>JADLZK010002171.1:0-207559 GCA_015847255.1 Hyparrhenia diplandra | reverse complement strand
TTTGTCTCCAATAATGCGTTACACCGCCCAACAAAATTTGGAGCCCATAAGTTGACGAGATAAGCGGCCCAAGAAAAAGACTCCGTGAAATGGGAAGTCCACTACCCACTAGCCCCTTTCCATTCCTTCCATTGACGAAGAGGAGGAGACGCAACGCACGCACGCACGCAAAGGCAGAGGCAGAGGCGGAGGGCCGGCAGGGGCAGCACCGTCCACCTCCACCATTTTTTCCCTCTTCCCTCCCCGCCTCCACCCCCTTTCCATTCTCCAACCCGGCCATACCCTCTCCCTCCCCGCGCCGATCGATTGGCCCACCATCGACGAGCACGGGGAAGAAGATTCCAGTCCGGAGAAAGTTAATTCGATTGGGTTCATTGCTGGTGTGGGGGCGCCATGGCGGCGACGGAGGCCTCGGCGGATAAGAACGCCGTTCGGCAAGCTCCGCGCCAAATCGGACAAATGGGGCGTACCGTGGATTCGATTGGATTTGCGGGTGATCGATTCGATTGTGGATTCGTATTGATCGCACCTTTCTATATCATCACTACACACCCTGAGTGCCATCTTTTTTTTTTCTGCATGCGAATTCCGGTTCTGATCGGTGGTGCGCGCGTGCAGATGTGTTTCGATTGCAACGCCAAGAACCCGACGGGCGTCCGTCACCTACGGCGTCTTCCCTCTTCGCATCGACTGCTCAGCGGTGCACCGCGGCCCCTCGGCGCGTCCACGTCTCCTTTGTCAGGTCGCCTCGCCTCACCTGCTTTTTCCTACTCTTCTCACACCTGTCCATGTAATGTGGACCTGTGGCGATGCCTCAATGCAATAGTAATACTAATCTGCCGCAGTGGGTGACTGATTCATCACATGTAGTCGTGTGCATATTAGTAATATAATCTGTTACAGTGGGTGACTGATTGGTCACGTGCAAGTATATGTACAACTTCAATATATATAATAAAAATACGGATGTATGAATGAAAATTCTGGATTTTGTTCTACCTGATGATTTTTGGTTCTCTTTTTTTCAGTTTCATCTTCTTATAAATTTTGTGTTTTCTGGTACGCCTGCCACACTTGTTTGGATACGATGTGATATGTAGTACCAAAGTTTGTTGTGATATGGTGTCACTTATACATATAGTGTGCATTACACTATGCATGAGGGAAAGGTTCTTTTGTTTTTAGTGCTTTAGTTTCATGTTTATTCGTAATTTTGCAGTGTCACCGTGAACAGTATGATGCAAGGTACATTTGTAAAGTTCCTCTGTCATGATCCTTAGTGACCTCAGTATCACGGACTCAACATTGTCTTTTGGGTCACGGACTCAACATTATTGCCATCTGACTTTGAATAGATCATTAAATATGAGTTATGGTCCAGGTTGACTTTCTCTGAATGTGATTCTTTTGTCATAGGTCTTACATCTTTTGGCACATGACATGCTTTTCCCTTCTGGTCCTGACCACAATATCTTATCCTTTTGGGAAGTTTAACACAGTTCACTAACATTTTTTACTTTATGCCGTTGCATATCGAATGACTGAATCAATACTGAAAAAAACTGCTACAATATGCAGGCTTCAACAAATTTGGACTCGTGGACTCCAGAACAGCTGAAAATGATGGTCTATGGAGGAAACAACTGTGCACAAGCTTTTTTAAGCAAATATGGTTGGACAGATGGTGGAAAAAAAAATTGAAGCAAAAAGTATAATTTCAAGAGCAGCTGACTTATACCGGCAATTGCTTGCTAAAGAGGTTGCTAAAGTTCCACAGAAGATGGCAATAATAGCTGGCCATCTTCCCCTGTTGCAGCTTCCCAGGCTCCAAATCAAGCTGCTGCATTTCCAGATCTCAAGCTGACAGAGGTGTCAAAAGAAAATGTAAGTGAAAAGAAAGAGCCTGAGATTGTTCGTTCACCTAGAGCTCCAACCCATTCTTTCAAGAAGCCGATTGGTGCTAAAAAGCCTGGAAATAAGACTGGTGGACTTGGTGCACGGAAGCTTACATCAAAGGTATGCCTTATTCTGTAAACTTCATTGACTTGAGAGCGCATCGACATTTGGTCATGTTTCTCTTCATATAGTTGTCATTTGTCAAGTAACGAAATCTGTTATCCTATTTTGTACTGTGACAAATGGAAGTTAGCTTTATAACTCTCTAATTTTATTGCTTCCCAGTAATCTAAAAAAAAACATGTTTTGTTTTATTGTCTGTTAAGTAAAGTGGAATTTCCTCTGTCCAACTTCTGCATTGTAGCCAAAAAAGCCTGTATGAGCAGAAGCCCAAGAACCAGCTCCCATCGTACATCATCGGGTGACTGAGAGTACTGCAACTAGAGCAAACCCCCATACTTCTCTCGATTTGAATATGTAGAAAAACGCACCTGCTCCTAAGACTGGGAGCAGCTCAGAAGACAACCACATGAGGGACATGTTGCACCCCCAAAGTCGCCAACTTTTGTGAATTTGGGATGGACAGTGGATATCAGAAAAAATTCTACATCCAGTTCATCCAAAAGTACAGGTTTTTTATTCAGACATATTTTAAACTCATGAATATGCAAACTCCATCTAGCAAAAGTATTTTTTAAAAGTCAGAACTACAAAGAGGAACATTTAATTCCACCATTCCACCTTTAATTTATATACTACTCAGGGGAAGTATTTAGGGATTGGAAATAGACAACTTCTGAGTTGCCTTTTCTTTTGGGAGTCTGTATTCCCCACTGTTAGGTCATCAAAAATCTTGGTGGCTACATGCCTCTTAATAATTAGTGTTACTTTTACCAAAAACACTGATGTGTCCATGTTGACGCCTTTATAAGTGATAACACAAGAATGAACTGTTATATTGATGTTTGGGTGGTAAAACTGTCCTGTCATATCTGCATATAGATTGGGTGTGCACATTTGAAGTTCAATAAAATGCTCTGAATTCTCTCAGGTTGAAATGTTAATTTCGCATGATGTGTTGGTGATCCTATCCCATTGATGCTGCTCTAGCTCAAGAAATCTCCAAACTGTTGGTTGCTTTATGTTAATTTAGGTATGGTTTTGCTGCGCATTAACAGATTTTTTTGATAGATAATTTGTTGCCAATGCATTCTAATCATGACCAGTCTGCGTTCTCACTAATACCTTGCTGCTTTTGCATAGTTATATATGCATAACAGATTATGTGTTAGTTCCTTTTTGAAGAGACTTTTTGCGCGTACATTGTACATGTTATAGTAAAAATGTTGCAATCTTATCTTTTTTTTTTTTGACCCCCAATTTCAAGTGACTTTGAAGTAGTGTGAATTAATTGGTTTCAATGTTCAGATGGAGGAAAGCAGTGAAGCAAGACAGAAATTCTCGAATGCAAAATCAATTTCATCCTCTCAGTTTTTGGTGATCAAGCCAGTTACGGAAAGGATGCTCAAGTCTCTCTCCAAAAGTTTTCGGTAAGTACTACTTCGTCGCTATTTCATAGCCACCATAATAATTTGTACCGTGTTGGATATTACACTACTCCTGACTTCAACTCAAGCAGCAGGCTTCTTCTGCCATATCAAGTGCTGATCTATTTGGCCATCCAGCAAACAATCCTAGCGTGGATCTCAATGCTTCAGATTTGATCAACAGAATCTCATTCCAGGTAACAGTTGGGTTGAATGGATTTTGTTTCCTTGGCATACTTGTGTTAACCCATTGCTGTGTTTGTCTTGGCAGGCCACTCAGACCTGTCTTCTCAAGAACATGGCAGGGGAAACCGGAAAAGTTGACATCCATGGCATCCAACATCATCACTGATCTTCAGGACCGCATCCTCTGAGCTTAACTTTACAGTAAAGTAACCTTTACATTGCTTCAGTGGCTGGCTTCTCCCGGCAACCCGGTGACAAACTGGCCTGGCCTGCAGATCTATCTAGGAGTTCGTAGGCGTCTGAGAACTTCCTGGCAGATCTGTCTAGGAGTTCGGAAGTATCTGAAAAAGTGTGTTAGAGATAGAGATAGAGAGGGGAGAAGAGAACTTATGGCGAATGCTGTACTGGGCTAAAGTCATGTATGCTTCTGGAGCTGTAACGGAAATGCCTTTTGCCATTGGTTTTAGTTGGTTTTATTTCGGTTCGAGATATATACTTTGCTTTGCAAATGATAATTGGCATGAGTAGTACATACATGTTTCCCAATTATCCTTAGGTGTTTGCAATTTCATCCTTGTTTGGCTTTAAGCCCTTAAGGCAGAGTGCAAGCTGTTTACCTAGAATTGACTTTTTGCCGTTGGTTTTATTTCCGTTTGAGATACTTAGTATACGTGCAAGTGCAACACGAACATATTTATGGTTGTGAATTATGCTTGAACCAATATGCAGCTAGTGTGAAATATGTATCTGCACCCTGATACGTACTCCCTCGGCCCAGAAAAAACTACTGGTTATGTGCCATCAAAAGCGGTTCACATTTTAATCAAATTTCTAATGAATACTATTTATACTAGTATATTTCCGTGCTAACGCTTATTGTGATATTAAGGACAAATTTAACAACCAAAAATGTGTGTCTCCTATGATGGTTATGAAAACTTAATAGCAAATTAAGATTACTTGCATAACAATAACGATAACATACAAAATTGTAATACTCCCTGCATTTCAAATTATAATCTTTGACTTTCTAACTAAATGGATGAACCTAGAAAGTCAAAGTGACTTATAATTTGGCGATGGAGGAAGTAATAATTTGGCAAACAACAAAAATTTACATGTTGTAGCCCTCGGCACCAAAAAAAGAACATTCCGTAGTTTGTAATTAATTCCGTAGATTCTTTCCGGTAACAAAATAAAAAGAGACACAAGGAGTGGGCAGGGATTTGATCCCTGCTAGAGGAGCATGTTGGGCTAAAAGTCGCAAAGAGGTGAGGGTGTAAGACATTTGCACAAACTTTCGATCTCAAAATTTCGGTTCTAAGATCCGTTAGTTGGTGAGGCTTGATCTAAAAAATAGCATCAATCAATTATTATAGTAGAGACTAATGAATACTATTTATACTAGTATATTGCCCGGCTAACGCTACGTGATATTAAGGACAAATTTAACAACTAAAATTGTGTGTATCCTATAGTAGTTATCATCAATCGCATAATATAATTGTTATGAAAACTTAATAGCAAATGAAGATTACTTGCATAACAATAATGATATCATAATATAGTGGATACATAAATAACCTTTCAATTTTTAACATACAACAAAAAATAAGAATAATTTGGCAAACAACAAAAATTTACATGTTGTAGCCCTGGTGACCAAAAAGAACATTCCCAGCTTGTAATTAATTCCAGGAGATTCTTTTCCGAACAAAATAAAAGAGACACGAGGGGAGTGGGGGAGGGATTTGATCCCTACTAGAGGAGCATGCGTTGGACTAAAGGCTGTGGGAAGGTGAGGGTGTAAGACATTTTGAGTAAGGTCCATATTTTCTAGATACAGGCTTAGTTAATTTGTGAGAAGTTTTGTATTCACGCTGTAAAAGTGTTTTCTTTATCTTTTTCGCTATTGCATTTAAATAGCTGAAAATTTGATTTTGAGTAGTGA
Organism: Hyparrhenia diplandra; assembly: GCA_015847255.1. Classification (NCBI taxonomy): domain Eukaryota; kingdom Viridiplantae; phylum Streptophyta; class Magnoliopsida; order Poales; family Poaceae; genus Hyparrhenia; species Hyparrhenia diplandra. The sequence goes on along the minus strand of JADLZK010002171.1, from coordinate 201,979 downwards.
ATTATGTCAAACTCTTGAGATGCTCCTCGATTGTGATCCCCAAAACCACCTCAGAACATTTTTCAATGTGAACATAATTCTATACTCCATTTGTGACTAGGGGTGGTAATGGATCCAGCCCATTTTTTTTTTCACAATCTCACTTGGCCCTTTTCATTATTATAGTTTAAAATTATATAGTTTTATGGTCTGATCCTTAAATTTGCTAGGCTAAATTAAAGAGCCCTTCACCATCCCTATATATGTGATATTTCCAACAATGCCTTTTAGGTCATTAGTAGATTCCGGTCATCACCATAAATGAAAATGCTATAAATAGATAAAATATTAACTTTGGGTTAGCATGAACAGGTTGAGATGGTAAACGATGGTCGTACTTTGTACTACTTACTCCGTCTTGAAATATAACGAATTCAAACTTCAAAATTTATACCAAAATATAGGATATTCTTGATCCTCAACCCCTCTCTCCTCTGTCTTGGTAGAAAATATTGGGGTTCCTTTTAAACTTGTCGTGATGCATAAGAGGTGGAGTTGTGATGCAACTTAAAAACTACATGGCTAACAAAAACTACTTATCAAAACCTACTCACTTAGAAGTTTCAAAAAAAAAAAAAAAAAAAAAAAAACTACTCACTTAGTCCAAAAAAGTGATGTTCTGTGATTTGAAATTTATCACAGAAATAGACACGCCGTTGACCCACAAAATATCTATCTACATCGTGACAAATCCAGCCTTCCCTTAACTGAACGCTTGCAACACAGGATATCTATCTACATGTGTACTATGTTTTTTTTTCTAAGTGTTTACTAGCTATCTATGCTGTAAGAGACTTTTGCATCATAGGTTCCAATCTTATTACTAACCTAGCAAGCTAGAATAGCTCACATAACCAAGGGAATGCAAAGTAACATGAAAGTCTCTTACCTGTTAAAGAGCCCCTGACTTCCCTCTAGTTCATGTTAAAGCCCCTCTCTAGGACCAAGCGCTCGGTTAGATAACTCCATGCATAGCCTGTGAACCCTCCCCATGTGCAAGTAGGTCTCTGAGATGCCTCTCGTAGAATGGCTTCATTCCATGCGTTATAGGCTAGGCAACCACACCACAAATGTGGTTAGTGTGATCTTGAAAGATTACAAGCAGTATACAACAACTTTTGTTCATGTTCTTGAGTTCTAGTAGCCCACATACTAAAACATAGTTTTTTAGCATCAGATGTAGTGATTGACGCTGAATTTGGATACCTATAGCGTTAGACAATGCATTGCTAAAATGAAGATTTAGCATCAGATCATCTCTCGCCATGTTTCTTTTTTGACCTGATCCTCAAAAGCGCTTAGCAGTGACCATAGCGCCAGATCATCCATCGATAAAAGAATTTTTTTAGCGTTGACATGTCTGACGGTGATTCATGTTGTGGTGTAGTGAAGCATAGATTGAAATAAGTTTAGAAAGGTCAAGTAATATGAGAGTACAAAGTCTTTAAGATATACACAACTAATGTCGTGTCAGCAAAAGACTACATGACACAAACATCCATTGGTACCCAGAATACAAGTTTCAAATCTTAGTTAGCATGTTACGACGACCCCCTATTGATTCATATATGACGTGTTTGGTTCTAAGAATCATTACATTCTAATGAGGTGGTCCATCATAAATCTATTCCTCAAATTTGATAGAATAGTTTCATTCCTTGTACTAGTACTAGTTAGTAGCTTGTAAGGAATAAGGTACAAACCATTTGCACCAACATGGAGGACCGAGCGATAGCTCGGTGGTATGCTTCCCTAGGTATGTGGGAGCAGCCACTGTGGGGTTCAATCCCAGTTTGGGATGAATTCTATGTGCCCCCATTCTATGCCCCATTCTATGCTTGATGTCCAAGCGTACACTTATCTTCCACGTGGTGCTACAATAGGAACACGACATGTCCATCTTCCACGTGGTGCTACAATAGGACATGTCCGGGCGCCTACGAAGCCGCTCTCTTCCACGTGATGTTACAATGGGAACACAACGTGCCCGCTTCTTCTCTACGTGGTGCTACAATGGGAACACAACGTGCGTCCGTCCGCCTACGTGAATCGGTGAATTCTAGTTTGATGTGTGTGTAGTTATATGTCTGATTGTACATCGTGTTGTGTGTGTGTGGTGTCCATGTGTAGAGTGAATGTGCGTGTGTATGAACAGATACTCCTTGTACCTAGATGAGAGGCATAAAAAGAAATTGCACAACATTAAGTGGGCAATGAGTATATGATTGAGTAACTCACCAACCTATTACATAAGTCATAAAGAAAATGAAAATACGTAGATGATGGACTATCTCATTCCTCGAACCAAACACCCCCTGCTATATACTACGGTAAAGTCCTGTCGGTTCTTCCATCTATATACGCCGTGGTTGCTGGTCAGTCGCCAACTCGCCAATCTGTCGTCACCTTCGCCTCGTCTTCGATTTCCACACTGCCCTCGACCTGAAAAGCTGCCTTGCTACTGTGTGCTTCCCCTTCCTGCGCTTGCTTAATGCCTTGGGTTCGCCACAATCGGCAGACTTCCGCTTCTTATTCTTACCCCCGTCCTCTTCCTCTGCCTTCTACCCCATCGGCAGACTTCCGCTTTTATTCTCACCCAATCCTCTTCCTCTGCCTTCTTCCCCACCACCTGTGTGAAGCAAGGGTACATGAAGAACATTTGTCTAGTGAAAGAAAAAAAAGGTATACGTGTTTCAGGAGGGAAAAAAAAAGATGTGTATACCAAAAAAAAGGTGTATCTGTTAAGGCACGAAAAAGAGAATATAAAATACACAGGCATATCAAAGCATATCTTGGTGCATGGCAAATCGATAGCAGCAATGCTGTTTTACACGTGGAGCTTTTTTTCTATTCGGTGTCCCGGCACAAGGTTTCAAGAGCAACAGCCAGGGTACAAATATATAGAGTTCGGCTCAAAAATTGTGAGTCTCCTAGTCTATAGGACGAATGGACTCAGCTAGAGCTGTTTGCACGCCCTTACTAGTGCCTTTATTGTCTTTTCTCAACTCATTGTTGAAAATGGACTCTACTCTTTCATTCTCTGAGCCTGAAGTGCACATCAGCCCCATAGATGGTGCTCCACAACAACCCCCGATTTCATCTATTAGAAAAGGCAAGATAAGAGAGTATAAGTCTACTATAACACAACGTTTCTCCACAAAGTAAGAAAAGGCAAGATAAGAAAGTATAATAAATCTACTATAACACAACATTTATCTACAAAGTACTCCCTCCATTCCAAATTATAAAGATGTTTTGGCTTTAAGTACATAGTTTTTTTGCTATGCACTAGATATATACTATGTCTAATGCATAGCAAAAATCAATGTTATCTAGAAAAGCCAAAACCTCTTATAAAACAGAGCAGTAACAATCAAAAATCTAGCACTGCGTCACTTGGTATTACAAGAATCATCAGTTAATTTCTGTTAACATAGAAATGAGGTGATCCTTACCTTGCAAGGAGATATTCCTGTGACAACAGTTTTCTTTGCCTTTATGTTGAAGTTGGAGTAAGTGGCAATGGTTCTCATTCTTTCGAGAAGAACCTCCCTGTGTAACTGCATGATCAACTTTTAAAAGAGTCACAGTTGTCTTTTGCAGTTCTGTGAAAGTTGGAGTACGTGGCACTTATTCTCATTCTTTCCAGGAGAGCCTCCATGTGTAACTGCATGATCGACTTCTAAAGATCCACATGTGATTTTGGCTTCATTTCCTTCCTGTTCGGTGATCCCCTTGGGCTGACATCTTTCATCTTACCTGATGGGTCCCAGCACCAACCAGCATGGTCGCCTGATCCACAACTAGGTCCTTGTGTTTCAGTTGATGTTTCACCCAGTCTGCAACCTTCTTCCAGTTTATCTGATGCATCCGACAAGGTATTGCCATTTCCATTCCTTTGTAACTGCTCAGATAGGTCTGGCAAAGTAGGTTCATTTCCTGCCCATGAGAAGATGTTGCCTCTTCTTTTTTGATAAGAATAGGTCCATTTCCTTGCCCATGAGAAGATGTCGCCTCCTCTTCTTTGTTGACGAGAGCAATTTTGCCTTGTTCTTCCAAGCTAACTGAACCATCCAGTGGACACTTGTCTTCTTTCTCGAGTAAGGTACAGAACCACGGGGATGAACCTTGCTTGACATAGAAAAAGAAGATATGCTGTTTTTCCAAAGCGCTAGCCACGGAACATTTGTAGACCTGCACAACTGAAAGGTCATAACCATGCAGCTGATGACAGCTTAGAGAACAAAATAATAATTTACTGACAGGAGGTAAATTCTCTTGCCTTGTCATCGTCAAATTTGTACCATTCAGCTTCAGATGACCGTATATAACAAACATAGTGACCACTGCCATATGCACCAAGGTGTTCTACAACTCCATACAGATCGTACTTCTGCAGTGTCTGCAACACAGCTGGACGTGAGCCAAGTAATGGTTGGGGGCTAAAATAAAATTATAAGAAACTCACATTGTCCGAAGAACTCATAAAGGAGTTTATATCCAGCTCCAATGGGTACTTGATCTTGTCCAAAATCTTAGACTCAGAATTAGTGAATCGCTTGAGATGGATCACAAGCACTTCAGGCGCCTGCTCTATCTTGAAATGTTTTTCCATATTCACACGAGATTTGCATCCATCACACATGAAGTCTTTGATTAACTCAGTATTGGTAAAGGATTGCAAAGCATCCATTAGAGTCTCCACCATGTTCAAATCCAAGCTTAGATCGAGAAAAGGCTCAGATTTATCTGAGCAACGGTTGCACTCTGGACACCGCAACTAAGTAAAAAAGTAGGGAAAAGTAGATATATAAATATATAAGCATTAAATAACTAAGCATTTGAGATCACAGGATCAACAGAGCACACCTGGCTTTTCAAGCATCCTCTGAATATTTCTTTTACCACACTACCTTCTTCAGTCGAAGAGGATTCTTCAGAGGAAGAGGATTCTTCGAGGACCTGTGAGCAATGGAGTCCTCATCCAATTTATCAAGCAAACAGCGGAGGAACTCCTGCGCATCTTGTTGTACTCTACTCTTAAAATCCGACGAAATTGCTGCCAATCACACAAGAAGAAATATATTCAATTCAAACTATCATCATCCCAATAAAGTACAGTTGAATCATGTGTTTCAAGTATTTCCCAAAATCTCAAATTTCCACTATACTAAACAACTACAAGCGAAAATACTGCAAGGAAAGGCCAAAGAGGTTGGTTGGAATGGCTAGAAAGGTTGGTTCCAAAAGCGTACATTTCAGGTGATTAACGAAAATCTCAGGGTAGAATGAACTTCCAGAGAGCCTGATAGATTCATTGACATGCTGCTTTAGGGAGCAGTAACAACAGAATCCAACAGAAGCACCTACAGAATCCCAAATTACATCACAACACGTAAGAATATATTTTTTGAACGGAATAGCAGGAGCTCTGCCTTTCAATTAAGATAGGGAAAAGAGGTTTATGTACAAAGCAAAGGAGGTTCATGAGATTGTTGAGCATCTTGTCTCTATTCTTATGTGTTATGTGCAAACATAACATGTAAGAATAGAGACAAGATGCTCAACAATCTCATGATGACTGAACTAGAATCCTTACGAGGGCATGGATCTGGATGATCAGCTTTCCGAAGCTTCAATACAAGAGGAACAGTGTGAACCATACATTGGAGTACGCAATTAAGAAAACATGTCCACCAATGAGGATTGATAACCCAGCACCCTGTGCAAAACACAATTCAGTTCACAACTTACCTTGATTTCAAGCGGAATAGAACTGCAGTAGCCATAAAATAGCAGCAGAAGTCTAGCTTACCACAGTGTAGCTTTCCTTCTCACAGTCTGGTTCTGGAGTGGGCCAAGACCAACAACTCTTCTAGGACATAACAAAAATGGATGTCAACAACAGATATACAACATGGAAAGAAACAACTAGGATATCAAAGGATAAAAAAAAATGAAATTTGCAATGCTCAGCATCAAGACAGAAAAAAAACAACTATAATGCATGAAAGTGAAACACAAGCCCAGCTTACTGAATTGTATCTTTCCTTTCTCTGGTCAGGTTTTGGAGAGGGCCAACGACTCCATTGATCATCAGTATTTTTTTTTGAAACAACAATGATCATCGGTATGAAGAGAAGTCTGGCAAAACCTCAGAAGGAAGGGATGAAGATGTGTAAATCAAACAATCCAAATGGGAAACGATGACTAGGATATCAAAAAATACGAAAAATATAAAAGATGAAATTCGCAGTGTCTAATCTGAAATAGGAAGACTGCAAATATACATGAAGAAGGTTTAAATGACAAATTGAAACTACAATTTATTCTGAGATGCTGAAAGAATTGACTTGTACAAAATATTTAAAATAGTAGATGGCTTACAAACTCACCATGGGATTCCATCGGTTTTGAAAGCCATACATAAATGGATAGTCATCATTCCAGTGGTTTCTTCTGGCATTACAACTACATGAATATCCACAATTTCTTCTCTCTCTTTCCATGCATAAATCGAAACGGGGCATACATGTACGGATGTATTGGAATGTTGTAATGATGTTCACCATCACTATGATCACTTTGGTCACTAGAGTAGGAATCGTCTGAAAGATCACCATTGTCCTGTAAACAAATGGAACACAATATGAAATCATATAAAGGATATTTGTTTGTCCATGCAAGTGTGTATGTCACTCTCCTAGAAAAGTGAGGAACAAGTATGCACTGCAGAGCAAATCTGATCATTGCATTTTGCAAGAAATAGATCCTTTCAGGGGATGGATCTTCCATATGTAAACAGGAATGAAGAGGCTGACGCAACCCCATTTTTGTAAAGTAATTAGCCATTTTGGGATAGCCAAGAGCAACTCCAATAGTTCCCCATTTGTGGGTTGGCAATTGCCCTTGTTTGCCAACTCCCAAATCCAAATGCCAAGTCAAAAAAGAGCTCATCTCCAACAGTTTGGCATAATTTATTTGTCAAACTCAGATCTAACTTACATCGTGAACCCTAAGAAACAAAATTTTGTTTATACCCTTCCACCTCTTGAAAACTTACATCAGGAACCCTAAGACACAAACAAAATTATATTCATGCCCTTCCACCTCTTCTAATATGTACGGGTTTTCAAGGCCGCTGGGGGATATGCAAAGTGAAATCGGCTTTGCAGATATGGGAGTCCAGGGGAGGATTTTGCAAAGTTTGGCAAATATGCAAAGTCGCTTTGCAAAACTGTTGGAGAGCTCTTTTCAATGTATTTTGCATAATTCAAGAATGAAAACCCATTAACAATAGTAATCACATGCTCTGGTTTTTTAATGACCACGTGAGGCAAATAACAGGGCCATGGTGGAAGTACAGTTGGTAAGGAAATTAAACAAAAAAAGAGAATCCTTGCTAGCTGAAGATGAATGAAGGTCGTGGTCTTTGGCGAGGGCTTGAGGATTATCCCTCTTGGATGCCCTCGCCGGGTAAGCTCTCTGTCTACTTTGGTCGTGATCTTTATGTCATGGGCGCCAAGTATTTTCCTAGCAGCAGCAGAGTGAGTGTAGAGTTGTGTGAGGTTTTGTGTGTATGGGCTCTTGTCCCATTTTATTATTTCTTAATTTGATGATGCGCAGCACTCCTGCGCTTTTGAGAGAAAAATAGAAAAAGTTATGTATCCAGAAAATCCAAAAAGTCCTATAATTTTGCGTGGAGGAACTGGATGCCATTGGAGATCAATTTAGAGAGCAAACAAACAAAGCACTAGTTGCAATTAACTAGCAAATTAGAGGGTGTGCTGTTGGGAACAAACTAGTCAACTAGAAGTTTAATATGCAATAATAAAAAACAAAAGTGATGGAGAAATCATAGAAAAAAAAAAAGTATTAATTATATAATAAGATGCTATTAGAGACTAATATGGAGGAAGCAGGGGCAGAGCTTCGAGTAGACCAAGCTAGGCCATGGGCACCCCCTGCTCAATCTATTGTCTAAACAGTGAGTTTGTACTGTTTATTAGTGTTTAATCCCCCACCCCACCCCTACTCCTATGGTCAAGCTTCGCCATTGGGAGAAAGGATAAGGAATCAAAAGACAAATAGCATCATTAACTAGCTAATTATACTATTCTCTCCATCCCAAATTATAGAAGGTTTTGGCTTTTCTAGGTACCCCTTCCCTCCACTGCAGGGTTGTGACCAATCTTTTAAAAAAGAGCAAACTGCACCATGAAACCTAGCTTAATATTTTGCCACGTGTCCTACCACGGTTCTGTTAATATTTTGCCACGTGTCCAACCACGGTTATGTTAGGAGGAATAGAAGAGGCAACCAATTGTATTGCCTAACCCAAAGGGGCAAATATACAATGTACATATGCAAAGAAGCCCTCCCAAGTAAGGGAAAATACATATACAATATATACATCTAACACCGCCACCCTACCCCCCTCAAACTCATGGTGGATCCAGAACACTGAGTTTGGAGAGCAAGAATCTAACACGCCTGAAGCTGGAGAGAACTAGAGCAAGGGAAGAAAAGGCAGCGGGAGATGGTTCCGCGAAAATATCACAGAACACGAAGGAGATGAGCATAGTGGAGCTCGGTAGAAGCCGAAACAAACTGACTCAAGATATGAACAGTGTGAGAAATATCAGGACCGGTGATCCCAAGATAGACAAGGCTCCCAACAAGTTGACGATAGTGAGTGGGATCAGCAATAGACCAAGGAAGTAACGAAGAGGACCCTGAGGGTCGTCACCTGATACCATCTTAGGAGGAATAGAATGAGGCCAACCAATTGTATTGCCTGACCCAAAGGGGCATATATACAATGTACATATGCAAAGAAGCCCTCCCAAGTATGGGAAAATACATATATAATACATACATCTAAAAGGTTCAAAAGCGAAAACCCAACCCACAGGTTTCGAGAGTCTTCATTTGACGGCCCAAGCACGGCCATCTCATGTTATCCCCGGGCCCCACGTTGATGATGCCCTCCTCGGCGTCGCCCGCTGCGCCTTCGTCGCTCAAAGAAGCACCCATGGCCATTGCGCCCAGCCGCCTTTTTTCCCACCGACCGCGCAGCCGAGCTCGAAGATTGCGAGCAAGCTCCTTGCGAAGGCCACGCCCGCGCACCCATGCAGACAGAGCCAACGGAGGCACAGAAACCGTCGTTGACAGGTGGCGGAGAGCATGGTTGTCATAAGGCACGCTTATGGAGGCAACCAGCGCCAGCATATGCAACTCCCCGAGCTCCTATGCGAACTCCCACACACAATCGAGGTGTCCAGCGCTGAAGTAGCCACCGACATGGATGACACCCAGCACCTGTTTGACGAAATGCCTCCAAGGCAGGATGCTCAGTGAACATATGTTTGCTCGCGTCCTTGCCTCCTTTGGTGCGTTACCTCCTGCTTAACGCACAGAAGGAGGTGATGGTGGAGAAGCATGAATGCTGTTCTGCAATGTCAAAGGTCACCGTGGAACCGCGACTGCCTTAGGAGTGCCTTTTACTGCACGTCGTCATCTCCATCGAGCATGTGCTTTGTTCCAAGGTCATGGAAATGATTCAACAGCAGGACTATGCTGCAAGTCTAAGGTATTGAGCAACTACTCTGCTGTTTGAAGATCACAATTCTGAATGTTGAAGCTTATGTCAATATACAGGTCACTTTAGTTTGGTTAGTTCTGCAATATGAGCACTAATCTTTTAAAATGATGCTGTAGAGTGATTTCTGATAAAAAAAACATTGAGTAATACTAACATGTTCCCTGTGCTCATCAAAGCTTTTTGAGTAAGCTAGGCATCCAAATAGGTTTGCAACTGGGCATAGAAACTGAAAAGCATACTCCTTGTTCCTACCTCTTCAAATCAATGTTTCTACCCTTGTCAACAAAAAATTCAATGTTTCTACCATGGGCGAACAAATGCTACAAGTGATGAAGAAACAGGCCAAAAAAAGCAGTGTTATTAGATCAAGTAGCAACCATGGCCCCAGCCCTCCAACAATGGTGCGGCTCTGTGTTTCTAGTGCATTGCTCATTTGCTACCATGAAGGATATTTAGGCAGCACTATACTGAACTGAAACATATCAAGGTATCTTCCTTCATTTCTAGCACAGCCCAACTGAGAACCAAAAATAATATAGGAGTAAATGTGTGATTCAATTGGAAGGAAACACTATCATATTTTGAGAAACAAGTCTTGCTGAAATAATCGTCACCTTAGGTTTTTCCTGTTTGTCTGAAGGACATGGTGGTGTTAAAGGTATTTGTTTGTCACTTTCCTTGTTATCAGAAATAGCCTAGGTAATGGGGTCAAAGAAAACAAAAGAACACGGAGTAAAAAAGGTTATCAAAATCAAAGATGACTAGATGAGTCAGAAGTAGATGGTTACAGTTGTAGTAGAAGGGATGATATATGATAGTCTGTTGTACCATGGCTGGCTGCTCCTCTTCTGCTAGTAAATGACCCAAAGACTGAATGGTCGCCTCAGGCAGCTTCTGAAAGTAAATAATGAAAATGGTGACAAAATTATAAGTAACCTGGGGAACAAGAACTTGTATATACCAAGAAATAAGCTTGAGAAATGTTATTGTATGATAGGATTCACTATCACAGAAGGCAGCACCACTAACAATGGTCATGGTCAATTTCATTTTCCTTGATATCACTGACCTATTAATTAAGAAACTAAATAATCAAGCACAATACTCCCAATCCATGGCCCACTATAAAAGAGCATTTCCACTTATAAATGCTCATCATCCATAGCACAATCAATTTTACAGTTCAAAAGAAATGTCAATCATAAAAATACAATAATCATTTCTCATTCAAAGATACAATAATAATTTCACCTAATATTATCACCACAATCCCTGTTCTGTCACAAACAAGCATAGGAAGTAATGACAATTGACAACATCAGGTCGGACCTATAAAAAAACTAAATTGTAATCCAACAACAATCAAACAAAAAAGTAGGATGAAATTTATACATTTCACCATCATATTGACTATATCATCAACTAGGGATTTCTCACCATATAGACATACTCCCTCCATCCTAAAAAGAATGAAATTCTAGCATAATACTGGGCAATTATGAGTTTGACCAAGTTTGTACAAAGATATATTGATATTTTATTAGGTGTTATTAGATTTATCATGGAATATGTTCACAGTATAACTATAATGTGGCATAAATATCGATACTCTTTCCTACAAATTTAGTGAAACTTTAGATAATTAGACTAAGGACGAAGGTAGCTAGTATAAAGAGAAGTTAGTAACTTCTATAGAAAATAAAGCTTTCATAATGACATTGAACTTCAAGAGTATATAACCATATATAAATCAAAGAGAGGTATAAAAAGTAAACCTTGAGATCCGATTCCTCGTTAATACAAGAGGAAATAGATGGAACTTCCAAGCTTTCCCCACCATCTATTTCTAGCAGCTAAAAAATACGATTTGATCAAGTCTAGCAGTTAAAAATAAACAAGTAAAGAGGTCGCTGAAATATGCACAGAAATAGCTATACCCCTGGAAGAGATTCTCTGTCCTGCTCACATTCATTCCTCACTGTGATATAGCCCATCTACACAACAAAATTGGAGAAATTTTGTTCATAGCTAGACCATCAGTTACCTATATTGTAGAGTTAGAAACCATTAAGGACTATTTACCATGTCACAAGGCTTCTCATCATTAGCAAAAAAGAAGATAGCAGAGCCTCAATGGTTTCAACAGCCTACAAAAATTAAAGGACTATTTCAATCAATCAAATTCAGCCACGATCTAACAGAACGAGAAACATGAAGAGGTGTAATTGATCAATTACATCCAACAAATCGGGTAACTGAGTCATACCTCATGCATTTCACCTGGCAAACACTCATCTCCACCACTCATCACAGACTGACTCTACAATGGACAGCAATACATGGTGAAGCAATAACAGGACAGCCTGCATAGTTATCCATATAATTTGCTGTGCAGTGCAAAATTGTTGGCTCTAACAAGTTCAGATGCTAGAATCAAATCCAACAAGTTAGGTAATTGAGTCATACCTCATGCATTTCACCTGGCAAACATTCCTCTCCACCACTCATCACAGACTGACTCTGCAATGGACGTTAAGGTGAGATCGAAGAACTGGACAGCAATGCATGGTGAGGCAATAACAGGACAGCCTGCATAGTTGTCCATATAGTTTGCTGCGCAGTGCAAAATCGTTGGCCCTAACAGGTTCGGATGCTAGAATCAAATCCAACAAATTGGATAATTGAGTCATACCTCATGCATTTCACCTGGCAAACACTCCTCTCCACCACTCATCACAGACTGACTCTGCAATGGACGGTGAGGTGAGATCGAAGAACTGGACAGCAATGCATGGCGAACAGGACAGCCTGCATAGTTGTCCATATAGTTTGCTGTGCAGTGCAAAATCGTTGGCTCTAACAAGTTCGGGTGCTAGAATCAAAGCAAACCACCATATTCAAGATTTTTGAACAAATTATGACACAGACCACTTTATTAGAGGGTTAGAAGACCTAACAAACTTGGTTGTGGCATATAATAACAATCTACGAAATCCAGGGAAACTGAAATAGTACAAACAATACAGGCAGTGGAAACGGAAGTACGGAACTCGCTTGAAACAATTGCAGCGGCAACGCGAATCTCTAAACAATTTCAGAAACGAACCAGGTTCGTCTCCTTGCTAGAACACAGCCAACCCTCGATCAAATGCCAGTGATGAACCCCAATGGGAAAGGCGCGGGACAATTATTATTAGAACCAAACTTGCAACGGTGAATGAAGCTAGGCGCTCGCAAAACACACAGCGAAAGAGCCCAAAACCCCAGCGCGATCGCACAAAAGAAATCTAAGGATAAGCACAGAGGAGGAAAAGGTTCAGGAATCGCTACCATTTGCTCTTCCGGCGGAGGAAGCAGAACGACCGACATAACCGCGACGGCGGCTGCCTCCACGCCGTCAGCGGCCACAGGCTGCAAGGTGGCGACGGTCTCTGCCACCATCGGCGGAGGCACTGCGGCGTCCGGCAAAACCAGCTGCGGCGCGACCGGCATGTACGCGGCGCCGATGACGGTCTCGGCGGCATCCGCCTCCGCCATCTCTCGACCGACTAAGGAAGGGGTTTTGAGCTCAGGGCGAGGGTTTAGGCGAGGGGAGAAGATTGCTTCGGTGGATCATGTCCGGCGCGACGCGTCACGGGATTCCGCGCAATGGAGGTGGAGCGGCGGAAGAGGAGGAGGCGGCGGGGCGGCGGAGCAGGGCGTCCGCTTATATACGCTGGGTGGGCCCGCTTACCCTGGCCCCCACCCGGCGGCGGCAGCCGGAGAGCTGCATTGGTTGGGTCGGCTTCTCTTTCCACTTTCCTTTCTAGCAACTCGGTCGGTCAGGGTCTCAGGGAGTCGGGGGCGCGTCTCGCGGGCGCGGCGGCCCGCCTGGCCGTACCGCTGGGCGCTGGTTGGCTTTGGCCCTTGGGTGGGTTGGGTCGAGCCGTCGAGCTCAAGCACTTGTGCGTTGCATGCAAAGGGTTCGCATGCCGTCGGAACAGCTCCAGCAGGCCCCTACTCCAGCCCCAATAGCTAAATATAGAGGTATGGGGTCAAAAATCCGACTCCAACAGAGCCCCTACTAGAGACCTGATTTTTGTTGGCCCAACAAAATTCGACCTCCAGACCGCATTTTTGTTGGGTCTAGGCCAAGCCCCGAAACGTCTGTTTCGGCTGTTTTCCATGCGCGGGCTTTCTTCCAACTCGCGTCCGGAAGCCGCGCGCCGCCGCTTCCTTTGCCCGCTCCCGCTTCCTCGCCGTCGCCTCCTTTGCCCGCTCCTGCCGCTTCCTCGCCGTCGCCATGCCGCCCGCATCTTCCTCCACCTCGCGCGCGGAGCTCCCCCACCTCTGCATCTAGCTCGCGCGCTGCCCCTTTCTAGCCTCCGGCGAGCAGGAGGGGACGGGCCGGCAGATCCACTAGAGCTGACCGGCGCCACCTGGTTCTTCCTTCACCCCGACAGCTTTATACTATGATGTTCTCAAATACATTATACATATAGTGTATGAGAAAATAGAAGGAATTAAGAAGTAGGGGCTTTGTTTTGGGGCTATTGCTGGAGTTCAGACTACAAAACAGGGACCCCAAAAATAGTGAAAGCACCCAAATAAAAAGTAGGGGCCATGTTTTAGGGGCTACTGCTGGAGTTGCTCTCACGCAGCGCACATGCACACGCACACGCATCAGCCTGCCGGCTGCCTGGCTCATACTACCAGGCGTAATGGCTGAGGCTCGCCGATGCAACCAGCGGAGCAAACACGGCCGACGACACGCGATCAATTTGCAAACACGACCGACGATGCGCGATCAATCAATCAATTTATCTAAACATGCACTATCGTATTCGTATGTTTAATTTCAGGACAAAGGGGTGTTGTGTTCGATAAACCGGATGATTTTGGTTGCTGAGAGAATAAACTGAAACAACCCGCCCGAACACTCTATTTATCTATTTATATTGACCTCATCTGTGTGTGGTTGATAGGGATTAGTCCATTCTATTTCCTATTTGGTCTAGAAAAAAAATGGATGTGGGATCAGACAATTGCTATGTGTGTCCCGCATACTATCCTCTCATCTCGTTCTCTTCTTCCTCTTTTTTATATTTTCTCTTTTGACTCCGCTTTTACTGCCATGAAAGGGGCCTTTTTTGTGCTAATGCGGGCTCCTCCCCTTAGGCACGGTCTACTGCTTCTTCCACCTGAGCTTGCTCCTCCACCTTCCTAGCTTGGCGACACCCCTGCCCTTTGGGTCATTTGCATCGGCCATGGATGCGTCGTTCATGACCATCTCTTGTGAACACGAAGAAGAAAACTAGGTTATTGGTTTCTTCGTTTTGGATGGACCAATTAAACTCGTATCCCCAGTGGGATGAACCTCCTAGAATAAAACACATCGAAATTTGGATCCATTCCACTTCACCCATCAACCAAGCACAGCCTAAGTGTTTCATCGATATATCGAAGAAAGAAAAGAGTAAGGGCCTACCTATGTTGCTCACTTCTCTCAGCAAGGTCAGCCTTGCCAACAAAGAACGGCCATAACTCGTCTGAATTGGTGAAGAAAAAAATCAGTGATAGTGTAGAAATTTTAAGGATGTCAATAAGCGAACCAAAAATACCCTTCTCATTTTTTTCTAGTCGGGCAAAACAACAAGATCAAGGGCAAATTTTGCCACGTCAATGAAGTCACTCAAGCATTACTCGTGCATTTCAAGCTTGATTGCCTCCTATAGTCCTATTGCTTCACCCATTACAAAAATTAGGTTATCTATCTATGCCAAATCTTAGTAATCCTTACCAAAATTAGAAAAATATATTAGCGTATAGAATAATAAAAAAAGCCATTACCTATTTATTTTTATTTTAATGAAACTAATTTTGTGGTATATACATTGAATGTTGGTGTATTTTTTTTCCTCTAAACTTTAGTTGAAGTTGGAGAAGTAGATAGGAGCTCCACACTAGTTGAAAGTAGATTTTGGCCTGTCTACTCACGTTTGGGTCTTTCTTTTTGACTTACTCCCGTTTGGTTCTTTGATTGAAGGTTTGCTTGAGATTCCAAAATGGCAGCAATAAAAATAAAAATGCTTGATGACATTGGATAGAAAAAAAAAATGTCTTCAATAACTCCTGAAAATCTCAAGTATACATGCATGTTATGGGTGTCTACGTTGTACTTTGAAAAAAGACAACAAATTTCTAGGAAGTGTTATTATCTAAAATCTAGATTAAAAATCTCCAATTAGAATCCAGATTGCTAAAATCTTTTATGGATTCAAACGACACCTTAATTAGTTCCGATTTCATGTGCCATGTGGATTTTAGTTGGGCATGTCATCTCAGCATGATTTGGCCACCATATCCAGTTTTTTTATGGACTGATTGAAATTTAAACACGAGTAGTGAAGACACTCTGAGGGTTTGTTTGATGTCCATATACAATGTGTTGAAGTGTATTTAAACTAAGTACTACTACTTTATTTCACTATAACACATAGATTACATGTGCATACAAATAAGGCGTGGTATCCTCTATGGTCTCTACACCATGCTATACTAGAGTATTTCAAACCTTGAGGTGCTCTAGCAAATTCTCATCGTCTGCACGGCCTGCCTGACGACGGGAACGCGGAACGGAACGTCGCGATGCACGGCAGCACGGGAAGGGAAGGAGGGCCGCCGCCAGGGGAGGAGCCCCCGGAGCCGGTCCGAGGGGGGAGGCCGGAGGCGGGAAGGGAGCGCAGCGCAGCACGCGGTGCAGCAGCTTTTTCTGTTGGGTTGTCCTTGCTCACCACGCGTCGTCTACCCACTAGCCGGCGCTCTCGGCTTCCCTCTGGCCCTTCTGGCCTGTGCCTTCCGGCTTCCGCACCGCGCAAGCAACCTCTGCTGCAGCAGCCTGCACAGCTGCACTGCACTTCGCCGCCCCGCCACCAAAACCCACCCCTCGCGGCCCTACTCGCCGCTCGGCGTGTCACTGCAGAAGGACCCCACCTTTTCGCGGGCCAGCCGTGTCATGGACCTGCACGCACTCGTCCTCTGTTGGAACCGCGAGGCGCCAGGGGACGAGAGGCCTCTGCTGCACCGGGTCTTTGGTGCGCCGAGCCTGACTGCCAGAGCCGGCGCAAAGGGAAATGCTGGAGCGGCCGTGGCCGGTGCACAAGCACCCGGTCCACGTATACACGGTAGCAAAAAGCGAAGCAAGGCAAGGCCAAGAGAAGAGCCTCGACTAGCGAAAACCCCAGTCCCCTCCTTCCTCGCGAAGCTTTCTTCCTCCCTCCCTCACGACACGATCGAGGTGACTCACGAGAGAGGGCAGGCCGGCGGGGCAGTACGGGAGATCGGCGGGGCGAGGGCCATGGCGGCGCCGTTCGTGTACCGCCCCTCCCGCGTCGACGGCAACAGTACGCGATCCACGCTCTCTCTCCCTTCCATATCCCTCTCTTGCTTGCAGGTTGCAGCCCTGCTGCTGATCTGCAGCGCATGCGCATTTCTGACTGCCATCCCTCTCGCTCCCGTCCGTGTTTGCAGGTGCCGACGCTCTTCTCAAGGCTGCGCTGGACGGCAACCTCGGCCGCATCAAAGGTAGTACTCTATCCTACTAGCAAAGTAGCAAAATCCTTCTCTCCTCTTCACCACATGGATTGATTTTCCGTACAAGCCTTGCCATTGCATGCCCCTGTCCCTAATTGCTGTAAACCTAACTTGGTTTTAGCCAGCCGCTAGTGACGCTTAGATATGCCATGTTTGGGTTATTTGACCTGTTGTAGCATTGATTGATGTTTATTCTCCCGATCATATCACTTCTTCTAGAAAACTATAACTTTTAGTTATGTTGTCCAAAGTAGGGGCTCTTTAATACTGCGTTCATCTGCCTCTTCGTTCCTTTGGAAGTTAAACTGTGGTTATTGGTGATGTGATCATTCTTAGGGCCTCCACTGATAAGCAGGTTGGATTAGTGGTGTACATTAAATGTCCTCCAAGCTACCTAGTGTTTTTTTGCAAGATCACACTAGACCTTAGTTCCTTTATTTTAACTACTCGATTGAATAACTGTTAGAGCGATGCTATCCTGTTCTACTACATATATAAGTCTGTGTTACTTCTGGTTTCCCCTTTACACTGGGGAGGTTGTTTTTTTGGTGATTGCGCATTCATATGTAGGTTATCTGCTTCCTCAATGTGGTAGGTTGTTTGTGTTTGCTTTGTGTCATTATTGTGCGAAAGGTATCATAAGGAAACTTGGCATAGAAAATGGTGATCGAGCAGCAGTGTTGTCCTTTC
This sequence comes from Hyparrhenia diplandra, assembly GCA_015847255.1. NCBI lineage: Eukaryota > Viridiplantae > Streptophyta > Magnoliopsida > Poales > Poaceae > Hyparrhenia > Hyparrhenia diplandra. The sequence goes on along the minus strand of JADLZK010002171.1, from coordinate 184,074 downwards.
ACAAGGATGGCTTTGGGGCGCTTCACTGTGCAGCATGCCAGGGCCATCTGGAGGTCTGCAAGTACTTCGTTGAGGAACTAGGGTGTGATCCAAATATGACTGCAAATGGAGCTTCATGTGAAGGTTCTTCCTAGCTCTTTTGCTCTTCTGGAAATTTTATGCTTTCATATGTGTAAAACTCTGGCACCTGGCAGTATGAGATATCTAAATTATACTTTTATGCTTTTCTTCACAGGTGCAACACCGTTTATGGCCTCTGCTCAGTCAGGTGATATATCAACTGTGAAGTATCTGCTTGATCATGGTGGTGATCTAATGAAAGCAGATGCAAAAGGACGCACAATTCTACACCATGCTGTATGTGCAGGTTTGTGTCTGTATTTATATGGAAGTGTTTTCAACTAAATCAGCTGGTGCCATTTCATGTGATCAATCCAGATTATTAGTTTGTTTTTGACATGTTACTGTCCAGAGTTGATTAACTCTGCTCTTTATACCGTGATTACTTATTTGCTGCAATTTGGTCATCATTAGATGTTTCGTAATTTTTTTATATTCTGGTTACTTCTATTGCTCATGACTTATGGAGTCATCTCGCTTACCACAGGAAGCTGTAAGGTAACAGAGTTCCTTCTTTCAAAAGGAATACCAGTTGACATAGACTTTGGCCGTGGGACACCACTTTACCATGCTGCTAACAATGGACAGGATAAGACCTTGAAGATTTTGTTGGACCACCACGCAAATGTATACAGCCTCACTGTTTCTTATTTTCTCTCTCTCTCTCTCCCCCTCCCCCCCTCCCCCTGCCTTTCCTTTTTTTCTCACTAGGTAGAAGGTAGAACATAAGAACTGCTCACTACTTCCTCTTACATGGCATTGGTATGAATATGAAGGATTTCCATGGTTAATTATTGAGGCGAACTGCTCATATTCTGCTTTCAGCCCAACGCCATTGTAAGCGGCATCGCACACCACTAATGAGTTCTATTATTAACCGTTCGCTGAAGTGCATGAAGCTACTTATTAAGGCCAGTATTTTCTTGACTCATTTTATTCAACTAATGCCATTTGTTGTCATTTTGTTTACTGAAATTTTCCATGCCAACATTTTTAAAGTTTATGTTGCACAATCTTTTTGCAGGCTGGTGCGGATGTTAATGGCGAAGGTTCCTATACGTCTCCTCTAGCGTTTGCTACAGGTTATGGAGGGTTTACCGACTTCATTTCGTTACTGCTGAAAGCTGGAGCAAACCCTAATATTCCTGATGATGTATGTGTTTTGCTTATTTCTTGAGCTTCTCCTAAATCTGCTATCCTATCTTGCTCTAATTACACTGAGTATTCCTTAACTTCTCTGATTTTGTTGGGGAGCTGTTTTAGTTGGCTGGTTTGACAACGTATTACACTTGTGCCTAGACTATCACTATACTGACAGTCGTTTGGATCTACAGTTCTATTAGCTTGTATCACTATATGCATGCTGTTGGTCCAGACCTTGAGTTTTCTGGAAAGAATGTGCTTTGTTATTTCTGTGCAAGAATAAGATCTGTCTGTCTGTCTGTCTGATAAGCCATAAGTAGTAGAATATGATGGCACCGTTGACCATAGGTCAAGGCTTCCAAAAAGTTCCTGACTATATCAATGCTATTCGTTTGTGAATCATGGTATTATTATGTCCAAATTGAAATTATAGTTTCTTTGACAATGAGATATCATCATGTACTATTTAAGCTAGCCATGCTAGTCATATGCATTTTCTGTTTATTTTTTGTAAGGTGACATTCATGTCAAAATTCAAACCTTGTATTTGAAATTATTTTTTTACACCATCAGGTTTATGGTTTTGGTTTTGTGATTCTTAACAATATATCGAAAAGTAATGAACATGCCAAGTCAAGCCATGCTTTAGGGGTTGTTTGCTTTAGCAGGGATGTTGAAGTGTATAAGTGGATTGCCTACCTTTTCCCAAAGGCTTAAGTTTTTGGGTTCATTTGGTTAGTGCAGTCCACTCTAAACAGATAGATGAATAGTTAGTAGAAATTTTAATGGAAGCACGCTGCGTTCTCTTTGATGTCATGGGTTACTGAGTATGTATGTTTGCATGGTTCAAATTTCTATACAACAAATTTGGAGAATATGCTTGTTTACTTTGCTAAAGAGTACAGCCCCATTTGGTTTTCTCCCACACACAGCCAAAAGATTGGCAAGGGATTGTGCCATCCGCGATCCGCCCATATTTTAAGAAATAATGTGCTGTGTGCATTATTGTGTGGGCATGCTAAAGATTGATGCTGATCCAAACAAGCGGTTGTGGCGGAGTCAATGACCGATGTTTTTGTCAAGCACACATGGGGATCATTCCAAACAATAAACATAAGCTATATGCTTGCTGGATTGAGTCCTTGTTGAAAGTTATAGTTTTAATATAATCCAGATCCTGGTTCTTTCACACAGTTTCTCAATTTTCTTTATATGTCGCTTTATGTATGCCCCTGGTCTTTGTGACTTAATTATGTTGTTAATTTTCAAAGGAATGGTAAAATTTTCCCTTTGGTTGCAGCTGGGAATGTTGCCAATAGAGCTTGCTGCGCTGCGTGAATGCAAGGAAGAAGTAGAGATGCTGCTGCCCTTAACTTCGCCAATCCCAAATTTCAGAAACTGGAGTGTTGATGGAGTAATCTCTCATGCAAAATTTGAAGATACGAAGCCATTGGTATGTTAGGCATATCTTTTCTAGACCATTTTTATTGTATTGCTAGATGTTCTTGTACATTATATTGCTAGGATGCTTTGTATGGGCCGTGCGATGCTGTACTACATGGGATTAGAGAAAATAACCTTTTCCCTTCCTCAATGAGGCTACTTTTCAAATAATCAATTATGTATGATTTCCCTTGCAATCCCTCAATGCTCCAGTCTGGTCCCTCATAGGATCTTGACTTTCAGGTTTATGGCAAATAGTATCCACATCAATGTTTTTTTTTCCAAATATTCCAAGGCTCCTATATATAACTAATAATTGTGTCAAGTACAAATCGTACCAAATGTCAGTTAGGCGCTGTGATTGAATTAGCAAGTTTTAAACCAAGCTGAAAATTTATCTATAGTTGTCCTTTCCCTTTCTGGTATTAGATATATTATTAGGTAGAAGCTTTTTTAGTGGCTTAGCTCTCAAGTTATGAGCATGTGCACTTGCATTGCTCCATAAGTGTTTGACGTAGCTACCAATATATGAAGAATTTTGGCGTGAATGATGATAACTTAAATGTATCATTAGAATCATCCTTAATAAATACCTTTTTATTATAAATTCAAATGCTTATTCTGAAATTTATTTTATTTTTTTCTTGTCTATATTAGGATAAAATGCGCGTTGGTAGAAGAAAAGCTATGATGAAGTCACAGGCAGATCTGGCATTCAGGCAGAAGGACTATGCCCTGGCATTAAAGTTATATAATGTGGTAATTATGTGCCTCTACCTGTGATGATTTTGAAGAAAACATTATATTGATTTCTAACTTGGTTTCTTCTATAATTTTTCACCTGTTGAAGAATATGTCATGTTCTGGCACTCAATAGGAAGAGCGATACTTGGAACTGTACTGCAATTGAATCATGTATTATGAGCATGATTTTTTCTCACTGTTATGGTTAGATCCAATTGCTGTTAAACTAGTGTCGATGTGAATATGAGCCCTTATCTAGTTAAGAATGTACAGAAATACACTCTTCAAAATATTTGAAGCAGAATGGAAGCCTTTTCCAGTATAGAGCAAATGTAGGGCAGTTGGAAAGAGGTCACACAGTGTTTGTGTGTGTCCGCACATTATTAGGACAGAGCGTTTGGTAGAATAACTTACCAAGTTAACATTTATTTATTGTCTATTTAAAAGTCAGCAACATACCATGCCACTCAGTGAATGTTGTTAGAGCAATAGGAATAGTACCACATTGCCTACCCATGTGGGGTGTTAGTCCTATGTACTCTATATAATCAGCCCAAGAGGCCCAATGCAATACAACCAATATTCCACCAATTCTATTCTCCTACAAATGTGAATGTTTGTCTAAGAAGTTTGTAGACAGGTCTCTGCTGTTGTAATGCTAAAATCCTGTAGTTTACACAACTGTTTTATTACCATTTGAGCTTGAAAGATATAAATGTATAACCTGTTATGCTTGATGGCAGGTGATAAGCATTGCACCAGAAGCAACACTGTATTCCAACAGAAGCCTCTGTAGACTGAGAATGGGTGATGGTGAAGGCGCTCTATCAGATGCTTACCAGTGTAGGATGATGAGGCCTGACTGGGCAAAAGCTTGCTATCGGCAGGCAGCTGCTCACATGCTACTTAAGGTAAGATTTCCTTCTCAGCTTGCCAGTATAAAAACTGAGATTGACAGAATGACACTCCCTTGTGGGGTTGGCTTGACATACAAGATAATCACACAGCATATACAACCTGAACGGCTATGTACAATCTCTAAATAGCTGTTCAATACATCATTAGGTGAGGTGTCGACTTTTTTGGTTGTCTTAATTATATGCCTGGATTTGCTATTTCCAGGAATACAAGCAAGCTTATGACGCTCTTCTGGACGCACAAAAAATTGGATCCTGGCAATGATGAGATTGAGAAGGAGCTAAGGTAATTTTTCTGATTTCCTCTTTGAGCATTTCTTCCAATGGGTATTTGGTACAATGGCTGCGGCCGCAGCTGAGGCTGTTTTGCACTCAGATGACTGTTGCAGCAGCTGCAGTTGGCAGCAGCAGTGGCTTTTAGGGGTTGTTCGCTGCAGCTAAAAAGCCACTGCTGCTACCATTCTAATAACAATCAGTTGCATGGACAATTCACGCAAATGAGCAATGATTCTGTTTCCAGCTTTTCTACATGCTACCATTCTAGCTTGGTTGGTTCTGTGGTTAGTGCCTATGATTGAGAAATTGACATTTGTTTCATTTCATTTGATTTTTTTGTAGTAAGGCTATGGAATCCATGAATGTCTCCCCTGATGAAGATTAGCAGTGAAGCATTGTGGCCGTGTGACTAGAATCTCTGCTGGTTACAGAAGAGTAAGCTATCAGCTGGATAGCTCCCAATGATTATGGGTAGTAGATTAAGGACCAAACATTGTAGCCCGTTTGGCAAGCAGCGTTCTGTTTGGTGTAAGGCACGGGACTGGTGAATTTTTTGGTCAAGTGGTAGTGCATGGAGAGTTAAAGCACGTTTCTTTCTTTAGCTTGGGAAGATAAGAGTTCAGTCTAAAACAGGAGAAAGCCTGCGCCACAACACAAGGAATTTCTATGCGCTCATCGCCAACTCATTATTGGGAGAATGTGAAGTTTCAGCTGCAAACAGTGCTGACTTCTCAGTTGTTAATTTGCTTTTGATCTGTTCGTTAGGTTATTCTCTTGGAACCAACCAGATTTATTTGCCTGTCCAAAATCCAAATGCTTAACCAGATTACTCGTCGGTGCCTCAAGTTCGTACATCTAGTACGCAATGTGCATGCACTTGCCAGTCTAGACCAAATGGTCGTTAGGCTCGTCGTTGTAGCAACGACATGTACGCAAATTCAGTTTCAAATCTGTTCAACCAGTGCCTATACAGCTGGATTGTGTTTTTTTTTTTGCTTAGATGAGCAATGGCTAACGTGTGCCTTCCCAGGCCTGCAAAGCGGACATGCTCAACAGATGCACCTGTGCACCGTATATTATATTATGAGGAAGATATGTTTGATACCTTAAGGCCTTCCTGTGTGGCGTGTGTGCAATGTATCGTTTCATCAACGCCGAATTATCAGAACAATTCTAATTCTAATTTATTGTCAATTGAAGAAAAATGAATTAATGTGAGTGCTAAATATATCTATCCGTGGACGCATCTTCTCCTAAACACTGAGCAGCCGGCCGTAAGAAGCAACGCAGAGGATCGTAGTGGGGCTGCGATGGATAGGCAAGCTCGATGACCCGCGCCACGTACTGTCGTCGCCGCCCGTCCTGTTCTTCGGTTGCCATTGCCCCTGCGCGTCGAAGGGCCCCAGGATCATCTCTTGCGCCGCAGGAACGAATCATCCCCATCGCGCCGTCATCCTCATCCTCATCCCGAAAGAAAGAAAAAAAAAAAAAAAAGGCGCCCGCGTGATGCCTCACCTGCCGCCATCGTAGCCGGCCGCCACGCCGTCCTCTACGGCCGCCGCCACGCCACACACTCCGGCCGCCGCCACCGCCCAGAAGGAGCCTGCTGCCCGGCGGGAGTTCCCTGTGCTCTCTGGCCGCCATGCTCAATAAGATGTAAGCCGCAAATTCACTCAGTTGCCCATTATTGAGCATGGGGCTAAGATTAGAGGAAGAGGATTAGGCCTGGCCTGATGGCCCTTACCGCGATCACTGTACCTCAGACTGCAGATCTGCTGGAAATCGATCGGAAGATTCAGTATTCTGATGGAACAACCAAAAACAAAATGTGGGAATTGATTTTGGATTCGATTTAGTATCCTATATTGGAATATATATGCATAATCGATCCAATTGATGAATGGAAAATGAACACGATATGCCATACCCAAGAGAGCTGCCTCTTGAGGTTCTCCTCCGTGCTGTCGTTGTTGCAGATGAAGATGTATCACTTCAACGTCTGCTCAGCAATGCAATATAAATACTATTAGTGACCTCTCAGTTCCTTGCCAGTTTTTTGTGATGTGCATCAGTTACCAAGACTTACTTGTTGTCTCTTCATTTCCTGAGAATATTTAGTGGCAACAAAATTTATTTGCTGGGAACTTATTGTTGCCACTTCATTTCCTGATGACATTTAGTAGCAATGCAATTTTGTAACACTTGGTGGCACCTATGGGATGGCATGGATTCACGAAATTGCAGAAAATTAGCTAGTGGGGTTCTCCTATTTAGAGGTATAGTAGACAGTAGATAGTATATAGTAGATGGGGCCTCAGAGTTAAGATCCAAACTATTGAATACATACATGTCTTTTGTGATGTTTGTCCTACAGAATTGGCTGATTATTTCTTGTCACTCCAGCCACTCCTGAAACTGTCAAATTCAACTCATAATGTGGGGTTAGGAGTGAAAAAACTCAATTGCCTATTACCTCTCACCTCCTGTGTGAACTCATGGCATGGCATCCTTGCACCAACACATGGAACTGCCCAATTCAGCTGTATAGATATAGATGGTGTCTTATCACTGCTTGTAGTTCATCTATGCTCCGGTTCGGTAGATTATTTTGTACTTAGTTAAGCCATGTAAAATCGTTCTGTCTGTTTCCTGCCTGCTGGTTTGGTTTCTTTCCATTATCAGTAGATTGCAATTGCATCCTTTATTTGTGCTTTTGACTTTACTGAAGATTCCTTATTATTGATGGCCTCCAGTTTAGGCAACCTTCCCCTGGGATTCAGAATATTGGATGGTTGGATCCGTTAATACATCCTAGATGAGGCCCGGAGCAATATCTGGTCCACAACAGCTCAGACCTGGACTTCCATCATCAACAACTCCTATTCCATCTGGTAGCCAAATGCCAGGTTCACAGGTAAGAAAAACTTGTTTATAAGAGCAACAGATATCATACTTCTATGAAACTTATCTTTCTGTTTAAGTTATGGGGTACACCATCATATATCTAAACTCTGGTCATAAAAGTTCCACTGTTTAATATCCAAGTTAACATAGGCACAAATTGCATATTCAATTTATTTGGCATGGGATGTGCCATTACAGTTTTGCTACAAATGTGGTTTTACCAGTTATTAGTCTACAAATGCTTTGCCATTCTTGTTTATTATTATTATAACTTTTTTTTTGGGTCTAATTGTACTGCCTCTGTGGTACTAGCACTTTAGTTGCTTTTGCTTAAGTTCTATTCTTCGTCCAATCCAATGTGCATGGGAATGGTTGTTTTTATTCATCCCAATTCATGTCATAATCTCTGATTGATTTAACTATTTTCCCACAGAGAGCCCCTTCTCAGTCTTTGATGAGGCCGGTGACTGTGAGTTCTACTTTGCCAGCTTCACAGCAAACTCCACAAAATTCATCTTCAACATTTAGGCCCAACAGAGGCCACAAGTTTCACAACCAAGACCACAACAATCTGCACCTGTGACTCCATCTCAACAGAACATAATTTTTTAACACAGCAGCAGCAGCAGCAGCAACAAACAACAACAACAGAGTTCCTCACATCAAAATCAACAAAGTACTGCCCCAAAAATCAGCCGCAACTTTCTCAGCAGCCAACTGCTCGTACTCCAATATCAATGTCACCAAAGTCTGATTCGCCAGCTATACCAAATGTTGCTGTTTTACAATCTGTGGATGCAGCTGCGACTGATCCAAATGCTAGTGAAACTGGTGCTCAACTAATCACCAAGAGAAGCATACATGAATTAGTTGCACTGGTATGTTTCTACCTTTTTTTGTTCTCAAGTACGGGCATGTTGCTACTCAATGGTCATGATCAGCATTTTTACTCTTCTCTTATATATATTATAACCATTTCATCAGTTCGCAACAAAGATTCTCAAGTGGTGTGAAACACTCCAGTGGGTCCCTTTGGTATCTCTCAATTCATTTTGCAAGTCCATCTTTTGCTAGGTCTGCACAGTGGCTGTGGAAGTCATGGCAACCAGCAATTTGGTAGTTCAATTATCCTTTTATAAACTTCATAAATAGAACCACTGGGTATGTCTTTGGCAATGTGGAAAGCATAATTCAAATTCATATGGTCAAAGGAGCAACTTAAAGGATACTTCATCACTGCATACTTTTGCTCTTTAACGACTTACAAGAGCTAAGTAGAATTCACTGTAAAATTCTAAAAAAGTAGAATTCACTGTTTATACTTAGGGCCCCTGTTTTGCTAGGGCGCTAGTCGGATTCTAGGCGGCGACCCTCAGCTTAGTGCCTAGTCGGGAGTAATCGCGCCTAGCGTTTTTTCTAGGCGTTTTGGCGTTTTGCCAATTTAGCACACAATATATATATTATGTATATATAGCAAAAATGCTGAATATGTATAGGCTACAGCAAATAAAAGATAGGGCCAGTAGACATACCTGATATGTACCTTGGTGGCTCAGATCAAGCATTCACATTCAGTCACAGGCACAGGCATTCAGATCAGGCATTTAGGTTTAGAGTAACAACATGATTTCAGATCAGGCCTTCAGATTCAGAGCATTCAGTTTCAGATTCAGAGCATTCAGTATTTAAGTTTCAGACGGAGGGGAGCAGCCGAGCAGGAGAGGGAGTAACATTTCTGATCATGTACATGTTGCAAGCTTCGGAGCTTACCTAATGGACAGAAATGTATTAACCATGTTATTTGCACCCAGAGATTCACACGAAGCTCAGGTTCAATTTGCTTTGGATCGAGCGAGTGTCCCTGCAGTAAGTGGAATACTTGGAAGTTGGAACTATAAAGCTCCCATACCCCTCTAGATCTTTTGATATAGCTATGTTCCATGGGCCGCATCAGTGTCAGCGACGGCAGACAGGCCAACTGACGGCTAGTAACGGTTCCCTCCTACCTTTTCTGCCCATGTAGATGCCGCTCTTATTCATTGACAGAGAAACGCATCAACTGTCGACTGGTCATTTATTCTTATCATCGCATTACATTACAGAACCCTAAATCTTGCTTTCGATCTGTTCCCTCGTGGATTGGTGGTTACCAGAAGATTTCAGCCGGACTCGAGAGGCAACTGTTCAGTGTAGTGTAGTGTAGTAAAGATGATTCATTCACAAAAGTCAACAAGGAGAAGTACTATATTGAAGACGACGAGGGGAGGGAGCATTTCAACGTTCCCCAGACCATACGGCAGTTTAGTTGTTCAGTGTTAGTGCATTACATTACATTACATCCCGTTTGATGCATTGTGTGTGTGAGCAGCTAGCTAGCGTGCATAATACTGTATTATATATCACTGGTTAGAGCTGCTAACCACCAGCTGGGTTAGCGATTAAACAAGCTGATAGCACCCATCGATGTTGGCGACTCCCCAGTTTTGGCACATGACAGATATGTTTAAGCTCCCCCTCCGGTTCAGGGGACAGTTAGCCGTTGTTTTCTTGCTATAACGCTGCTGCTTCGTCCTTTGTTTCACTGTTACGAGCGCTGACATGCTGCAAATCTCCCTAGCTACCATCGCTTCTCCAAACTGTCAACAGCACAACTAGCCATGAATGAATACGAATGATTCACGAGCAGCGTAAGAGAGTGTTTAGTTTGAAATATTTTGGGTTGCCATCAGAAGCACTTTTCGTTAGTATTTGGTAATTAGTGTCTAACCATGGACTAATTAGGCTTAAAAAGATTCGTCTCGCATTTTTCAGCAAACTATGCAATTAGTTTTTTATTTACCTACATTTAATGCCCAAAAATACGTTAAAAAATTTGATGCGACGAGGAATCAGAAGACTTTTTTTTGAGTTCTTGTTGGAGCAACTGAACACCCCCTCTTTTCCTTGTGCCCTCGACGTCAGGACTGAATAATTTACTGTTCCTCGAACCACAAAGTACCAACCAATGCAAAGCAAATACTTGGCTCCTCAGTCCTGATCGATAAACGCGTAGTAAGTACAACCACACCTTTGGCGATGACCTCAATCAAGATTCTGAATTTCCTTGTAATTGCAAGCAGACACGCGGAAAAGAGTCGCACGGCAACAGGGCTCCTCTTGGGTCTGGCTGTCCCTTTCCATTCCTGGGCTAAGCTAATAATATCTCCATCGATTCATTCATTCATTCGTTCAACTGCTGCGTTTCTTTCTCTCCCGTGTTGCTTTCAGGTAGAGATTCGAGCAGAAGCATCATCAGTGATGTAGAATATGTAGCACAAGGTTTCTTTTATAAATAAAATACTAGTCCCACTTCCCAAACTGAAAAAACAAAAACTTGCTCGCGCTGGCGCCTGTGTTTGTAGGGAGGAATGGAGACAATTTTGCTTCCAGAAATTACACAGATTGTTCAAGAGAGAGGAAAAAAAAAAACTACACAGATTTTGTCTTGAGATGGATGGAATGAATCCAGAGCACATGTGAAAACTACTAGGAGAAGTATTCTTGTATATTTCACCACCCGACTTGGACTTTGTAGCAGAGCAGGCCGGCAGTCGTCGGATAAGGAAATCCATCCACCAATCTCCATCCCTCCCTCCTTGACCAGTTGTTCAGCCAGTCAACCATATGGAAAACTTGCTCGCTCTCACTTTCAGAGCTGTTCCAATTGTTTTCCTTTGCACATTCTTGGTGGATTCATTCATGAGCTCTAGCCTTTCTGGACAGAGCTAAAACGGTATGAAAAAAAAAAGTGTGGCAGAGCCTTTGAGACAGAGCTTATTCAGAGTTTTGGATTGTAGGTACGTACATGCAGTAGCACTACAATGCAATTTCAGGGGAAACAACGGTCTGAAACTGAAACATGCCTGGCTCTGGTCCACACACACAGAGTTCGCCCAACACGATAGGATTGGAGGCATAATTTCCTCGTGCCGTGCCTGCCGGTTCCCGTCCAAGCTGAGCAGCAAACATATCTGATATCTCCGGCCGGGTCCGAGAGCGACTTGCCACTGCTTTCGTCCTTCCTTCCCTTGGTTCATTCTCAGCTTTAATTTGCCTTGGTGCGAAAACGGTGGACTCGTCAATGCACGCTATGCGTATCTCCAATTTCATCACGTCGTTTTCAGGCTTGGTTTCATCGGCATCGAGCCATCGACAACAAGATCTTCTGACCTTTTTTTTTCTTTATTCATTCATTTAGGATCCCTTTCTTTCCCTTGTGGTGAATGAAACTAACCAAAAGACTACTGAACTCGTTCAAAGTGGAAACCAACCACTGTGCAAAGTGGCAGCAGGCACCAGGCAGGGTTTCATTTGCATCACTGGTTCATCAGGAGACAAGAGTGCAGTGTAGCACACTGAGCTTCTGAGATGAAGCAGGTACGTGATTCCATCCATTGGGGGAGAAGGACAGGACAGGACAGGATGGCTGGCTTGCAAATCACAGTATGTAGGAGTATTATTACAAAGAAGAGTACTAGTGATTATAGCATAGTACTCCTACTGATTAACAAGGATTTGAAAAGCAAGCCGGCAAGCGTGCATTCATTGCATTGGCTGCACAGCGCTGGCCATTTTTGAAGCTGCAAGTAGCATGGAGAACATGTGCTAGACCCTGCATTTCTGGGCTCCTCCTCTTCATGCCTGTGTCCCACTGTCGTCCCCTGCTAAACTAGGAGTATCACTCTATCAGATATGTTTCAGGTAGCACCAGTAATAATAAGTGTTTGGATTAGTTAACAGAGGGCTCCACCTGTTTGTTTGTTTATATTATTACCATGACAGAAACAAGCAGGTAGGCACAAGAATCAGAGGCATGTGAAGAAAGAAGGGCATCTCAGACGGGTGGTAGGGCGATGAGGAATCTGACGGTCCCTGAAAGCGCCTTTGGGACTGGGACTGGACTGGAGGAGAGAGAGAGAATCTTTTTTCAAAAATTCAAACTTTGTTTCTAATCTGCCTCGCCGTGTCTGCTACCATGGAAAACCTGAAAAATTAGATTAGATTAGGGATAGACAGAAAGATTAGGGAGCTGGGGACAGGTGTCGTCCTCCTAATAATTCACAACAAAATCACAATGCGTATCAGCTTAGGCAAATGAAGAAAGATTAGGGACGAAAGCTGTGCTGCTGCCAGTGGTTGCATTATCAGTAGGCTAGCAACTGATCCTTTTTGTATTCTATATTTTGGAACAGAAAGAAAGTAGATGCAGCATTATTGGAGGCAGGAAACTAGTAGTAGTCATATATCTATATAAGCAAAGGGGGGCGGCGAAGCAATGGTGGGTGGCAAAACTGATATGAACTAGTGATTTTTGGAACATCTAGGAAATGGAAAGATTGACAGAGTGAAAATCATGTATATGAATATGGCAACACGCAGGAAACTTTCTAAAACAACTACCGATTCAAACATTACATGTATAGGTGTTCAAATAGTACTTATATCTTAGACAAGACGTAACAAGGATACGGACAACCAAATATGCATAACGGTTCAAATGATATATATGAGATGTGGCCAAACATCGATAAGATGCACATAGGATACAATACGGGGAGTTCTTCATGCCTAATTACCCATATACTTAAAAGGCAGAGCCATCACTCAAAAAGTTTTCAATACATCGAAGCGATCAAGAAATCATCAAAACTTAGAACATACGAGTATAGCGAAGAATCAAATGGTGGTGCAGGTGCGCAACCGAACAGTTTGGTGAACTAACATATATACTACACAGATTGATAGACAGCAATAGAATAGGTTTGAAAAAATGTCTCAACAAAAATTACAAAGACCACGAGAATAGGAAGATGGACTAACAACATAAAGTTGGAAATATTTCAGCAGGGCACTCAATTTGTCAGACCCAGTGGTTCCAAATATATGGCATGACATCAGGATCGCCTTTTTTGAGTACAGTATATCTAATTTAAAATCAACCGTAGATACGCATAGCGAGGATTTTTTGGGTGATTGTCATATGATAACTATACTAGAGACAATGAGAGGGTTGGCTTTATTCAAAAATCTAAAATATGCAAAGCTCCCAATCCAATTTGGATCTTAAAGCCGCCAGTACATCGTTCATTCTTACAAAGAGTATCATCCACCTATCCATTTTTCAAAGTTTTTTTAAAAAAAAAGTATTTACTAATAGGGGTGTAATGTTGTTGGTCAGTGGAATTGAATCCAATCACGAAAAGCTCAACCCCTATAAATTTTGTATTTCAGGTAGAAGGGATGAATTTACTTGGTAGAACATTTTTTTACCTGTGCTGGGTAATCAGGCTATCCACCCATGTACGTATCACTGCTGGCTTCAATAAGGAAAGGAATTCACTTTTTTTTGTGAAAGTCAATTTGGTGTAGATGCTATTATGCGATTACAGAACTCATGTAACTAACCATTTAGGATACTTGGAGCTAAACAAACACATAAGAAATTCCACCATTTTATAGGGTCATGGAAACATGTTTTCGTTTACCATGCGTCCAATCGACAAAGTTAAAAGATAAACCATATGTTTGACTCATGTTTACATGGCATCCAGACCCTTGTTTAGATGGCTAAAAATTTCTTAATAGAGGGCCCACCTTCCAAGTTTTTCACCATGAACCGGAAGCCTCTCTCCATTTACAAATATAAGATCAATCAACATGAATTAAATTATATAAGTGACGACCTAAATGAATTATTTGGTTCTCTTAGTGACATCGCAATCTACATTCTGTCTATATTTTTTAGAAAGGAAGAAGAGAAGTCTATTCTTAATCTAGGTTTAAAAACACATAACTAAAAGCTTATACAATTTAAGAGGTACAAAGTAAAAATATAAGTGACAGGAAGTTCCGATCATTAACATGTTTTCATTTTACGTACATGCATGGTTATCATTATGTAGGGCTCAGTCATTTGAGCACACCAATCTCGGGACCATCTCCATGGGTATAATATTTATCAAATTTCCTCAAAAAAACAAGAAAAAACACCAAATTGAACACATTTAACTTAATAACTAAAACCACAGCCTACCTTACAATGCTTATTTTTAGTAAAAGTTTTTTTTTAGTCTATATTAGGATATTATGCTCAAACAATGCTATTTTTTTAATATCTTAATCTTAATCTTAATCAACTGAATTTAAAATCTTAATTCCCAAACTTTGAACATCTTAAAATCAAGACCCAAATCACACACATAAACTTTGATCCATGTCATTTGGAAACATTGATTCTTTTTTACCTAGGCCGCTTTTCACAGGATAAAATAAAAAAACACTTGTATATCCATGTATGTCCATGACATAAATAAAGGAAGAACCAATATGTAAATGCAAATCAATGGTGATAAGCCTACCTTCCATTTCAGTTTTCCATTCGGTAAAATCCTTCAGGCGCCATGTGTCAACAATTGGTCAAAGAACCATAAAGAAGATTAGAAGACATATGCCTATGGTATATGAAGTTGTAGAAATCTATTTCACTTGGTTTCGTAGAGTAGTACGGGCTCGTGGGCATTGGTCAGAGTTATTGAGAGGGATGAATCTTTCACCAAGAGTTGGTCAAAGTTTCATTCAAATTCCGCCTTGTCTAACTGGGGGCCGGTGGGTTTCATTCTGGGGAGAGAGATGGGGGGGAGAGAGAAGAGAGAGAGTAATGGGTTTGAGGCACTTAAATTTGGGTAACCCTTCTCTTTGCAATAGTATAGTAGGGTAGAAAGAAAGAGATGTAGACATTAAAGACATGGTATACACCTGTCAATATTTGGCCTAGGGGATACGTAGAAATAAATGAATCAAATTGGTGCAGGTGCAACCGAACAGTTTTTATCTATTGATAGACAACTTTGAATCTTGTTTTGACATCAGGATCGCTTCCAAAAAACAAAGATCGCAGGAATCATCTATCCAACAGAAAGGAGCTATTCCATTTTTAAAAAAAAAAAAAATAATGTGGATGCTTATTTTGTTATTAGTCCTTCAATATAGTAGCTGGCTATAAGGGGAATTCACTTTTTCTATTATAGATGCTTTAATTTTGAACGATTAACCATTTGGATGATTTCCACAAACACATAAGACTTTTGTAAATTGACATATACGAGTGCCAATACTAATAACATTAAAAAAAATAAGAAAAGTTTGAAAATGAAATCTAGGTTAATAACTAATTATACAATTTAAGTCCATTGAAGATTCTTTTGAGCCTAGCCCCATGGTAGGATAATATTTATCATAAACAAACCAAACGTCTTTGCCGTGGTCTCAAACAATGCTTTTAAACAAGCGAACTTTTCTGACATCTAAACAAGACCCAACACACACATATGATCCACCATTTGGAGATTCTTGGAGCTACAGGATAATGTATATCCATGTATGTCCATGACATAAATGTATGGCCTGGTGACCTTGTCCACGGTGTGTGTCAACAATTGGTCAGAGTTGCATATGCTCGAATTGGTCAGAAGCTATTTCACTTGGTTTCGTAGAGTAGTACGGGCTCGTGTTGGTCAGAGTTATTGTGCTTGAGTTGGTCAAAGTTTCATTCAAATTTCTGGGGAGAGAGAGAGAGAGAGAGAGAGAGAGAGAGAGTAATGGGTTTGAGGCACTTAAATTTGGGTAACCCTTCTCTTTGCAATAGTATAGTAGGGTAGAAAGAAAGAGATGTAAACATTAAAGACATGGTATACACCTGTCAATATTTGGCCTAGGGGATACGTAGATGTCATTGTGCGCACGAAGTATTTATCATTGCAACTTTGAATCTTGTTTTATTCCAAAGCAAAGATCCAATCATCTATCCAACAGAAAGGAGCTATTCTTAATAATGTGGATGCTTATTTTGTTATTAGTCCAATATAGTAGAGGGTACTTATATTATACTTTAATTTTGTACGATTAGTTTGGTGATTTCCAGACTTGTAAATTGACATATACGAAATACCATTAAAAAAAAAAGAAAAGCTCTGCTCCATGAATTCGTGATGGATGGTGTGGGAGGAAAAAGTAGTCTACTGACGGTCCATTCCATACAGTCCAAATATAAAATAGTGTCCAATTGTCCAACCACATCACCGAGCAGCAAGAAACCATGTCATGGCCGAAACCTTACAGCTTTTCATGGATGGTAAAAGTCCGACGGTCCATTCCCAGGCAAAACTGAAGTCAACCAACTTGAGCAGCGGAAAGAAAGCTGTCATGGCCGTTTCCCGGCGTCATGGCAAAGCTGTCAAGTCGGAAAAGTTGTCCGTCCGGCGAGCATTTGTCCTGGCATTTGCTCTGGCAGCGCAGCGCACGGAAAGCAACGCAGGAGCAGAGGCTGCCTGGCATCTCCTCTGCATTCCACGCGCAGATGCATCGGCATGGGTTGGAACGGAAACGGATGGGGAGTACTAGTACTAGTGGCGGTCGTCGTCAGGGGAAGGAAATGGAAGCGAACCCCTACATCTTTGATTAATTAATTAATTAATGGTGGCGTACTTAACCGAGCATTTCCATTTAAAATAATCCCATCCACCATTGATTAATGGATCCAAGGGAGAAAGATATTATAATGGGATGGTTGGCTGAAGCTCAGCTTAAACTAATGGTCCTCCACCCTCCTTGCGAATACCGCATCTGCTGCCTGCTGGCTGCAGCCGCCGCCCCGATGCTGCTGCGATTTCGAATTTCAAATTCAAATGGCTGAATGGATGGATGGGGTCACCTTTTCTTTTCCATTCTGTTTCTTCCACTATAGTATCTAGTATACTTACTAGAGTTACATATTTATTTTTATAAACAAACATGAGGATTTGTTTTTGGAAAAACAAACCAAACACGAGGATTTGATTTAATTTGTTTTTGAGGAGTTGGACCTGGTACTATACTTTGCTAGGCGACGACGACGAGACCTAGCGATTCCCCTTGGAAAGGAGGAGAGGATAAGAACGGAGAACCCTCCCTTGTTTCTGCCGCACCGCAGCCGCCTCGCAGACAGCGACCCCGTTTTGCTATTCCGATTCCCACCTCTCAACTCAACAAGCCGCCCCTCCCAGGCCGGCTTCCTCCTCGTGCATATAAGCCCATTCGCAAGCCCATTTCACCTCTGCTTGCTTCGCCTCCTCACCTGCCCCCTTGCCCTGCCCACATTTTCCTCCCTCCCGTCGCCGCCGGAAACCGCCCCCTGCCCCGCCGTCTTCCTAGCTAGCATCAGCCTCGGCTTGGAGAGCAAGAAGAGGAAGACGACGCGGAGGGGAGCAACAAGAGAGGACCGGATGGCGATCGACCACGAGTCCCCGTTCAAGGAGCTCCGCCTCAAGAACCGCAGGATCATGGTGAGTTACCTTCCATAGCCGGAGCCGCTCATCCATCCCCTTCCTTCCTTCTGTCTTCTGTAGCCGCCGGGCCCTGCCATTCTCGATTTGCCTTGTTGCCAACCAGAAAAAAGAACGGCTTCTCTTTCCGTTACTGGTGGGGACGAATGCTTTGTGTGCAGCAATGGCGGCGAGGCCGTAGATTTGATTCAACGAGTGTTTCTTGAGAGCCTCAGCCCCTTTCTTTGGGATCTCCGCATTGCCTCTCCGATGCAGGAGAGCCGGCCGGCGTCTCATTCTGATTAGTCTTGCTATCAAATGAATTCCCCAAGCATTTTTTTTGAGCGCAACGCAAGCAACCAAATTTCTTGGCGATGGTTCCAAGGAGATATTTACTGGAATTTTCTTGCAGAATACTATTCCCTCTTGCTTGTTTGTTTGTTTGTCAATTCAAATTCGAATGCTTCGCCATTGAGCAAAGTGGCTCTAGTCAACTGACCCGGAACTCCTGGTGGTTTTCCGTGCAGGGCGGCGGCGGCCCTGACCCTGAGCCGGAGGAGGAGGAGGAGGCGGCCACGGCGGCGTACGCGGAGCAGTGGCCGCGCTGGCTGCAGCCGCTGCTGTCGGCGCGCTTCTTCGCGCATTGCAAGACGCACAGCGACTCCCACCGCAGCGGCGAGTGCAACATGTTCTGCCTCGACTGCAGCAGCAGCAGCTCCGCCGCGCCGGGCACGCGCGCGCTGTGCTCGCTGTGCCTCGCGCACGGCCACCGCGACCACCACACCATCCAGATCCGCCGCTCCTCGTACCACGACGTCATCCGGGTCTCCGACATCCAGCGCTTCATGGACATCGCCGGCGTGCAGACGTACGTCATCAACAGCGCCCGCGTCGTCTTCCTCAACGAGCGCCCGCAGCAGCAGAAGCCAGGATGCGGCGGCGGCAAGGCGGCGGCGGCGTCCGCCAACCTCTGCGAGGTCTGCGCCCGCAGCCTCCTCGACAACTTCCGCTTCTGCTCCCTGGGGTGCAAGGTCATCGGCTGCTCACCCGACGCCGCCAAG
This sequence comes from Hyparrhenia diplandra, assembly GCA_015847255.1. NCBI lineage: Eukaryota > Viridiplantae > Streptophyta > Magnoliopsida > Poales > Poaceae > Hyparrhenia > Hyparrhenia diplandra. The sequence goes on along the minus strand of JADLZK010002171.1, from coordinate 165,129 downwards.
GCCAGGAACTGGCTCCTCCGCCCCGCCGCCGACGGCGACAACTCCACATCCTCCTCCTCCTCGGCCCTGCGCAATGCCGACACGAAGCAGAGCTTCACGCCACCCACGCCGCAGCCGACCTTGCCGACCAAGCGCCGCAAGGGCATCCCGCACCGCGCGCCGTTCGGCAGCCTCATCGTCGAGTACTAGCTCCATCTTCCACGACGGCGGTGGGGCGGCGGCGGCTGCATTGGCACTGGCACTACACGCGCACGGTAAAGCAGCTACAACTAAAGGAAGGATTTGATTTGAATCGCACATACAGCAGTCGAATCCATGCGGCCATGCCTGAATCATCAATCCGCCATTACGGCAAATGGTATGGCCACCACTTGGGTTCGGTGGCCTGGCCGCCCTCCTTTGCCATGACACTTTGGTTGGTGGTGCTTCTCGAGGTGGATGCCATTTGCTCGCTGGCTTTGCTTTCCACAAAGGAAGGGGGAAAGGAAGGTGGAGGAAGAATCAATCAAAACTAGCTTTTTCATCACACAAGAGCAATATTTATATATATATTTCTGCTTTCTGATAGAAATATATGTACATTTTTAGTCTTGTTATATGTTTCAAATCAAATCATCATAGTGGAGCAGTATAGCTAGCTTTTGTGACGCTTTTCATTTACTAGATGGGTTATTATTAGCTTGGCTGAACAAACCATGCCCTGTTCAGGAGATAACCATGTACAAGGTACTAGTAATAAGCTAAGTGTTGATTTGCATTTAGCAGTAAGCTCTGCTTGCTTTCAGTGGTTTAAGATCGAGCTTTGCTTTTGCTTGTGTGTTCATCTGTAAAAATCATGCATTGCATAGATGAGGAGGATGGATGGATATATAATGAGAAAAACTTAATATATCCTGAAATGGTGGATTATGCAATTTGCAATCAGGTGATGACTGAGAATACATAGATAGGTCACGTACCCAACATTGTTTGCCACTTGATGATGATGATAGTACAGTGACTATGAGGAAGCAAGGAAATGCCGTCACGTTACTGCCCAGCAAGGTTGCGTTGATGGAAAGCCACTCTGAATGCGATTGCCTTGTTATCTATCTACATGGATTGATTAATCGCCCTGATTATTGTTGTATAGTATATACTATACGACTGTACTAGCATTGTTCTTGTTCATCTAATCCTGGATCATTGAACCCAACAATTTCGTGACCGTCAGCGACGTCATGGATGAAGCCATTGAAACAGCTTGCTTTTTGTTTAGCACTTTAGGTTAAGGCCAAAGAGGGACAAGACACAACCAATTCGCAACCTAACCTTTGGGATGGGATGGCTTTATGGTTAACGCCATGAAAACGACATGGAACAGAAGCATCTAATGCCGCCGGGAGGAGAAGCATCAGCTCAGCTTTGGGAGGAGCCAATTCGCACAGGCAGCTGAAACATATGCCGCCGCCGGCTCACATTATATTCCTCCCACGCGAAACAGAACAGCACGCTTTGGTTTGGGGTTCTTCCCTTTCCTCGAGGGGATGCTACAGAGGATTGGAAAAAGGGCAAATAAAAAGCCGGGGTGTGACATTTCCCAAAAGGACAGTGGGGAAAATTGGGAGGGTTGTTTAGATAAATTCAAAGTGGTGGACGATGTCGACATGGATGTGGACCAGAATCCTTTAGCTTTGGCTGTGCAGGATACCAAACCATCTTTGCATAAGTGCCGATTAGCAGTAGCATCTCCATGTGAGTAATGGCGTCTTTGTTCCGAGGTTAGGCTTGAACGACTTGATTTGTGAGTTTAGCTTTGTGTGGATGGTTTATGTTGGAATATTAGGTATTTGCAGGCATCAATGTAGAGCGAGCGATCCATGCGGCAAATCTTAGCCACTGATGAATGTGATTATGTGAAGGAATCGATCGGAAATCATCGATCATCACTGGTCAATGGACGGAGCACAGAAAATCAGTCGACCCGGAGTGCACGTAGCGGCAGCACCAAAAAGGTTTCCTTTGTGCATGCTTGGGGAGGGCCCACAGGTCGGCGGCAGGCCCCACACGCCCCGGCATCCATCCCGTCTCCGCTAGCCAGCCACTCCCGTGGTCCACACGTGCGGTTGGGCCGTGGACGTGTCGCTCACCCATTGGTCCCGGCCCGTCGCGAGATGCTCGGGCCCGCGTGGGCCGCCGCCTTCCCTTTGCAAAAATCATCGCCGCCGCCGCCGCCTTCCATTGACCCACACCCACCAGTCCACCACCACAAAGCCCGCGTGGTGAGAGGCTTGAGGAGGGGACCCCGCGGCCGTCCGATGGTACCTGGATGGTCCAGATGCCGCTCCGTGGCAAGCGTACTCCCCACGCGCGGGCTAGGTCACGGTGACGCCAGCCGGTGCGTGGAAGTGCGTCGGCGGTGGGGTCCGTGGAGCGTGGCTCGAAACGTGTCTCCGGGGACGATGACGTGGCGCGTGGTGCTGGGTGTTTGGATCCGCATAGAAAGAGGCACTCTGGCGCACTGCCAGCACGCCACGTACGCTTTGGCTTTGATTGATCACGTACGGCCGGGTATCGGGACTTACTCCCAAATTAAACGCAGTTTTGGGTGTTTATCTTATGAAGTTCGACTCAATTTGTAAAAATACGTCTGATATTTAAATTTTCAAATAAATTTGTTAACAAACTAGATCAAAAGATCTTTCTAATGATACTAATTAAGTAATATATAAATATTAATTCTATTTTAATAAATAATTGCTAGCAATTTTTTCTCGGGAAGTGAAGCTAGCGTTTATTTTGGGGACGGAGGAGGGCGGGAGCACTCACTCGACCTGGTGATTATATTAATAAACTAGTATATATATATGTAATTATTTGTTTGCAAATTTCCGGCCCCTATAACAAACTAGTATATGCATGTCTCTGCTGCACTTTGGGGACAGGTGAGCTGGCAAAAAAACGAACTGATGGCAGTGCAAAATCTTTTGAAAAGGAGACGACGAGAAGATTGCAGGAAAGAAGGGGGATGGGGTGGCATGGCATGGCACTAGTAGGTTTTGTTCTAGAAAGAGTACTGGAAGATCGAAGAAAAGGAAACGAAGGCGTGATGATGGTGCGGCACAGGCAGGCAAGCAGGCAGGCATACCGCATTCTGCACGACAGACATGCATGATACAAGTGACGGTCGGACGGTAGGCGGCGCGTATGGATTGGTGTGGTTGGAACGGCTATCAATGTTGGGATTATGGAATGGATGAAGAGTGAAATTAAGCATGATGGATTTGATTATGTTATGTAGTGGTTCAGTTCAGCCTAATCATATGCATACATACATCGTTTGTTTAGCACCCCAATCACTATGGATATATATATCCATGGTGTGTGCCCCTAGCTAGAGCTAGCTAGGAGTAGGTCATCATCAGGCGATAATACTGATCGAACCGACGAACCCAACCATCAAATTCAAATCCATGCAGATGTAGCTGATTGGTATGGATACTAATGATGTGCTCGGACTCGGCTCTACCTGCAACGTGGCAAAGGGAGAGCACACTGTACGACGCTGTAGTCCAGCTGCAGCTGACTATCGTGCCGGCGGCTACAGATGCTGCCACAAAACTGACTAACGAGCACTGACTGGAAGCTTGCTGCTACAGATGCTGCCACTGCAAGCCTTGAGCCAACCCCAACACTTGACATGTCACGGTCTTGAGTCAATCGGTCGGTCAGTCAATGGTCAGAGAGTCAGAGATAGGAGTCTGACCGGACGACTTGGACTAGAAGAACAGTTGGACTTTGGGCAACCCCAACACGGCCCGGGTGCTCATCAGCTCTGTTGTCAGGCTGAGTGAGTGAGAGACACGTACAGGTACGGGACCCGTTTGCCTTGCCTCTGCGCTGAACCTTGGTGGGCCTATGTAAATTCAAGTCGCCACCGACCCACCCGTCAATTGTCATCGGCCTCCCTCCAGGACCCCTTTCGATGACCTTTCGATGTGGCTGGCTTTTAGCCCAGTATATGCCAGATAGTCAGCCCAAATTTACTGGGCTTCCATTTCGGTTAGGGCATGCGATTAGCCAATTACTAAGTCTCAAAAAAGAATATAAATCTCGCTTTCTGACAATTTCAAATTTGATCAAATTTATACCAAATAGTAGTAATATTTGTATCATAATATAAGTATCTTTAGATTAATCATGTAATATATTTCTATACTAATGTTAGTATCTTTTTGTATAAATTTGGTCAAAATTAAAATTGTTTGACTTTTTGGAAAACAAGATTTACATTCTTTTTGAGGCAGAGGGAGTACCAACCAAGCTGGTTCAACGTACCGTACGTAGTTTTGGAAGCCCCAGAGGCGGCAAACAAAGAAATCAGACAAGCAGGCTTAAACAGAATGTTTTGGGTGACTAAACTAAACTAAATGTAGTGTTTGGATGACTAAACTAAATGGTTTGGACGCTAAATAGAAGGCCTAAACATTAACCAATCATGTTTTTTGAATGGAAGGGAAATCTATAAAGGAGCGAAACAATCAGAAAACTGCAGGATGATGCATCGCTTTGTATGGAGATAGATAGCCTCATGGTGTTGTATATCTGACTTCAATCCATGCGCTGTACCTCAACCATAAGATCTCTACAGTCTTACCGACCTATTGCTATCAGCTGATTCACTCATTCCTTTCCTATTTGTACTCCTTACATTAGCCTCTCTCTATCTCTCTCTCTCTCTCTCTCTCTCTCTGGTAAATGGTAACCAAACAGAGAGTGATGATCAAATAAATTCAATGTGTGCAAGTGCTAAAAATGCATAATTAAATTTCTATGATCAGCAATAGAGCATCGCCCTCCATCACAATTGCACAGCAAGAAGAAACGAAGGGCATCAGAAAGAGAAATCAGGATAAGTGCAGCAGTGACAGAGCAGTAGACCACGAGTCCTCCACCAGATCATTTAATTTAAACTGAAACAGAGTTTGATATGCAGTCTCTCATGATGAGCTGAAAGTAAACTAAGACGACACAGTTGATATATGTTGGTGCTACTCCTGATTATAGCAGTATCTCAATATTGTTCAATGCTTGTCCCCTATAAAGCTCATATACTATTTATCATTTCCACCAAATTTGCCATTGCGAAGAAACCCTCCGGTGAGCACCTTATTTCTGCAAAGAGTACTAGTTGAAGAAGCACCCGCCGCACTCAGTTCCTCGCCTATGTGTAAGGCCGCTCGTAATACTGCAGAAAAACAAAAAAGGAAAGAAAGAAATTTCAGCAGGCTGACAAATCAATTCCTCTTATTGAACAATTTTCCTAATTAACCTAGCACAAAAAACTAACTAGCTCATGCTCAAGTGCGAGTAGCTAACAAAAAAATGTGCACGCAACATTAAGATATGTATGTATTATTCAAGCCATATATGTCCATAACAGGAACACACGAGACCAAGAAATTCCTACAGCGAATGGCATATTAATTCTAACAGTGGGCATTAAAGGAAATACGACTATATGTGTGTGTATCACAGTTTTATATGGCATTAGGCCAGGACAAATGGAGAATACAGTTTTATGAAGTCATTGTTCTAAATCCAACAAAAATATCCAGTGCTCCTATAAACCCAGCCTTTATCCGGAAAAAAAATAACAACACTGCAAAATGTTTTAAGTAGGACCTAGCTTGTGTGGTCGTCGTACCTGGAGTACAGAAGCTCACGAAGGGGATAATGTCATGGAAACCATAGCTAAAAACCTTGGTGACCTGCCCGGACTTGAGATCAAAAGTGTAGACCCCATCCACCGTATACACGAAGACAACACCCACGGCATCCGCAACGGCAACCACGGAGAGCGCACGAGCATGGGCAGGGGAGCAGCGTCCTGAGTTCAATGTATCTACTGACCCATCGATGATGCGCATTTCCATCATCAGCACAATCCTCCATTGACCAGAGTTTGAGATTCGACAGCATGTCCACTTCCGCGAGCCCTAGCCGGCCGTCATCCATCGCCATGGGCACAACGCGGCCAGGAAACACACTGATCGGTATGAGCATCACAGACATCACCCCCGTGGCCAAATCGTACTTGAGCATTGTCACTCCCAGCTGATAGATGAAGTAGAGTGCATTCCCTACTATAGCAGGGAGCACCCCCTCATCGAGATCATCATAAACATGAAGCACCAAAGGCAAAGAGGTCGCTTCACTCCATGTGTTGGAACCTGACGAGTAGACACTGGAGAACATGTCCTCCTTGCTGTCGATGCCAACGAAGACGACACGGAACTGCCCGGGGCAGCAGCCTAGATAGTCGCAGGCGACCGGGCCGGCGGTGCCGCAAAGCACCGCGGCGGTCCAGTTGCGCACCGGCCGGTCCCGCACAAGAGGCGGCAGGGGCCACTGCTCATCGGTGACAGGGTCCCAGACGATGAGAGCGGCCTCCACTCCCTGGAACACGTCGCCGCACCGGGCGATTCTGTTGAGGAGGACCCGGCCGTGGCGGGCATCGTGCGCACGGTAGTCGTGGCGGTCGGGGCGGACCGGCCGAAAAGGACGCAGGGGGATGAAGCGTGCATACCCGCCGGTATCGATTAGGTTGCCGAGGAACCCCAACAGCAGCGGTGTCCGGTGGCGCTCACGGTACCGGCGGCGGAAGCCACCGCTGGCGAGGAGGTAGGCCCAGCGCTTGCAGACGAGGGCGGCACAGAGGAGACGCTCATGGTCTTCGGGAGGGATGCGGAGGAAGATCTCCTCGATGATCTCGTCCGGCAGCCGTGGCGGTGCGCGATGAGTACCTAGCAGGTCGGGGAAGCTGAAGTCCGTGTCTCTGCTTCCGAGAGAGAGGAAACCAGGAGGTAGTTTCTCCATGGAACAAGACTAGGACTGAACTTCAATGAATCATCACCTGACATGTTAAAAAAATTTTAATAAGTACAGAAAAAAAAACACCCTTATCATTTATGAAAACTATCAAATTTCTTGACTTTGGCGACTCTTCAAGCACATACTCTCTGTACTGAAATACAGTGCATTCTAGACATTTTAAGACAAAATAAGGGAGAGAGTAATAGACGTATGTACCCCTCACTTAACTTCCTAATGTATTGAAATCTGATTCTATTCCACATGATTAAAGGGTGAACTCTTGGTCCTTTTACAAAATATGGCAAGTACATGGGTTATACCTTCTTTGTAAAAAAAAATCACAACTCCTATTTAAGTAAATGTTATCTTCTTGTTCCCCAAATACATTATATTTGGAGGACACCTTCCAAAGGCCAGAATGCACTATATTCTTTTTAACAAGTTATGATTAAGGCCCACACAACATAGAGGGAGGCTCCCTAGCCCTGCACGATGGTGGGTGGTGGATGGGATGGTAATGCGGAGGATGATGACAAATCTTAGATAGGTATACCATACAAGGAGTTGGGGATCTATTCCCAAATATTAGGTAAAAAAAACAATATAAGTAAAAAAATCTTGGATAGGCCAGAATGCCTCTATGTAAAAAAACAATCATTGCTCCTATTTAAGTAAATATTATCTTCTTGTTCCCAAGTACACCATATTTGAGGGACACCTTCCAAAGGCTAGAATGCACTCTATTCTTTGTAACAAGTTTTGATTTAGGCCTACACGACATAGAGGGAGGCTCCCTAGCCCTGATGATGGTGGGTGGTGGATGGGAAGGTGATGCGAAGGATGATGGATGACAAATCTTGGATAGGTATACCATGCGGGGCGACAAGGAGTTGGGGATCTGTTGCCACATATAGAGGAGGACAGAAGAAGGGAAGTTGTCTTACCAGATCAGAAGAGGGTCCAACGGGAAAGCAGTTCTTCATCGATGGAGGAGTCAAGAGCGACAGCAGAATGCTCCGCAGGCACAACAACAACGACGTTAGGTAAGAGCTTGAGCTCTTGCGCGGCGGCGGCTGGGAACGAGGGAGAGAGAGATTTAGGGTTGGGTTTCTTTATATAGAAATCTAATCTTCATCTATGCTGTCAGATTCTAATCGGACAGATAGAAATGCTCTAAGGGCCAGATTGGTTGGCTACCAATTTTTGCCAAACCAAAAACTGTGGCAAGACAAAACTTAGGTAATACTTAGGTTTTCCAAAATCATGGTTGCCAAAGTTAGGGTAAAAAAACATAGGTGTGCCTTTGGTTGGCTGCAAATTAAAGGCTTGCCAATTTTATTTTTTATGCAGTCGAAGAACTTGATAGAGACTTGCCAAAAACTTCAGCGATAAACATCGTTGTGCCAATTCTTTGGCAATAAACCAACTAATGACTAAATATGTTGGCATGTCACGGTTTTGGCTAGGCAAGAATTGGAAGCCTACCAATAAGTGTCATCAGATAATAACTAATGAATCATGTTTTCCCCTAGGGAAATAACGAGGCTCTCTCCTTTCTTCGCAAAAGCACAACAAGGATCCACCGTTGGAGACATGGTAGTTTTAGGTTACCTAGCCTCTCACTGTACACCACTCAAACATCTGAATATATCTTGTGTTTGCCTTCTACGTGTTGGAGATAGTCTTAGATGGTGGTATAGATGTACAACGGGCCGGCCGGCACGGCCCGCGGCCCGACAGGTGCCGCCACCGTGCTCGGGCCAAGCCCGCGGCCCATGGCACGGTGAAAGGTCCTAAATGGCTAGAGGGGGGTGAATAGCCTAATAAAATTTCTACAAAATCACTAGAGCAACTTGTTAGTAAATAACAAAGCATAAATGCGTTTGCTCTAGCTCTACTTGTCGGCAAGCCTCTTATTGACAATTCTAGTTGCTATAGTCTCTAATTCACACTCAAAGGGCTATGTCACTAATTTACCACTAGGTGAACAAGCTAATTACTCTAGCAACTAAGCAAGACTACTCAAACTACACTAGCACAAGATATATGAAAGTAATGCAAGTGTGTAGAGATAATATACCACAATGTCGAGGCTAGTCAATCCAATCACCAAGGATGAATCAATGTGATAACCAAATTAAAGCCAATCACCAAGAGACAAGTGGAGACACAAGATTTAACCCGAAGTTCACTTGAGCACCCTCAAGCTAATCTCCGTTGTGCCGACCTTCTCACGTGTGGGTCGAGGTGGAGCTCACTCCAAGACAAATGCCTTTAGGCTTCTCGCACCCAATGCAAATGAGAGGTACCCAAGGCACGAGCAATAGATTACTCACACTTTGTCTTCCCGACGAGGAGTGTGTGACCCTCTCACAAATCACCGGAGGTGGCCAAGAACATTCACCTTCTCTTGCCAACGCCTCCACCAATCACCAAGCCGGCTAGGAGTGGTGCTCTCCAAGAGCAACAAGAAAACCACCGGCTCACAACGATCCACAAGTGCCACTAGATGCAAAGATCAAAGCAAAGTGCACTTGGTTCACCTCAACTCACTAGAATGGATGCTCTCAAGCAAAGGAGTGAGGAGGAGGATGAGTGCTCAGCTCTAGAGGTGTTAGGATTGATTCAAAATGACAAAGAGACCTCTACAAGCCGGCCAAAGGGGTATAAATACCCCACACCACGAAATGTGGCCGTTGGGGGTGCAATCCACGCACAAATCAGCCTGACCGGCCTTGACCGGACTCACCGGTGAGACCGGACTCACCCGGTGAGTCCGGTCGGTGGGGTCCATCTGGCCGACAACCCCAACTGAACCGCTGACCGAGCTCACGGCGGCGTCCGGTCGCAAGCGTCCGATCCACTTCCGGTCGCGACCGGGATGCTTCGGTCGGCGCCCGTCACCCGTCGACCACCGACCGATAAACAAGCTTATTGGAATTCTGACCGGACCAGCGCGACCGGTGCGTCGGTCCGGAATTTCCCGACTTCGGCCGGTGAGTCCCGTCCACTGCCTCGAGCTGCGAAATTTCGTCGCGTTTAAATCGTCGTTCCTTCGCCTTTGCTCCAAACCAACTTCCGTCACTTGATTCTTGTTGTCGACACGTCGAAGAACACCCCGACACCATGTGTTAGCATTTTGAAAACATTTTCCATCAAGTACGGAGTTAGCTCTCTAGGTTAGAATGCATGCAAATGATTTTTAACCTAGAGGCACATGAGGACCGATATGTACGATAGTTTTCCCCTCTTTATAGTACGGCTTATCGATCCTATAATCACTCACACCCTCTATGGTGTCTTGAGTGAAAATTCAAAATGGCCCTATGATATACCTTTGCCTTGAGCCATTTTGATCCTCGAAACACGCCAAACCGCGCACTTGATCATCAATTGGATCACCTCGACCCATCCACCATGACCACCATGCACCGTCCTTGGCTTGACCAATCTCCAACTAAATCAAACACTTAGCATAGAGAGATTAGTCCTAAGGATGTCACTAATTAGCCAAAACCAATCTAGAGATCTTCAATCTCCCCTTTTTTTGAAATTGGTGACAACCCGCATAAAGATTTTATGATTAAGGGTTTTTGAACCTATCATGGTTGTCCAAGCATTTTGCTTACAATTATAGGATTGGACAAACATAATAAATTCGGTTTTGGTAGCATGAGCTCCCCCTACATGTATGCCTAGAGTTTGGTATAGGCTTTGCATACATGTATGAATATTGAAATTAGGGAGTGAGCCATGTTACCAAAATGATGCTTAAGGTGAAAGAATGGACCTTTGAAGCGTGATACCAATCGAGTTGCGCCTTTCTCACCATACAAGCATCATGGATAACTAGATATTTCATCAAAAACTCAAGGAACCTCGTGAGATCATATTATAAGCATAGGTACTTGAATTTAGAGCGGAAATCAAAATATCTAGATACCACCTAAGCATGCTAGTTGATCAACCATCAATTAATTTACCACTAGCATACATCACACAAGCATGTATAAATGGAATTTAAATACATGTGCAAGAGCAAGTCATATGTTAGTGCACAAACAAATGCAACAAATGGCTTATGAGCTTGCTCCCCCTACTTGTGTGCTTCCAAAAATTTTGATCCCCTTCTAATCTTTATGCACTAATCTCTCCCCCTTTGTCAACAATTGACATAAAAAAGGATTGATCGGGTTCTTTTAATATTGGAAAGATTAGTTTTCAAATTTGGTCAAATTTGGATAGCTTGCCACACATGTAATTCGGTTTGAACCAAAGACAAGCTTCTTCACACCTCAATAGAGGGTTATCATGTCTATGTTGAACCACATATTTGACAATAATCCAAATTCAACACTTGAGATTTCAAGCCCACAAGCATGTCATATGTCATCACTAGATCAATCAAGCATTTAAGACAATAGTGATGGCACATATACATTGAAATTCATTGCTTTTCCATGAATGCAATCCTAAAGGACAAGTTGTATGTCTAGATGATCTAGCAAGTCCTTAGATAACATGATGACATGTCAAACAATTTTACCTTTGTGTAAGTGCAATCAAGCTCTAAGTGGGTTTTGGCGTTGATGACCACCGAATTAGGGGACTAATGAGATTTACGAAGATGACATGCGGGGATTAAAATATGGAGTTGGTGAACAGTCCAAAGGTACCAAATAAGCTAGATGATGGTGTTTCCTGGATCAAGGCATTTAAATTATTTTATATTTTGAATCTTGAGTTTAGGAAATGCCGTACTATTAAGAGGGATCATAGGATTCTCGGGTATCTCGTGGACCAAGTGCTCTAAACAACAAATCCGCACACCACACACAACTCCAAGCGACCACCCGGCAAAACACCTTGTTCCACCCTTTTTTTTGTCGGTAGCGCGGCGATGCCAGCGCAATGGTGCGGCGATGCAGCGCCCTTACGCACGATCTGCAGCGTGGCAAAGGGCACGGTGCCACACTTAAATCCTACCGTTGGGTCCGTGGGGTATAAATACCTATTCTACCCCTCCCACAACGGTCACCGTTCACTTCATCTTCTACCTCGAAAGGAAAGCCGAACTCACCTCTTGCTCTCTCTCTCACCTCCATTGAAGTTCTTCAAGCTCCCCACTCAATCTCTCACTTCCCACCCGGGATTCTTGAGGGAAACAGCCAAACTTCGATTGGAGACCGGATCTACCACTTCCCCCCAAAAAGAGCATTTGGTTCACGTTTGGCCGGAACCCTAGGGTTCTTTACTCTTGGAGCTTTGCTCCTAGACGGCTAGGGCGTCGCCCTTGAGCTTGCCCCCTTCATGTGGCAGCCTTGGGAGGTTTGTAACCTCACTCTACAGCAATACATTACCCCACATCTCTAGGGTTAACTCCCTAGACTTGTGAACGAGGGAAAAGGCAAGCCGGTGGGCAAGCCAAGCCTTGTGTGGCAACCTCAACAACGTGGACGTAACCCGGCCCAGGTGGCGCGGCGAACCACGGGTCAAATCCTTGTCTCACTTGTCCTCCCTTTACTTTGTTGCATATTTGTCTTGTGAGAAAGGGCTTCGACCCGATCTACTTGGTTGCTTGGGTTTTACGCGCCACTTTGGCTAGTTTTTACGTGGTATACCCGTGTGCGTGAACAAGGGAGAATCACCATCTCACTTTGGACCACGATTCACGCAGAGATTCAGATTCACCTCGAGTTCACTTCGTCGAAGTGACCCGGCCGCTCGCGGCCGCCGAGAGAAGTGCCTTCTCCGCGTGCCGCGCCGACCGCCTGCCGAGAGAAGTGCCTTCTCTGTCTCTCGCTTTCTCGGTTTCACGCGGCAGGTGCCGCGACTATACGCGGCGCTGTCTATCCAGACGAGTGTGCCAAAAAGTTTTAACAGTCGATTTTAGGGGTAAGCCTATTCACCCCCCTCTAGGCTTCCATCAGATCCTACAAGTGGTATCGGAGCTAGGATACTTCGTATACGCTTCACCGCGTGAAGTATGGACGCACCGGAGGGATCCAACAGAGGAGACAAGCCTACCATCCCCGTGGAGGATGTGGTGGCCGGGAAGAAATGAGCTTTCTCTCGGCATGACGACCAAAGAGCACCATCAAGGGTGATGCTACCGACGTCGAGAGAAAAGCCGCAAGACTAGCAAGACGAAACACAAGACGGCAAGAAAGAGAAAAGAAGAAGCTTGAAGAGCAAGCTAGTGTCAAGCTTGCCGAGAAGCTTCAAAGAAAAGATCAAAGAAAGATGATTCGTGAGGCAAGAGCTGCTAGAAGGGCAGCAAGGGAAAAGAAAAGGCAAGAAGAGGAAGCGGAGTCAAGTGAGCTATCAAGTAGCTCCGAAGATGGAGATGATGACATCTCCTACAACAAGAACAAGAAGAAGAAGGAAAAGAAGAAGGATGAGAGCAGCGTCAACAACAACAAATTTGCCGCTATATCCTTTAACTATTCTTCTTATTTGACTAACCGCGATAAGAAGTCTTTCATCAATGTACCCGGGAAAGTTGCCCCGCTTCGATGGGACCAACTATGCCAAGTGGAAGCACTTGATGAGAGCCTATCTTAGCGCCCTTCACCCCGGTCTTTGGGAGGTTGTGTGCAAAGTGGATTTCAGCCACCTGAATCCCAAGGAGCCAACAAATGAAGAGCTAGCAGCTGCCCACATCAATGGTCAAGCCACAAGCATCCTCCTAAGTGCTCTAGAAGGCAATGAGTACAATAGGGTGATGAATGTCAATGAAGCAAAGAAGATTTGGGACACTCTAGTACTTGCACATGAAGGTGTTGACAAAGTGAGAAAGGCCAAGATTGACTTGTTGAAGGCCAAGCTCAACCGATTTGTGATCCTTGATGGAGAAGGAGCACAAGAGATGTTTGATCGGTTGATGGTGCTAGTTGGCAAGATTAGAGGGTTTGGAGATGAGGATCTAGATGACCACACCATTGTCAAAATCATGCTTGAGGCATACACACCTAGAAATGACATAGTGGTCACCTTGATTCGTGACAAGAAGAGGTTTGAGCACTTCACTCCAAATGATGTGCTTGGTAGGCTGCTCACATATGACATGCAAAGGGAGGAGGCAAATGAAAGAAGAAAGCTTGAGAGTTGCAAGCAAAGCTTGAGGGGGTCAAGATCAAGGAAGTGGCTCTCAAGGCAACCAAGACAAGCAAGCCAAGCTCCTCCAACAAGGTCAAGGGCAGCAAGCAAGCATCAACAAGTCTAGACAAAGAAATGAAGAAGATGCAAGAAAATATTGATGCAACCTCTTCCTCAAGTGATGATGAAGATGATGGGGCTGATTACAAAGAAGATTGATGACATGGCCCTATTCATGAAGAAGTATGGGAAGGGGATGAAAACAAATGGCTACAAGATGGTGCAAACGAAGATTCCCAAACAAGAAAAAGAGAACATGCTTCAATTGTGGCAGCACCGAGCATTTTGTTGCCGATTGTCCTTATGAGAACAAGAACAACAAATACAAGAAGGACAAATGGCAAGGACAAGAAGCAAGACTACAAGAGAAAGGGAAGAAGCATGGGTGAAGCTCACATCGGCCATGAGTGGGACTCAACAAAAGAGACAAGTGAAGAGGAAGTCCATGTTGCAACATTTGCTATGCAAGAGACCTCTACACCCAAGCTCTTCAACAACATGACCGATGATGAGGATGAGGACAATGACTCCACTCATGTTTGTCTTATGGCCAAGCATGAGAAGGTAAAATCCAAACCCAAACCTTCTCCTTCTCTTAGTGATGACTCTAGTGATCTTAGTGAAAGCTCTAGTGAAGATGAATCTAGTGATGATGAAGAATATGTTAGACTCACTAAAAACCTAGATCCCAAAACTAGAGGCTTTCTTGCTCAACTAATGGCGGATTTAGAAAGTACCCAAGCGGAGTTAGCAAGTAGAGATAGTCAACTTGATAGACTTGAAAAGCTCTATGTTGATAACAAGGATGCTCTTGTAGCTGAGAGAAGTGAGGTGGCTTCCTTGCAAAAGAGCCTAGCTAATGAGCAAGGAAATCATGCTCTTACTAAGAAGGCTATGGTCACCCCAAATGGGAAATATTGTGACTTGCAAGACAAGCACAAAAAAGCTTGAAATGAACATAGCATTCTTAGTGAGAGCAACTCACATCTCTTAGCCACAAAGGATACCTCTACTCCCTCCACTAGTCAAGGTTGTGGAAAATGCTATAATGTTGATATGAATGCTTATGCCACTAACCTTGCCAATATGAAAGCAATGGAGAAAGAGATCACTAGGCTCACCGCTATGGTAAGAAAAGAAGGTGAAACCAAAGAAGGCAACAAAGTGAGCAACAAGATTGAGGTTCCAAAAAGGCCCAACTACATTGATGGGAGAAATCCAAGAATCAAGGATGGACTTGGACACAAGCATGGAAACAAAACCAATGGTCGAAAGATGATCAATGGTGTTGAATGTGTCAAATTCTTGAGCAAAGGCACAAGAGGGTACAGAGAGACCTCGCACGAGCGTTGGACACAAGCCAACCCGAGCTATACTTGTACGCCCACACGCGGGCAAAGCCGCCGGACGGCGGCGGCGTCTGCCCCCCCAAGAAAAGGGAAGGTCACCTACACCGCCTCGGCTCAGAATAGACCCAAGAAGATGGTCCAAAAGCCCGTGAAGAAGGTCCGTAAGTCGAAAAATCTTGTCCGGGCTGTTTCTAAGGGCCACTCCTATCAATCAAAGGCAAAAGCAAGCAAGTTAGACTCAAATCCTTGCTTTGAAGTGAAGGCAAATAGCAAGGGGGAGGTGTTTGCAAAATACTTGGGCAAAGTGAAAAAGAAACTTTATTGCAACACCTCTATATGGGTTCCCAAAGTTCTTGTGACTAAGGTAAAAGGTCCCAAGAATCTTAGGGGACCTAAACTTGTGAACTAAACTTGTTTTGCGGCATACTCCTCCGGTGGGTCAAGTTGGGTGTTTGACAAATGGGCCGCAAAATCATATGACCGGAGAAAGGAGTATGTTCTCATCATATTCCCAAACCAATGACGATAGAACAACATAAGGTTTGGAAATGATGATGTGAGAAGTGTGATCGGTCTTGGTAACGTTGCTATCACAACCGAGCATAATATTTCGAGATGTTTTGCATGTTGATTCGTTGGGATACAATTTGTTGTCGGTCTCACAATTGTGTGAGAAAGGCTACAATTGTCTCTTTACGGATGTTGGTGTGGAAGTCTTTCGCAGAAAAGGATTCCTCTGTTGTCTTTACAGGAAAACTCAAGAACAAGCTTTACTTAGTTGACTTCAACAAAAGTGAAGCTAAACTTGATACCCGCCTAATGGCAAAATCTAGCATGGGCTGGTTATGGCATCGCCGCCTAGCACATGTTGGCATGAGGAACTTGGCCAAACTGCAGAAAGACAACCACATCATTGGACTAACAAATGTTGATTTTGACAAAGACAGATATGTGGACCTTGCCAAGCCGAAAAAGCAAGTAGGTGCACCTCACCCACCAAAGAGCGTGATGACCACTACTCAACCATTGGAGTTGATACACATGGATCTCTTTGGACCGGTGGCCTACCTTAGCATCGGGGTAACAAATATGGACTTGTTATTGTTGATGATTACTCCCGCTTCACTTGGGTTTTCTTTGTCTTTGATAAGTGTCGTACAAGAGAAGGTGAAAACCTTCATCAAGAGGGCACAAAGAGAATTTGATCTACCCGTCAAGAGAATAAGAAGTGACAATGGGACCGAATTCAAGAACACCCAAGTAGAAGAGTATCTTGATGAAGAGGGCATCAAGCATGAGTTTTCAGCCGCATATACCCCTCAACAAAATGGTGTAGTAGAGAGGAAGAACCACACACTCATAGAGATGGCAAGGACAATGCTTGATGAGTACAAGACTTCGGACATCTTTTGGTGTGAAGCCATCAACACCGCTTGTCATGCCATCAACCGCCTCTACTTACACAAGAAACTCAAGAAGACTTCATATGAGCTCTTAACCGGAACAAACCTAAGGTGTCATACTTTAGGGTGTTTGGGTGCAAGTGTTTCATTCTCAACAAAAGGCCCCGAACCTCTAAATTTGCACCTAAAGTTGATGAAGGTTTTCTTCTTGGTTACGGATCAAATGAGCATGCCTATCGTGTTTTCAACCAAACCACCTGGTAGGGTTGAAATCACTATAGATGTGACATTTGATGAATCTAATGGCTCTCAAGTAGAGCAAGTTGATCAAAGTGTTGTAGGAAAGGAGGATCCACCTTGTGAGGCAATCAAGCAATTGACTATCGGTGACATAAGGCCTCAAGAAGATCAAGCTAATGGAGAGGAGGATCCACCCGTTGTTGCCGCACAAGATTCCGCCGACGCATCGATGACCAAGTGCGGCGCACGCCTGCCGGAAGTGTCCAAATAGCGGCGCAGTCAAGACCATCGCATGGGCAAAGGTGCGCCACCTACCTCGGCAGAAAACGACCGATCCACCTCGCATCACCGGTTCAACCACTTGATCTTGCTCCAATTCTTGAAGCCGATGATGAATATGATGAAGATCAAGAAGAAAATGCGTAAGGCGTTGATCACCCACGACTCACGACAAACAATTCAACGGATCATCCCGCTGACAACATCCTTGGGAGTCTTCGAAAGGAGTTACTACTCGATCTCATCTAGCCGCTTTCGCCAACATTTCTCGCTTGTTTCATCTTTGGAACCGCAGAAAAGTAGATGATGCTCTCAAGGATCCGGATTGGGTGTTGGCCATGCAAGAAGAGCTCAACAACTTCAAAAGAAATGAAGTGTGGGAGTTGGTGGAAAGACCCAAGACTAACATCATTGGCACCAAGTGGGTCTTCCGCAACAAGCAAGATGAAGATGGGTTGGTAACAAGAAACAAGGCAAGATTGGTTGCTCAAGGCTTCACTCAAGTAGAGGGCTTGGACTTTGATGAAACCTATGCACCGTGGCAAGACTAGAAGCAATTCGCATTCTTCTAGCCTTCGCTGCCCATCATGACTTCAAGCTGTACCAAATGGATGTCAAAAGTGCATTCCTCAATGGCCCACTACAAGAGGAAGTGTATGTTGAGCAACCACCCGGTTTTGAAGACCCCAAGTTTCCCAACCACGCCTACAAGCTCCATAAGGCGCTCTATGGGCTTAAGCAAGCACCTAGAGCATGGTATGAATGCCTTAAGGAATTCTTGCTCAAACAAGGCTTTGAAATAGGCAAAGCTGATCCTACTCTCTTCACTCATAAAGTTAGCAATGATATCTTTGTATGCCAAATATATGTCGATGACATAATATTTGGTAGCACTAACAATATGTATGTTGAGCAATTTAGTAGGACAATGACCAAGAGATTTGAGATGTCCATGATGGGTGAGCTAAAATACTTCCTCGGGTTTCAAGTCAAGCAAATGGAGGAAGGGACATTCATTTGCCAAACCAAGTACACCCACGACATGCTAAAGAAGTTTGATATGGCTAAGGCAAAGCCAATCAAAACTCCAATGCCAAGCAATGGACATCTTGATCTTGATGAGGAGGGTCCAGCCGTGGACATGAAGGTATATCGCCCCATGATTGGATCTTTGCTTTACCTTTGTGCATCTAGGCCTGACATAATGCTTAGTGTGTGTATGTGTGCTCATTTTCAAGCCAATCCAAAGGAATGTCACAACGTGGTGTTAAGAGAATCTTGAGATACTTAGTACTCACTCCTAACCTTGGCTTGTGGTATCCCAAGGGTTCCAAGTTCAATCTACTTGGCTATTCGATTCGACTATGCCTAAGGTTGCAAAGTAGATCGAAAAAGCACTTCAGGGGACATGTCAATTCCTTGGACGGTCCTTAGTGTCTTGGAGCTCTAAGAAGCAAAATTGTGTAGCCCTTTCCACCGCCGAGGCCGAGTATGTTGCAGCCGGTGCATGCTGTGCTCAACTACTTTGGATGAAGCAAACCTTAAAAGATTACGGATGTCATTTCACAAAGATACCTCTTCTTTGTGACAACGAGAGTGCCATCAAACTCGCAAATAACCCTAAGAGCACACTCTAGAACAAAACACATAGACATCCGTCATCACTTCTTGAGAGACCACGAACTCAAAGGAGATATCGCAATTCGCCATGTGAGCACCGAAAAGCAACTAGCCGATATCTTCACCAAGCCTCTCGATGAGTCAAGGTTTTGTGCTTTGCGTAGTGAGCTAAACATTCTCGATTCTCGTAACTTGGTTTGAATTCCAGCACACATGCAATCTGTTTGAGACACTAGTTCGACATAGGAAGAGTTTGTGAAAACTTTCATATTGTGTTTCAAAAGGATTTCAAATTCTAATCCGAAATTCAATGCCATTGTTCTCAGACCGATGATCTGTCCCCTAGCAATGAATTTTGGTGTCTTTGTGATCAAGTCCGAGGAGAAATAGGTTAAAAAGTGGCAATATATATGAAGGACAAAGAGGCCGGAGCGGCAATGCGGAGCGGTGCAAAGCTGTGCGCGTGTCCTGCGGGCAAAGGCCGCGCCTAGGGTTTCCGGACCTCTTCCGTCCGAACCGCTTTTTTTTGGCCAAAATTTTCTTCTTTCCTTTTCTACCCCCGGCTCCCAATCGGTTTCTCTATCTCCTCCGGACCCGACTCCCGCGCCCTCTCTCTCTCTCTCTCTCAAAAGAGGCCGAAGGCCGTCGTCCTCCTCACCGCCGCCGCCGCCGCCCGCCGCCGCCCAGCGAAGCCGCAGCCGCCGCGCCCCGCCCATCTTCCTCGCTCCCGGCCGGCCCCTCGCCCCCTCTCCTCCGAAAGCAACTTCTCTTCTTTCCTCTCCAATCAACGAGGTAACCTAACCCTAGCCTCAAAGTTCTTGCCCGATCTACGCAATGTGCAACAATTTTTCATGGATTTCGGTTTCTAAATGTTGTATGAACCCTAGGGAAGTAGCTTTGATGATTGAATCGACCAATTTCACTCTTCCATGGTTTAGGTAATTTAGGGGAGGGCGCGGCAATGCCGCCCCCAAATAGAACATAACAGTTTTTAGCCGCTTCAAACAAAGAAATATCCCTCAAATTGCTTGACTCATTGATCTGTGAAATTGATTGACTCCAAACTTTGGAGAAATTTCACTTAGGTTCTTACTAATCTTTTTGAATCCATGGAATTTTTGCACCTATTCCGAATTTGTATCCGAAATTGTGATAGTCAAGTGATTGAATTAAGTAGATGCATTAGAAAGATTATTAAAATAAATTTAGATGACATTTGAGCAAGGGGGAGCGGCAGTGCCGCGAGCATGACACGGCAAAGGCCGTGCATGCCTGCCGATCCGCCTCCCTCCCGGCAAGGCCGCGCAGCCCGTGCTCGACCCTAGACAAATTTTGCTCAAAATCATCAAAATTTATTTTTCTAACCCTTCCACCGCATAGATTTGGTCATTCCACTTCCTATTCTTGACGCTTTCGATCAAACTCTAAATCTTGCATAGATGGACCTTGGAGGTGATCCCCATGGCAAGAGAAAGATGAGGGTCAAAGTTGTGGAGAAGAGAGGCAGAGGGAGAAAGTACCTGAACAGGGGCGGTGTGGCAAAAAAGAAGGGAACAAACTGAGCTCACCGAGGAGCAAAGAAGAAGCAAAGATGGGTACACCATTGTGCCCCCAGTGAACAAGGCACTCCGTAGCACCCTTCCGTGTTTGACAACACATATATGGTGGCAAAGGAGGGTGTCTTTGAGATGGCAGCCCCTCGCAAATGATCCACCCATTCCAAAGGGTGAGCTACTTCAAGAAACAGAGAGAAGTGGCGGATGCTAGAGCATACAATGTGTACAAATGATGAGCAAACCGATGGCATAGATGAGAGGTTTTGGGCAAAGATTCCATTCAAACTTTTACTTGACTGTCCTCTTCCACTCCCCAAGAGCAAGATCACAACTATGCACTACATTGATTTTGAGAGGATGGCGTATAAGGAGGAGGATGCCTTCAATGAGGCAATAGAGGCATGTGACAAGTTTGAGCCGACAGATATCATGTCTTTCAAGCATGATTGGAATGAAGAGATCCTCGCCCGCCATGCCACTTATCACTGGACACGAAAATCGACACCATTCAATCGGATGACCGACAAGAGGCACTACAGAGTTGATTTTGTCACCTTTTGTCGATCCTTGGCTTTGGGGCTGATCACGGGAGTACACGCATATCCATGAGATTGACCCCATTGATGCCAAGGCCATCAAGGGATTGCCGGGCTGATCCAAATTGCTTGGCAAGAGGAAGGGGTTGAAGGACTTCTTCTATGTGATGAACAACCTCTGCAGATGTACCATTGATCCTAAGGATGGGGCAGCTTCGATGTGAATGGATATGCTAGAAATCTGATTGCCCATTTCGTGAATGATGAGACATTCAATGTGGGCAAGTTCATTTGGAGACAGCTAGCCAATGCTATGGATGATGCTAGGAGGAACCTGCCATATGCTCCTTACATCATGTTCATGATTGAGAGGGTTTCTGGGAACATCTATCCCAAGGACTGCTTCCACACAGTCTACAACATAGAGAAGACCCATGGCTTGGATGGTGGGAAGACTAGTGGCAGGGCAAGACCCTCAGCAGGAGGCACCTCAGCTGGCAGAGAGGACTTGGAGGAGCCCTCTAGCTCTAGGCCCAGGAGGCACAGGAAGTCTGGATCCAAGCTGAGGAAGTGGATCAAGGCTATCTTTGGGCATTGCTCTTATGCATCTCAGCAGACCTATGAGCTTCGCAGGGAGGTGAGACAGGCCTTCAAGAGTGTCGTGGAGAAGCAAGGACTCCCGGTTCCTCCGTCTATCCCTAGACCACCTCAAGACACCGACCTTCCGAGCTTTCACCACTAGCGGCCGGTCGGGACTTGTCCGACATGCTTGGTTCGATTGCCAGAGATTCCAGCTCGACGCTCCACTCGCCGCTCCACGCAGCCAGTGCTACTATCTCGTGAGGAGGACGAGGACACAACTTCCAAAGGTGAGGACACCAAAGTGAGGAGTGACTCCGCTTCTTTCTTCTTCTTTTCTATGATCTTTTGGTGCTTGACGCCAAAGGGGGAGAAAATTAGAAGAAATGAGGGGGTCAAACTTTTTCGACGCCCGAGATGGTTCGAGGATGGAGCAGCAGCAGATCTTCGAGTTTAGATCTTTTGAGAGTAGCTTGTTAGGTGTGAGTTTGAGAGAAACTCTATTTTATGTAATAATGCCACCTATGACTTGTTATTTCTGATTTGGTCGTTTGATTGCTTAAACTCGCTTTTATATATCCCGCCGCTTGCTTAGATTGTTAATCTTGTCATATATGCCGTGGGTTGATGTTACATGCATGCATGCATCAGGATAGGCGCCGCAAGCAGCCAGCACCGGCGCGGCAGCGCCGCCAAGCACATCATCACATGCATAGACACCCCTATTGTGCTCGATCCATTTAACTTGTCATATGCATCACGGATATATTTGTATAACACTTTGTTGAGCACCCCACAAAGAATCATGGATGTAGGGGAGGCCTTACACTACTTCTAAATGTGTGACTTGACTTTCATGTCAAAATGAGAATTCAAATCTCTTCCACACATTTAGGGGAGGCCTCACTACACCTAAATATGTGAAAATTGACCTCTTATGTCAATTTTGAGAATTCAAATCTCACTCACATATTTAGGGGAGGTTCCTACATCCTTGATCTTCGTAATCTAAGTTTGACTTTACATCTTATGTAAGTTTCTAATTTGGTTGTCATCAATCACCAAAAAGGGGGAGATTGTAAGTGCAATCAAGTTCTAAGTGGGTTTTGGCGTTGATGACCACCGAATTAGGGGACTAATGAGATTTACGAAGATGACATGCGGGATTAAAATATGGAGTTGGTGAACAGTCCAAAGGTACCAAATAAGCTAGATGATGGTGTTTCCTGATCAAGGCATTTAAATTATTTTATATTTTGAATCTTGAGTTTAGGAAATGCCGCACTATTAAGAGGGATCATAGGATTCTCGCATCTCGTGGACCAAGTGCTCTAAACAACAAATCCGCACACCACACACAACTCCAAGCCGACCAGCCAAAGAAAAAAACACCTTGTTCCACCCTTTTCTCGTCCAGTCAAGGCCGGGCGCGGTTTGCATGGAATGGTGGTGCGGCAAGCTTGGTGCCTACACGGCGATTGCAGGCGGCAAAGGGCACACACTTAAATCCTACCGTTGGGTCCGTGGGGTATAAATACCTATTCTACCCCTCCCACAACGGTCACCTGGTTCACTTCATCTTCTACCTCGAGCAGAAAGCCAGGAACTCACCTCTTGCTCTCTCTCTCACCTCCATTGAAGTTCTTCAAGCTCCCCACTCAATCTCTCACTTCCCACCTGGGATTCTTGAGGGAAACAGCTGCAAACTTCGATTGGAGACCGGATCTACTACTTCCCCCACTCAAAAGAGCATTTGGTTCACGTTTGGCCGGAACCCTAGGGTTCTTTACTCTTGGAGCTTGCTCCTAGACGGCTAGGCGTCGCCCTTGAGCTTGCCCCCTTCATGTGGCAGCCTTGGGAGGTTTGTAACCTCACTCTACAGCAATACATTACCCCACATCTCTAGGGTTAACTCCCTAGACTTGTGAACGAGGGAAAAGGCAAGCCGGTGGGCAAGCCAAGCCTTGTGTGGCAACCTCAACAACGTGGACGTAACCCAGCCTGTGTGGCGCGGCGAACCACGGGTCAAATCCTTGTCTCACTTGTCCTCCCTTTACTTTGTTGCATATTTGTCTTGTGAGAAAGGGCTTCGACCCGATCTACTTGGTTGCTGGGTTTCTGCCAGCTTTGGCTAGTTTTCTGTGGTATACCTGTGTGCAGGAACAAGGGAGAATCACCATCTCACTGGACACGACTCACGAGATTCACCTCGAGTTCACTTCTCGAAGTGACCCGCGGCGCGTGCCGCCGAGGACGCCGGCGATTGAAGTGACACGCTGCCGGCCGAGAGAAGTGCCTTCTGTCTCGTTTCTCCTCGTTTCACGCACGCCAAAGGTGCGCGACTATACTCTGGCAAAGGCCGCTTTTATCTAGACCGACAAGCAGCCGAAGTTTTAACAGGTCGATTTTAGGGGGTAAGCCTATTCACCCCCCTCTAGGCTCCTACACTTTGCTTTGGCTCGGTGGAGAGGTGAAGGGTCGAGATGGGGACTAGAGGGGGGGTGAATAGTCCCTTCTAAAACTAATTGCAAAGGCTAACCGAATACAATTACGGAATTAAACTTATCGGTCTAGCCGAGACTTCACCCCTCTAACTAAGACTCTAAATCACCTCACAAAAGATCCTACACAAGAAGAGTGAGGTGACAAGCCTAGCTTGAGCTCCTAATCAATTCTAATGCAAGGTCACACAAACCTAAGCACTAGTACTTCAAGCACGGGTGAGCTCCTACACAAATCTAGTAAGCGCAAGCACAAAGCTCCTAAGCTCACTAGATGCACAATGGACAAGGCAACACACGCCTAACCCAAAGGCTCAAATTACCTAGCTACACAAGCTAAGCAAAGTAACTAAACAAGCTACACAAGCTAGATAGTTACAACTACACTACTCAACCACAAGCACAATATATATATGAATGTAAGAACAAAGCTTGTGATGAAGAGAATGCAAACCACCGCGAAGTGTGGACACAAGATGACACCGGTGATTTTTATCGAGGTCTCGAAGCTTGCCAACTTCCCCTACTCCTCGTTGTGTCGACCAACACTTTAGTGGTTCCACGGTTTGGCGAATCACCCGGTGATGATTCTCAAGCTTAATGGCCAGTGCCAAATCCCACAGCTGGGAGCTCGATCGAGTCCCTCACACAGTGTGAGTCCTCTAGCCAATCCCTCAGAGGGTACCGTGTGAACCCACACACAAGTGTGGTAGCTCAATGACACGCTCCACTAGAGTTGCTCTTCACGATCCCCGCGAGGTGAGCACGAACCTCTCACAATCTCTTCTTCGGAGCACCGCACAATCTTCTTTGCGTGCTTCACGAAGTCTCTTGCCACCAAGCCGTCTAGGAGGTGGCAACCTCCAAGAGAAACAAGCACACCGGCTTGCAACACGATCACCTAGTGCCACACGATGCAATCTCTCAAAGCAATCGCACTAGAATCGCTCCTCACTTTGATTTGGATGAACTCTATCGATCACAAGTGAGTGGGAGGGCTCTCTAGCACCACAACACAAGCCACCAAGGCTAGAGTGTGCTCAGCACCCGAAACAAGTCGGGTATGTGGTGTATAAATAGCCCAAACCGAGAAACTAGCCGTTGGGGACGAGAACACACTTTTTGCACTGCGCCAGACGCCCAGCGCTACCGCCGACGCCGCCAGCGCTGTACAAAACAGCCCCCGAGCAACTAGCCATTGGCAACTTTTCAACAGCGCCGGACGCGCCAGGCACAGCCCCGGACGCGGTCCAGAGAGGGTGTAAACCAACCGACCCGCCGGACGCAAAATACACAGCGCCGGACGCCGCGCCAGCGCTGTACAAAACAGCCCCCAAACAGCGCCGGACGCGTCCTACGCTAGTCTCAGCGTCCGTCGCTGTTGACAGCCCGACCAACGCCCGATCAAACGTCCATAACTCTTTCATCCGAACTCCGTTTTCGATAATCTTGGACTCTATGGAAAGCTAACTCAGAGGGCTACACAACCCACATGGTTACTTGATCCAAAGCTCAATGGATCAAAGCAGTATTCCACTCTAAAGTCAGTCCTAGTGTCCGAGAGACACCGAAACAACTTCTCCTTTGCAAATGTGCCAACACCTCCAAGTGTACATCACCATGTGCATGTGTGTTAGCATTTTCATAATCATTTTCGAAGGAATTTTCTCTTGCTCTCACCACGCCACTCGATCCTAACACATCGTAAAGTTAGATCGCACAAGTGGCACTAGATGACCGATATGCAAACAAGTTTGCCCCTCTTGATAGTACGGCCATCTATCCTAAACCCGGTCATAAACTTCTCTAAGCTCCTCATGACCGGCGAAATGAAATGCCCTATAGGTTATACCTTTGCCTTGCGCATTTCTATTCCGCTCCATCTCCAAGTGCCAATGCAACACATGCACCAACACGATCAACAATGATATGATCCACTTCATATCATCACATGACCTTCTTGGTCCATCGATCTTGATCTCACTTGCTCTTCACCGCTAAGCGCCGGGTTCGTCGACGCCAAGTCTTGCCTAAGCTTCACCGCCTCGCGGTCCATGACTTCAAAGCCTCGACTTGCCTTTCACACTTGCAACCGGTCCATCAAGCCAAGCCTCGCCTTGATCTTCACCACCACAGTCACATGACTCCATGTCATGTTTCATATGCAATAAGCTCCTTCATTGCATCATCACATGTGAACTAATCTCCTGTGTATTATCCCAATCACACAATATTAGTTCACCTAATGTTGACACTCAATTACCAAAAACCACAAGGGACCTTTCAAGAGGCATGTCACAAATGTGGGGTGCATTCAACTCATATTGGAGAAGTCAAGAATGTTCAATTCATTTCTAAGCTTGCAAAATCTCTTCTCATCAAGCGGCTTAGTAAATATATCGGCAAGTTGATCTTCGGTACGAATTGGATGGATTGCAATATCTCCTTGTTGTTGATGCTCTCTAATGAAATGGTGCCTTATATCAATGTGCTTGGTTCTTGTATGTTGCACCAGATTTTGAGTCATCTTGCAAGCACTCTCGTTGTCACGATACAAGGGTACTTTGTTGAAGTCAAATCCATAATCCTTCAATGTGGACCTCATCCAAAGTAGTTGACAACAAGAACTCCCCGCACTAACATATTCGGCTTCGGCGGTAGAGAGTGTCACACTTGTTTGCCTCTTTGAGGACCATGACACAAGAGATCTTCCAAGGAATTGACATGTCCCACTAGTGCTTCTTCTATTGATCTTGCAACCACCATAGTCGGAGTTCGAATATCCAACAAGCTCAAAGCTTGACCCCTTAGGATACCATAAGCCAACATCTTGTGTATGCTTCAAGTACCTCAATATTCTTTTTTGGCCTTGTAATGACTTTCTCTTGGTGAGGATTGAAATCTTGCACACAAACATACACTAAACATGACATCCGGTCTTGATGCGGTCACATAGAGTAGACTACCAATCAATGACCGAAAGAGCTTTTGATCAACCATGTTGCCTTTGAGATCTTGATCCAAGGTGCCACTTATACCCATTGGAGTGGTAATGCCCTTTGCATCTTGCATGTCAAACTTTTTGAGCATGTCTCTTATGTATTTCCCTTGGCTAATGAATGTACCATTCTTCATTTGCTTGATTTGTAGTCCAAGGAAATAAGTGAGCTCTCCAAGCATAGACATTTCAAACTCTTTAGCCATCATTTTAGCAAACTCTTCACAATATGCTTGATTTGTTGACCCAAATATGATATCATCCACATATATTTACAAGATGAACAAATCCTTGCCAATCTTCTTGGTGAAGAGAGTAGTGTCGACCTTTCCCATCTTGAAGCCTTTCTTGAGTAAGAAGTCTTTTAACCTCTCATACCATGCTCTAGGTGCTTGCTTCAAACCATATAATGCCTTCTTTAGCTTGTAAACATGATTGGGATGATGATAATCTTCAAAGCCGGGAGGTTGCTCAACATAGACAAGCTCATTGATGAAGCCATTAAGAAATGCACTCTTCACATCTATTTGGTATAGCTTGATGTCATGGGCACATGCATAGGCTAATAGAATCCTTATTGCCTCTAATCTTGCCACCGAGAGCATATGTTTCACCAAAGTCAAGACCCTCAACTTGAGTGTAGCCTTGTGCAACTAGTCTTGCTTTGTTTCTAACCACAATGCCATCTTGATCTTGCTTGTTCTTGAACACCCACTTGGTTCCAATGACATTATAGTTGGTTGGCCTTTCCACCAACTCCCATACTTCATTTCTTTCAAAGTTGTTTAGCTCCTCTTGCATTGTCAATACCCATTCTTCATCTTTCATGGCATCATCAATCTTCTCCCGCTCTTCTTGTGACACAAATGCAAAGTGCTCACAAAATGCCGCAAGTCTTCCTCTTGTTTTGTACTCCACTTGCAATGTCACCAACAATTTGATCAATTGGGTGATCTCTAGCAACACTTGTGTTTTTGGAGTATTGGTAGTTGATTGCTTGAACTTGGTTGATCACTTGATGTGCCTTGCACTTGAGAAGATGTACTAGCTTGTTGATCTTGCACTTGAGAACCACTAGCTTGACCCATTGGAGATGAGAGCACTTGATCTTTGTCATCATCAACATGAATCACTTGAGTTGGCTTAATGTGCCCAATGTCCATGTTCTTCATTGCATCTACCAATTGAGTTCCACCAACATCATTGTGATTTTCTTCTTCATCTTGAGACCCATTGGTTTCATCAAACTCCACATCATGCACTTCCTCAAGTTGACCACTAGTGCTATTCCACACTCTATATGCTTTGCTTGTAGTGGAATAACCAAGCAAGAAACCCTCATCACACTTCTTGTCAAACTTGCCTAATCTAGCGCCTTTCTTCAATATGTAGCATTTGCAACCGAAGACTCTAAAGTAAGCAATGCTTGGCTTTCTTCCATTCAAAAGCTCATAGGGTGTCATGCCCATCATTGGATGACAATACAATCGGTTGATGTAGTAGCATGCCGTGTTGATTGCTTCGGCCCAAAATGATTGACTCACATCATATTCACTAAGCATTGACCTTGCCATATCCATGAGAGTCCTATTCTTCCTCTCAACTAGGCCATTGGATTGTGGTGTGTAGGTAGGTGAGAATTCATGCTTAATGCCATAGTCATTGCATAGCTCTTCAATTCTTGTATTCTTGAACTCACTACCATTGTCACTTCTCACTTTCTTGATGATAACATCATATTCATTGCACACTTGCTTGAGAAATGTCTTGAAGATAGAATATGTGTCACTCTTGTCATTGAGAAAGAATACCCAAGTATATCTAGTGAAATCATCCACAATCACAAATCCATATTTATTTTCTTCAATGCTAGTGTATGTGGTTGGACCAAACAAATCCATATGCATCAACTCAAATGGCTTTCAAGTGCTCATGAAATTCTTCTTAGGATGAGTGTTACCCACTTGCTTGCCGGCTTGACATGCACCACATAGCTTGTCCTTTTCAAACTCAACTCCATCCAAGCCTCTCACTAGGTTGTGCTTTACAAGCTTGTTCAATTGCTTCATGCCAACATGTCCTAGCCTTCTATGCCAAAGCCAACCCATGCTTGATTTGGAGAGCAAGCATGCACTCAATTTTGCTTCTCTTGTGCCAAAATTAACTAGATAGAGGTTGTCATGTCTAAAGCCTTTGAAGATCAAATTTGAGTCTTTCATGCTAACAACCTTAATGTCATCAACCCCAAATATGCACTTGAAACCAAGGTCATAAAGTTGTGCTACCGAGAGCAAGTTGAAGTTCACCTTGTCAACATGTGCCACATTGGATATGCTCAAGTCACTTGTGATCTCAATCTTGCCATGACCTTTGATCTTGCCTCTACCATTATCACCAAATGTGATACTATCACCACTTGAACTTATATCAAAGGAGTTGAACATTCTAGCATCACCGGTCATGTGTTGAGTGCACCCACTATCAAGAATCCAATGCCTCCCACCGGACTTGTAATCCACCTTAGTGGCCTTAGCCATGAAGCATGAACCGGAAGATGAGTCAAATAGTGAAGGCTTGTCTTGATCAACTAGAGCCATCATAGCCTTGCCCTCTTCTTCTTCTTCTTCGGACTCATCACTATCTCATGTCACAACAAATGCACCGTCTTTGCCTTGCTTGAAGGTGGCCTTGTTCTTGCCCCTTCTACGGTCCTTGTTATTCTTCTTGTCCTTCCTATGAGGACATTCCTCAAAGAGATGATCGGGACTATCACACTTCTAACATAGCCTATTGTCATCATTGCCCTTGGAAGTGTCCTTCTTCTTGTAGTTCCCAAATCTTCTCTTGTACTTGAGCATGGTGCCAAATTTCTTGACAACCAAGGCAAGAGCTTCATCAACCTCTTCTAGGCCGGATACATCACATTCTTCTTCTTGTGTCTTTGCCTTGCCCTTGTTTGAGGTAGAAGATGCCTTGAATGCAACGGCCTTCTTCTCCTCAACCTTCTTGTCTTCCTTCTTCTCCTTGGCATCAACATCATGATCATACTTGTCAAATGTCAACACCTCTCCAAGTAGATCATTTGGCTTCTTTGAATCAAGCCCATCTCTTTGTAGCATGAGGATCAACATCTTGAACCTTGAGGGTACGCTAATCAAGAATTTGTGACAAAAGTCTTGATCTTGTGTCTTGTAGACCAAGGTCTTGAGATCATTCATAATGACTTGTAGCCGGTGAAACATCTCAAGAATTGTTTCACCATCCTTCATCTTGAAGGTCTCAAACTCACTCTTGAGGTCATATAGCTTGGCACTCTTGACAACTTTTGTGCCCTCATATGTTTCACTTAGCCTTGTCCACACTTCACTTGCACGGTCTAAGTCCTTGATGCCCTCAAATATCTTTGCATCGATGGCATTGTATATTGTGTTGAGTGTCATTCGATTGCAAGTCCGATTTGCTCTATCCTCATCGGTGAGCTTGGTAGGATCAAGAATGACATAATCATTCTCCGTCACCTCCAATACTCTCTCATGTATGGAACCGAGGTACATGGTCATCTTCTTCTTCCAATGATCAAAAGAACTCTCACCATCAAAGTGAGGTGGCTTTCCCCCAACATGGTTGAACACTATAGTAGCCATATCTTGCACCGAAGGGTGTTACTCCTTGCTAAAATGGTGACCACGGCTCTGATACCACTTGAAAGGTCCTAAATGGCTAGAGGGGGGTGAATAGCCTAATAAAATTTCTACAAAATCACTAGAGCAACTTGTTAGTAAATAACAAAGCGTAAATACGTTTGCTCTAGCTTTACTTGTCGGCAAGCCTCCTATTGACAATTCTAGTTGCTACAGTCTCTAATTCACACTCAAAGGGCTATGTCACTACTTTACCACTAGGTGAACAAGCTAATTACTCTAGCAACTAAGCAAGACTACTCAAACTACACTAGCACAAGATATATGAAAGTAATACAAGTGTGTAGAGATAATATACCACAATGTCGAGGCTAGTCAATCCAATCACCAAGGATGAATCAATGTGATAACCAAATTGAAGCCAATCACCAAGAGACAAGTGGAGACACAAGATTTAACCCGAAGTTCACTGTGGGTGCCTGTGGCTTGCTGTGGCTTTTAGCCTGTGGGCTTGCTGTGGCTTTTAGCCTAGTATGCCAGATAGTCAGCCCAAATTTACTGGGCTTCCATTTCGGTTTGGGCGTGCGATTAACCGATTACCAACCAGGCAACAAAGCTGGTTCAACGTACTGTACGTAGTTTTGGAAAGCCCAGAGGCGGCAAACAAAGAAATCAAATCAAACAAGCAGGCCTAAACAGAATGTTTTGGATGACTGAACTAAACTAAATGTAGTGTTTGGATGGCTAAACTAAATGTTTTGGACGCTAAATAGAAGGCCTAAACATTAACTAATCATGGTTTTTTTGAATGGAAGGGGAAATCTATATATACTATATAAAGGAGCGACACAATCAGAAAACTGCAGGATGATGCATCGCTTTGTATGGAGATAGATAGCCTCATGGTGTTGTATATCTGACTTCAATCCATGCCCTGTACCTCAACCATAAGATCTCTACAGTCTTACCGACTTATTGCTATCAGCTGATTCACTCATTCCTTTCGTGTTTGTACACCTTACATTAGCCTCTGTCTCTCTCTCTCTCTCTCTCTCTGGTAAATGGTAAACAAACAGAGAGTGATGATCAAATAAATTCAATGTGCTGCAAGTGCTAAAAAATGCATTACTTAAATTTCTATGATCAGCAATAGAGCATCGCCCTCCATCACAATTGCACAGCAAGAAGAAACGAAGGGCATCAGAAAGAGAAATCAGGATAAGTGCAGCAGTGACAGAGCAGTAGGCCACGAGTCATCGACCAGATCATTTAATTTAAACTGAAACAGAGTTTGATATGCAGTCTCTCATGATGAGCTGAAAGTAAATTAAGAAGACACAGTTGATATAGCAGTATCTCAATATTGTTCAATGCTTGTCCCCTATAAAGCTCTATTTATCATTTCCACCAATTTTCCCATTGCCAAGAAACCCTCCGGTGAGCACCTTATTTCTGCTAAGAGTACTACTTGAAGAAGCACCCGCCCCTCGTAATACTGCAGAAAAACAAAAAAAGGAAAGAAAGAAATTTCAGTAGGCTGAGAAATCAATTCCGCTTATTGAACAATTTTCCTAATTAACCTAGCACAAAAAAAAACTAACCTGCTCATGCTCAAGTGCTAGTAGCTAACAAAAAAAATGCACGCAACATTAAGATATGTATTATTCAAGCCATATATGTCCATAACAGGAACACACGAGACCAAGAAATTCCTACAGCGAATGGCATATTAATTCTAACAGTGGGCATTAAAGGAAATACGACTATATGTGTGTGTATCACAGTTTTATATGGCATTAGGCCAGGAGAAATGGAGAATACAGTTTTATGAAGTCATTGTTCTAAATCCAACAAAAATATCCAGTGCTCCTATAAACCCAGCCTTTATCCGGAAAAAAAAAATAACAACACTGCAAAATGTTTTAAGTAGGACCTAGCTTGTGTGGTCGTTGTACCTGGAGTACAGAAGCTCACGAAGGGGATAATGTCATGGAAACCATAGCTAAAAACCTTGGTGACCTGCCCGGACTTGAGATCAAAAGTGTAGACCCCATCCACCGTATACACGAAGACAACACCCACGGCGTCCGCAACGGCAACCACGGAGAGCGCACGAGCATGGGCAGGGGAGCAGCGTCCTGAGTTCAATGTATCTACTCACCCATCGATGATGCGCATTTCCATCATCAGCACTATCCTCCATTGACCAGAGTTTGAGATTCGACAGCATGTCCACTTCCGCGAGCCCTAGCCGGCCGTCATCCATCGCCATTGGCACAGCGCGGCCAGGAAACACACTGATCGGTATGAGCATCACAGACATCACCCCCGTGGCCAAATCGTACTTGAGCATTGTCACTCCCAGCTGATAGATGAAGTAGAGTGCATTCCCTACTAGAGCAGGGAGCACCCCTCATCGAGATCATCATAAACATGGAGCACCAAAGGCAAAGAGGTCGCTTCACTCCATGTGTTGGAACCTGACGAGTAGACACTGGAGAACATGTCCTCCTTGTTGTCGATGCCAACGAAGACGACACGGAACTGCCCGGGCAGCAGCCTAGATGGTCGCAGGCGACGGGCCGGCGGTGCCGCAAAGCACCGCGGGCGGTCCAGTTGCGCGCACCGGCGGTCCCGCACAAGAGGCGGCAGGGGCCACTGCTCATCGGTGACAGGGTCCCAGACGATGAGAGCGGCCTCCACTCCCTGGAACACGCCACTGCACCGGGCGATTCTGTTGAGGAGGACCCGGCCGTGGCGGGCATCGCGGCGCACGGTAGTCGTGGGCGGTCGGGGCGGACCGCCGAAAAGGACGCAGGGGGATGAAGCGTGCATACCCGCCGGTATCGATTAGGTTGCCGAGGAACCCCAACAGCAGCGGTGTCCGTGGCGCCACGGTACCGGGCGGCGGAAGCCACCGCTGCGAGGAGGCAGGCCCAGCGCTTGCGCACGAGGGCGGCACAGAGGAGACGCCATGGTCTTCGGGAGGGATGCGGAGGAAGATCTCCTCGATGATCTCGTCCCGCAGCCGTGGCGGTGCGCGATGAGTACCTAGCATGTCGGGAAGCTGAAGTCCGTGTCTCTGCTTCCGAGAGAGAGGAAACCAGGAGATAGTTTCTCCATGGAACAAGACTAGGACTGAACTTCAATGAATCATCACCTGACATGTTAAAAAAAGAATTTTAATAAGTACAGAAAAAAAACACCCTTATCATTTATGAAAACTATCAAATTTCTTGACTTTGGCGACTCTTCAAGCACATACTCTCTGTACTGAAATACAGTGCATTCTAGACATTTTAAGACAAAATAAGGGAGAGAGTAATAGACGTATGTACCCCTCACTTAACTTCCTAATGTATTGAAATCTGATTCTATTCCAACATGATTAAAGGGTGAACTCTTGGTCCTTTTACAAAATATGGCAAGTACATGGGTATACCTTCTTTGTAAAAAACAATCACAACTCCTATTTAAGTAAATGTTATCTTCTTGTTCCCCAAATGCATTATATTTGGAGGACACCCTCCAAAGGCCAGAATGCACTATATTCTTTTTAACAAGTTATGATTAAGGTCCACATAACATAGAGGGAGGCTCCCTAGCCCTGCACGGTGGTGGGTGGTGGATGGGATGGTGATGCGAAGGATGATGGATGACAAATCTTGGATAGGTATACCATGCAGACGACAATGAGTTGGGGATCTGTTGCCACATATTGAGGAGGACTGAAGAAGTGAGGTTGTCTTACCAGATTAGAAGAGGGTCCAACAGAAAGCAGTTCTTCATCGATGGAGGAGTCAAGAGCGACGACACAATGCTCCTCAGGCACAACAACAGCGACGTTAGGTAAGAGCTTGAGCTCTTGCACGGCGGCGGCTGGGAATGAGGGAGAGAGAAATTTAGGGTTGGGTTTCTTTATATAGAAATCTAATTTTCATCTACGCTGTCGATTCTAATCGACGTACAGAAAATGCTCCATGGACCAGATTGGTTGGCTACCAATTTTTACCCAACCGAAAATTGTGGCAAGACAAAACTTAGGTTTGCCAAAATCATAGGTGTGCCTTTGGTTGACTCGCCAAATTAAAAGGCTTACCAATTTTCTTTTTTATGCGATTGAAGAACTTTATAGAGACTTGCCAAAACCTTTAGCGATAAACATCAAGTGCCAATTCTTTGGCAATAAACCAACTAATGACTAAAAATGTTGGCATGTCACCGTTTTGGCTAGACAAGAATTGGAAGCCTACCAATCAGTGTCATCAGATAATAACTAATGAATCATGTTTTCCCCTAGGGCAATAACGAGGCTCTCTCCTTTCTTCGCCAAAAGCACAACAAGGATCCGCCATTATAGACATGGTACTTTTAGGTTACCTAGCCTCTCACTGTACACCACTCAAACATCCGAATATATCTTGTGTTTGCCTTCTATCTGTTGGAGATAGTCTTAGATGGTGGTGCACAGATCTTAAAGGAACATTAACCAACCACATGTTGCTTGAATAGGGGCCCAAATCAGACGAGGGGATTTGTGTTTCTAGAAATTCATTTGAGGTCCATCTTCAAGATTTCAACAAACCTAATAATTGAAATCCGATACGATCAAATGTGTGCTTAACTCATTGTGCCATTTGTACCCTATATGTGACTCTGGATTCATATTTTCATGCTCATACGAGTTAGAACTAATCACATGCATGCAAAATAGTATAATATATTTCCAAAATGTATCTTTTGTTGCGACATTGTTGCGACACACGTGTACATTTGCTATAGTTTCAAATCACAATGAAAAAAATAGTACAAGCTGTATGCAACTGCAAGCAAATGGAGCACCCAATTGATTTCTCCTATGAAGAAGCGGCTTGGTTTGCTTCCAGAATTTCTTTAACCACGCGGCTGAGCGCAACATGATCTGAGATGAGACCGGTGTGCGTCGTGTTGGGGATCAAAACGGACTTGAAGTAAGGTTGATCCGGGTCATCCCCGACGAAAGTTTGCAGAGCCAGCACGGTGTCCAAGCTGACTACCCCATCGCCGTCACCGTTCACCACCTCAGGGTTTGCGCTGAAGTTGCCATCCCTGTAGAGCAGCGCATCGGTCGTCGGCACACCAACGCCATTGATAGACGTCATCGGCACGAGTGGCGCCCTGAAATTCAGCGTCACCGGCAGCGCCCTTTGTTCGGTACCGCTCGACCTCGTCGTCGGAGAATCCTATCGCGGCAAGGAACTCTGACATGTCGTGGGCAGAGTAGTTCCTGGCTGGCGTGATCACCAGCGGCGTGTCGCCGTACACCTTCGGGGACGGAAGGAGGGAGAACTTGCTGCCGAAGCTCCTGTTCCCGTACGCCAGCACGCTGCCCAGCAGCGTCGTCGGGGGCTCACCGCGCTGGAGGCAAGCACTTGCATGATGAACGGCAAGCCGCCGACGCCGAGGCAGAGCATGACCAAGTGCTTGGCGTACCTCCTGCGCCACGGCAGGGGGGTCCGGTTGAGGAACTCCGTGGCGAAGACGCCGCCGAAGCTGTGGGTCACGAGGATGACCGGCCTGTTGCCATTCGTCACGCTCGCGTGCTCCACCAGGAGCCTCAGGCTCGAGCTGAAGTCGGCGAACGCCCTGGACGCCACGCCGGGCGCCGCCGGCGCGTATCGGAAGTCGTACGGGGCGCCGAACAGGTTGGCTCCCTCTCTGTATCCCACGCCTTCCAGTGCCTCCACCAGCCTCTCCATGCAGGTGTTCCTAATAATAAGGATACGGTGTCTGTAAAATTCGATATGATACATATATACATACACCGCCGATACACGCTTAGCTTGTTACTTTTTGGCGGGGTCATCGAAGAAGAAGCTGCGGGTGGTGCCGAAGGACACGACGCGGGTCTCCACGCCGGGCAAATTGCGGTAGTCGCCGGCGGCGCGGTCGTACACGAGCCGGAGCTGGTCCTCGTAGCACGGCAGGAGCGCGGGGTCCTCCTGCAGCGCCGTGTAGTTCTCCCACAGCCGGAACCAGCGGCGCCCCTGTTTCGAAACGCCGCAGCCGGGCGTCGGAGGCTTGTACTCGTCGGCGAGCCGCGCGTCGAACTGGCTGCAGGGGTAGCCCGGCAGGAGTACGACCGGGTGGAGGCCGGGCGTGCTCTCGTGCCCTCCGCGGCGACGGAGAAGAGCACGGCAGCAAGCCGGAGAACAAGAATCCCCTTCATTTGAGGGATAGATAACATACTGCACTTAGCATATGCTACAATATATTAGCCGACTCTGAAAAATGAAAATCATAGACGGCCATTGGGTTGACAAATCATGCTCATAGCGAGATGCTTAGGACTTTGGAGTTTGGACTACTAAATCCGTTCCAAATTGCAGTTCGTTTGACTTTTTCAACCTCAACTATAACCACTCATCTTATTCAAAATTTTATATAAAATATCATTTCTTTTGTTGTTGCTTGCTTTATTAACAAATAATATTTAAGAATGATTTAAATTTGACTATTTTTGAATAAAATGAGTGGTCAAAATTAAAGTAAAAAAAGTCAAACGAACTATAATTTAAAACAGAGGGAGTAATATCTTCTCAACGGAACACAGCTCCAGTGGTTGCGATCTTGTCATCTTGCAGGTTAGGTATAGCATAGTAGGTACACTAGATTATTAAGCTAGTAGCTTAGCAAGTTTCGTGGACTTTTAATTTGGGAAGACAACTCATACATGTGAATGCAAGTGAATCTGTGTTTCATATATCATCCCGCATTTCCACCTGGAACCGACGAAGGGCTCATCCAGATGATCAAGACCTCAAAAGCACTCTAGCCATTTATCACCGCTCATTTTTGGAAATCATGTTTTACCATATCTTAACAAAAAAAAAAAATAGTGCAAATATGAAAAAAAAAAAAACTGAAATGATCCCATGGCTAGTCTATTTGTGAGACCCAGCCCCAGCGCATTAGGGAATGTGCCTTGATGATGGGCCAGGCCAATTTCGCGTTACTGTAGCTCAGGATGCAAGGATGTAGCGCGAAAATTTAGTACCATACTAGAAGTTCTAGGAAGGCCGAACCAGCTTAAAAGCCTGACCCCGGGGAGGGTGGGGGGAGCTATTAACTCCGGTTGCAACATTTTACGTGAAGTGAGGAGGATGAAAACGCAAGAGAGTTAATTAGCAGAGTGTAGAGTGGGTCTTGCGGCTGTAATGCGTACGTGAGCCAAGAGAGTTGATCCTGGACATTTGTCCCGCATGGGTAAGCTGGTTCGGGAATGGGACTTGATGATGGACATTTGTCCTGATGTAGTGCGTTGCTCGACGTCGCGCATAGTTGATACATGAAGGAGCTCGCAATATGGTCCTTTGAACGTCCACTACACTACTACCTATTTGATTTTCCATGGCGGTCTTTTTTGATTTTCCGTGGCGGTTTTACAGCCACCGCCGCCTAGACCGGGTTGGGGAGGAATGCGCCGCCGTGGAGGTGCTGGTTGGGGAGGAGTGCCGCCGCCTGCCGCCCCGCTCCACGCGCGAGCCACCGCCGCGCCGTCCCGGGCCGTGGGGAGGAGGAGGACGAAGCGTTAGGCCGCCGCCGCGGGGAGGAGAGGAGAGGTGAGGTGAGGGGCCTGGATCCACCCTCGCCGGCGCCAAGCGTAGAGGAGAGGTGAGGAAGGGGGAGAGTCGGGCTCGTGGGTCATTGGGTCCGGGAAGAGGGAAGGGAAGAGAGTGAGTTAGGGTTTGGGGCATTAACCGTGGCGGTTTTCTAAATAACCGTCACCATAAATCATTTCGGTGCTATGTAAAATCAAACTTGTAGTAGTGCTAGGAAGTATATGTTCTCAAGAGGAAGAAGAGGATGACACCAAATAAGAACACGAACATGATCTGAAAAAGCGAGCAGTCACGGTGATGCTCCTCAAAACCTGGTCGCCCGCACACCCGAGCAAGTGTTACAGCTACTGACGGCGGTTCCGAAGGCCTGCCTTCACAACTCTCTGTAAGTATTTTGAACTCTAAACGAATTCAAATAAAAAATTTTGTCAACTACAGAGTTTTATTTCTTTTCGAAATCTGTAACTTGGGTTTGGGCCTTTTCTTCATCCGGGATTATTTGAAATATTTAAATTTTAAATATGAGAAATTTATTTGTAGATATTCCATGCACATATGACTTTTAAATGAAAAAGGTGTCAGCTACAAAATAGCTTAACCTTTTGAGATCTACAAGTTTTGTTTTAGTTGTTTCTCCATTCAAGATCGTTTGAAAATTTTATTTTTTTTAATATAAATACAAATATAATTTCCATGCATAGAGATGATTTGAAATGATAAAGTTGTCAGCTACCAAAGTTGTATAACTTTTTTAAGATCTCAACATTTATTTTGACAATTTGTTCATCTGAGGTCATTTGAAAAAAATTTACTATACCACTCTTGTTTTTAGAGATGGATGGAAATCGATTTATAGATGCACCTAGAAATAGAGCTGCATTTAAACATCAACCTCTAGAGACAGGTAAAATAGAGCTGACTTTAAAAATGGAGGTATTTGTAGAGGCGGATGAGAACAACCATCTCTACCAATGCATTTCTAGAGCTGGCTCAAATTTAGAGCCTACTATAGATGAGGATATAAATTGTCCTGTCTGTTTAAAAGCTTCCATCGCTGAAAATAAATTTTGTAGCAGTGAATATCATCAAGTAGGAGTATATTATTATATTATTGCACAAGCTAGTATTATTAGTATGTTTGGAACTTTAATTTGACTGACCCGGTGACATTTAATGTAATCATGGCTTCGCCTCATCGCTATGAATTATGAAAAGTTCCTATTTTATTGCAGCTTTGCAGGTGATAAACGTTCCATAAAATATAATTGAAAATCTATTTCGAGCGTATTAACGAGAACTAGAAGCATTGTAGATTCTATGGCAATCACGGAGGAACCGGTATCCCTTGAACGAGTGCGAGAGCGATGCTCGTGAGCTCCTTGGCTCCCAAAACTGCGATCACTACCTCCCTGGCCACCGGCGACGACGCTGCAGCACCTGTAGCCGCGAGCCCGTCGGCGCAGGTCGCCTCGTTCGTCATGGACGCGCTGAGCCACGTCTGGGCGTTGGAAATTGCCCACCGGTCTTGAATCCTCCCGACGGTGTCTCCTGCGGCGTCGAGCTTGGCCAGCTCGGCCGCCGACCGCTTGGCCAGGCCGGCGGCCGATGACACTGTGCTGGCGCAGTCGCGGAGCGCTGCCGACTCGGCCCCGGCGGGGCCACCACCGCCAGCACCGCGGGCGAGGAGCTCCTTGACGCGCTTGGAGATCGAGCGGAGCCGGGCCGCGTTGACGTCGCCGGCGGCGCGGGCGAGCTTGGCGTGGCTGGTCTGGAATATGCACGCGTACGGGAGGAGGGATTCGTAGCAGGCCACGCCGTACAGCGTGCTGGCACAGCGCGCGCGGAGAAACGCCACCGCCGATAGCGGTGGGACGCATGGCGGCGGTGGGACGAATGACGACGATGGGGAGGGAGCGGCGGCGGTTAACGATGTCCATGCGGCTGCAGCGATGATCAGGAGGAAGGTGGCTGCTGACGACGCCATTGTTCTAGCTTGAATGGTGAGGCAAAGAAGTCGACCCACTTGTCGATTTATCAGCGTGGTACTATGAATTTAGCGGTCAGTTAGCTGGCTACAAAAGCGGGGCGACGACGTGCTCATCCGTGGAATGAGAATGCCCAAAAGTAGAAATTTCGAGTGGTTTCGCTGGTTCAGCGGCGTGTTGTCGCGTCAGCCCAAGAGACATACTCTTGTCTGGATGGCCACACCAATCCATCCTGACACACATGTACAAAAGTGAATACACGAGCATCAAATAAGCCCTTAGTTGATACTCCATGGTAGGAGGCAACAAAGATTTTTATCACTGCACTTAGATCATTTCCCCTTCAAAAATAGATGCAATACACTAAGTACACAAAAACTATTTGTATTGGGTGTGGTTGTTTCCACCAGGTGAAAGGCCTGTTAGATCAATTAGGCATGATCCATTTCTAGTTTAGCATATACTCAAAGGATTTTTTTTAAAGGTTCCTAGTGTTTGATGTAAGAAAGGGATTTAGTCATACATGGAAACTAATTAGAAATGTATTTAATTTAATTAAAATAAGTGGCTAGTGTGTGCTCTTACAAACAAGTTGAGGACAAGAGTTGGGAGACCACATGCGTGCGCCACCGTGTCGCGGCACATATGTGTTGGGCCATCTTTTCCGCCTCAGGGCAACGGCTAGAGTAAAACACGCGAGTCCGTCACTACCGACGAACGGTTCGTCACCAGCAACGAACATGAGGAGGAATCATGACACCTAAGAGAGGTGACTTAAAATTCTACTTTTAATTGTGGCCTCTAGCCTCACCTAATCAAAACCTATTATAAGAAAGTAATTATCTATATGTGCAACTACGGTTTTACTAGGTGTGTTGCTATCTCTACCGTAAAAGAGTTATGCAACCTAAGTTCCAATCCTATAACCTAGCCTATCAACTAATCTTGGAAAGGTAAAGCATATAATCAAGGTAGTGAATATAAATGCAAAAGGTAAAGGGCGATAGAGATGCAAACTCTCGTCGATGACTCCGACACTTTTTACCGAGGTATCGAGAAGCGTGCAAGCTTCCCCCTAATCCTCGTTAGAGTCCCTCATAAGGAATCCCTCGCAGGTCAAGATCCCGGCCCGATAACTCTGTGGATAGTTGGCACTTTTTACCGAGGTATCGAGAAGTGCGCAAGCTTCCCCCTAATCCTCGTTAGAGCCCCTCGTAAGAAATCCCTTTCAAGGGCCAATCTCCCGGTCCAGTAACTCCGTGGATAACCTGGGGCCCTCCCCACATGCTAGTGGGTCTTCGACGTGCCATTCGGCAATTATTGGAAAAAGCAACACCAAAGATTTGGGACCAAAAGTGGTTAGCAATGACCATTGAATAAGTTTCTTCAGCTTGAGTTGGGTTAAAAGCCGGAAGGTATTTGCACCATCGCCATCTTCGAATAGAGTGTTTTCGTAAGAATAGCGCATAGCAGCTGCGCCTAATACTCCCAACTCACATCATATGAAATGGGTTCAACGTCCAATTATGAAATCCTTGGAAAAAAAAGGATGAACCGAAATATAGCTGCTACGCCAAAACTCCAAAGAACCAACAGATTGTCCTAGTGGATAAATAAGGAATACGAAAACAAAACAACGATTGGACCAGAATGAAATTGCATTATAAGGCCGCTTGAACAGGATGCATCTTCCGTCGCCTTCACTATCAAGCTTCGGGCCGAAACGCCGCGGGCTTGGTTCTCTTGGTAAAGAGTGGCGGCCACACCACAATCATAAAGCGGTGGCCTAACCAACCTAAGCATTTCGCACAACACCTATGCTAATGACCAAATGTATCAATAAACACTATGCATGTGGAGAGCACTAAAATGGTGTACAAGCACCCTAGATATGTTTCATCACACCCACACACCTTAAATGTCCAGTTGAATGGGGTATTTATAGCCCCCATGGAGAATGTAGCCCGTTGGGGGCAAAATCTAGCCTTCTGACATGCACCGGACACATTTCACATCCACATCGGACGCGCCCGGTGGCTTCCCAACCATTGCGGTTGTCTCCAGATTGTTGGCGCCGACTAGCCGTTGCTTCTGTCAGACAACATCGGACGCACCATCTCCCTCCATCGGATGCACTGCTTCCAGCGTCCGGTGCGGGTCCAGAGAGCTCCCGAGTGGCAAATTCCGCATCGGATACATGTTCTCCAGCCTCACCGGACACCCTGTGATTCAAAAGTTGTTGTTGGAGCAGCATCGACGCTGTGGCGCTCTCCCATCGGACACATCAGGTGAGGGTGTCAACGTCACCCAAATTTCCTATCGCGCAGCTAACGCGTACCTGGTTCGCATCAATCGTGTCAGGTGCGCATTGGGCCGCTCCGCTGCGTAAGGCCCTGATGGCCTCGAAATCCCTGTCTTGATTTGTTTCTTCTCGATCTTTGCTTCGGGCTCGGTTCCACTTTCATGTCTTGGACTATGCTTGATCTTTAGGTCTTTGCTTGAGCTTCTAGGGTTTTGCTTGAGGTGTTGATCATTGGATTACCACGTCGCCTTCGGCCCAAGTCACGTCTTGCAAACATATTATTGTCGTTTGGTCATGTTGGTCATCGAAACACCAAAATCTAAACTAAAATGGGTTGAGGTCTACTTTCCTTATAGAACAGCCAATCATATTTTTGTGATTCTTAAAGTTTGCCCCTACTAGAACTTGTCCA
This sequence comes from Hyparrhenia diplandra, assembly GCA_015847255.1. Taxonomy (NCBI): domain Eukaryota; kingdom Viridiplantae; phylum Streptophyta; class Magnoliopsida; order Poales; family Poaceae; genus Hyparrhenia; species Hyparrhenia diplandra. Next base: position 122,114 of record JADLZK010002171.1, on the reverse strand, counting down.
TGTCTAAAGATTGTCCAGCTCTTGTCCTTCCTTCATACACTTCCTCCATTTGTAAAAGAGTGTAATTCTCGTTTTCTGAGAAGTCAAAATTTGAACTTCGACTAAAGTTATATAAAAACTATTTACGAAACAAATACTATTAAATATAATAAATTTATTTAGAGATATAAATGCTAATATTATTTTCAACTTGCATTTATTTTCAAGATGCGTGATAGTACTCCAGTTTGACCGCCATAAATTCTATAATTGGATTTGTTTTTTATAACCGCCATCTGCCAGACCGGCCCGGACATTGTAAGAACCAAGAGCAGAGAACAATTCTGGAATGATTCCAGACGTTCGGCCGGCGGCAGACATCTGAGTGGCTCCAGTCCCCGTCGCCACTGCCCCCAGCGGAGCACATCACTGTTTCGCGTTGGTGACCCCGTCGACGTCCTCGCGCTTCACGCCGTGCATAGGTTTTGTCACCTCTTATTCGCGCCACGCCACGCCACGCCGATGCCAGTGCCCACACACTGACACGCACACCCGGCCCAGACCAGATCGCCACGGGGGCACGGGCATGGAAACCTCGTCGCATTCACTCGCCTCGTCGCCGGGCGCCACGCTGTCCGACGTGATCGCCGAGGACCGCCGCCGGGATGCCCGACGCCGCCGCAGCCAGGGTGGCTTCGGACAGGGCGGCATCCTCCCGTACCTTGTCCCGGCTTGCGGGCGTCCAGCCGGGCAGATTGGCGGCAGGCCGCTGCACTCTGAGCTCATGATAAAACTGCAACGCTGGGGCACCACCTTCCTGCCCAAGGGCGGAGGCGGCGGCGCCGTGGCGCGTGAACTCGAGGCCCAGCGCCGCGCTCCAATCCCGCCGCCACGGCCCAGACCATCGATCTCATCGGCGGAGGTGGTGCCGCGCCACGAGGCGCCCGCCGTCAGTGTCCCCGCGAGGAGGCCTTTGAGGGAGAGAGAGGAGCCGGTGGTGGGATCCAAAGCCATTGCCGAAGTGGACATGCCCACCGGCGAGGGCGCGGGGAGCAGCGACCGGGCGACGCCGGTGGCTACCGTCGGGGGAGGAAGTGGGGGTACCTGGCTCAGAGCTTCGCCGCCCAAGACGACAGTGAGGTCTCCATCACCGTCAGTGCAGACGGGCACGAGCAACGAGTCCACTCGGTCCCTCGCCGCCGACTCCCCGGCATTGGCAGTGGCGGCCGACGACAAGTACGTGTGGGCGGACAAGTACCGGCCCAATGTCCTCAACGAGTTCATCTGCAACAAGACCGTCGCCGCCGAACTCTACCAGCTGGTGATCACACGACCTTGTAACATTCTTACTTATTTGGACCGTGTCAAATTACTCCTAATTAGCAAGCTGCAATGCAAACAAACACTGATAATCATCACCTCGTCAGTTTCAGTTTGAGTTGGTTTGCATGCAGTTTCGTCTCAGAGCAGGTTCTAGGATTGTGGTGAAGTTCTTCATTTGAATTTGATACATGGACAAGTTGGTTTGTTGCATGCTGCAGCTTGTTGCACACCAGTGCAGCCATTTCATCTTTGAAGGTCCGCCGGGGATTGGCAAGAGAAGTATGGTACTGGCACTTCTGAGGGATGCTTTTGGCCGTCATGATCTCAAGGTCAGTATTATAAACTTGGCTTAAGTTACTAATCCTCATTCTAACAGCATAAATGGCTAAACCTTGGTTTTCACAATTAATTGCTTATGTTTGGTTCATTCTGACATGATGCAGATAGAGGAACAGACAAAGAGATTTGAGCTGAAGGTAATTTATATGCAAGAACGCGGTTTCCCATTTTTTAAATCCCATGTCACTTTCACTAAAGTTATCAAGTTCCCTTTTTCCCTTGTTGCTATTGTTTTGAATTCAAAAAATGCAACCAATACAAGAATCATCAGTGACCTACTGACTGATTTAACACAATTATAGGGAGAAATTAGAAAGCACATCGATGTCAGAGTGAAGACTTCTGAGCATCATGTGGAGGTGAGCTTGGCTGATTTACATGGCTATGAGAAGTACGTTATCACCACTTTGTTGAGTGAATCCATCGCATCACCAAACTCGGAATGTGACCATACTAACTGCAGAGGTAACATGCAGTATTTTGTTAATATAAATCTAGGAATTTGAAACAATTGCATGTTCAGCATTGATTTGGCAGCATTTTTACATGAGGTGTTCATGCACCGGTTGTTTACATACATGCAGTGATTGTTATCCATGACGCTGATAAGCTCTCGTCTGATCTTCAACAATATATCGGTTGGTGTTTGGGGAGGTATGCCGGGTGCAACAAAATCATTTTCTGCTGTTCTGATGCTTCTAATCTTGAAGCCATCAAACATCTCTGTAAAGTTGTGACTCTTCAACCACCTTCCTTTGACGAGGTACTCTACACAACTTGTTGATCAGTATTATTTCTACGATTTTATTCGCTTATTATTGCACTAGACTGTTTGCTGAAAGATGGTTTGCTCTTTAGATAATAAAGGTTCTAGAGTACATTGCAACGCAAGAGAGCATTGATTTGCCTCGTGATCTTGCTAGGAGAATTACAGTTGGTGCAAGCAATAATCTCCGACAGGCAATACGCTCTTTTGAAGCTACTTGGAAGGCATAGTAAGCACCTTAAGTAGATATTTTATCTTCCGTTTTATGCATAAGAATCTGAATTTTATATTCGGATAGTAGGAATTTGGAACTGTCATAATACCGGTTTGCATTTTTTAGATGAAGTATAAATTCCGGCTTCCATGCAAAGCCATTAAACTTTCGAACATCTAAATATGTGTGCTGATATTGCCATGTGAATAAAAAAAAAATGTTGCATTTTACAATGTGAATTTACTCCCTTTGATTTCTGAACATTGAAGTGGTATGACATTTTTTCCTGTAAAAGTTACTCATCATTCATCAATTAAGGTGGAGTATATATATTTTTGTCATTGTTGAGATGATTACGTTTTGGAACTGTGTTTGTATGACATTCTTTTAGTGGAAGTTGTTGAGATGATTACTTTTTGCATAATGTTGAAAATGAAGTGGCTGTCGGTGGAACTTCTGCATTTATCAATAAATCCACTTATAAACGCAGCTACCCGTTCATAGACGGTCAAGTTATTTTGACAGGATGGGAAGAGGAAATCTCTAATGTGGCTAGAAATATCATGGAGGAGCCAAGTTCAAAGCAGTAAGCTACCCCTTGCGCCCTGATGTCTCATAGTCTAGCAAATGTGATTCCGAGGAAATGTTTAAACGTCTGAAGAGACATGTTTTGTTTTGCTATGAGTACAGACTATTTGTTATCCGAGGAAAGATCAGAAAATTGATTGAACATGATGTATCACCTCATTTCATTTTCTCTGTAAGCTTTGCTTCATTAGATTCTTCAATTTCTTTATTTCAGTAGCTTGTTTTTGCCAGATTGTATAACTAATCCATCCACCCTTTTTGTTATCACTTATCCTATATACCCTTGACATGTAGCACCTGGTCGCTGAACTGAAAAGGGACAAGGATGAAGACTTCCAGAACAGTGTTGATGAACTGGCCTTGGACTTGAACCATGTAACCAATGTTGTTAGCATCTGCAATGATCGTCTCTTTTTCGTTTTTCAGCTACAAGCCTGCAAATAGAACACCATGTAGTCGACTGACACACATTGCTTTGTTTGGTTCCATCTGGCTAGTTTAAAGACTGCAAGCTTCTAAAAGGGCAGTACAAAGGAAACAAATCACCGGAGGCGGATTTGACAGCGAAAAATATGAACATAGAAGATTTTGCCACGGAGGTTCATGACCATGGTGAAACCATCCAATGCTTCATAAAGATTGAAGGTATTTGCAATTCTTTCCCTTTCTTTTTTTATTCTAAACTTCATCAGTCTAGTAAAGCAACTAAACCTTGCTATCCCGGCAGAATTCACCGTGAGGTTCCTGAGCTTCTACCGATCCATAGTGGCAAAGAACTCGAATAGAGGCAGTGCTCAATGACGAAAGTCTCATCGCTTGGGTCTACAGATCCCCTTGTTGGGGCTCTTGTACCTTTGGTAACTAAATAAGATGCGGTGCGTCTAATGTCTTCATCTTGTAAAATAATTTACTTGTATTGTATATGATTTTCCCGTTTGTATGCATTTATGCCAAACAGTTTCAAATACATATGTTACTATCATAAAGAAATTTCCCCCTTTTTGACCGTTCAATCCCTTTTTAGCATGTCAAATTTATTTTCGTTTTAGCTTCAAAAAAGAAATCGTTTTGAAACACTTTTGGATACTTTTGCTCCTTCGCCTACAGCATTTAATTAATTGTTTAGAGTCAAGAATGCACCTGCATCCATAATGGAGTTTAAATTTAGTATTGGCCTAACTTGAGAATAGCCTTGTTTATGTATGGCTACCGATATGATCTAGCTCTCCAGGAAAATGTATGGTTATCAATCATCCGAGTTCTGGTCGGCTGGTTTGAGCGTCTCCCGTCCATAGCTGAAAACTCAAAAACGCTGCCGTAATGAACAATTTACAATTCCGATTTTCTGACTTAATGCTAATGATGAAAAATATCTACATTTTCGTAAAAAAATTTACATCCCATCGATGCATGAATTAGCATCTGTAATTGGGTATGAACGTCTGCTTTGTAAATTCATTCAGCATATAATATATAGAAAATTCACATACCAAAAAAATCACATTTCTATAATTCCTGCAAGATTCAGACTCCGGCCGTGTGAGCTAAGCTATCTTCTCGAACCTAACACAACATTAAAAAAAAAAAAAGAGAAAAGGATCTAAACAAGAAGCCGTTGGCCTTGCACTCGGCGATTAGCCGTGATGTCTGTATGTCACCGGTCAGGGCGCGATTGCACGCCACCGCTCGCTGGGGTGATGTCGCATGGTCGGTGTCCGCCACCGCCGCCGTGCGGGCTCCGTGATCGTCTACCACGATCACGATGCGTCGTCCACCGTCGTCGCAGCATGGCGCGCGTAGGCGGTGGCGCGTCCAGTTCGGAGCGGCACACGGGGCACGTGGTGTGTTCGCGGAGCCACGAGTCGATGCACGCCGTGTGGAACGCGTGGCGGCAGACGGTGAGCAGGCGCACCGCGTCGCCCGCGGCGAACTCCGACAGGCAGACGGCGCATTCGGCGTGCCCCCGCCGCGGGCTGCTGCTGCTGCGTCTCCTCGAACCACCGCAGCGTGGGGAACGTGGCGAGGACCGCGGGGTCCAGACCGGCCGGCTTGTGCGGCGCAGCATGCGCGTCCTCCGGCGTGGTGGCGGCGCTGGCGCTGGACGCGGCGTCCGCATCGGCGGCGCGGAGGCGGCGCCGGCGGCGCAGCCAGAGGGAGAAGAAGTGGAGGAGGTCGCGCAGGAGGAAGATGGAGAGGAAGCAGAGGAGGAGCACGAAGAGGATGAACACGGGCAGCAGCATAGGGAACGACTCCCGCGGCGGCGGCCGCGCCGGGGCGCTCGACGCACCGCCGCCTTCGCCGTGGTGGACGGCGCGATGGTCGTGGTGGGTTCCATTGCCGAGGAGGCGGCGCGCGGCCGTGGCCACGACCGTGTCCATGGGCGCATGGGGCGGGGACGATCGGGGCCAAGGCTTTTAGGCGTGTGTGGTGGTGGTGCTTGGTTGGGCGTCGTCGGTGTGCAGTGCAGCGGGTGGAGGAGGAGCCGTGGGCTTTACGGTGAGGCGAAGGCGACGCCGGGACGGCAAGACACCGACATGTAGCACGCGTGCACGGGCACCGCCGCATCCATCGCATGGCCCCCGCCGGCCGCTGGAGACGTGACGCGACGTGGAGGGGAAGGGGAAAGGCAAGGCGGGCGAGGTAGCCGCGCGTCGTGGCTGGTGTCATATGATTTGTTTGGTGGGCCGTGGGCGCGCGCTGCTATATTTGAGCTGCGTTCCCGTTCTTGTTCGCCTTCGCCTGTCGCTGGTCGCTCACAGTTGCCGCGCCAACGTCTGACAACGACGAGTAGCGAGATCAAACAGCGCAGTGTGGGCGCCATGCCGGGTTTTTTCCACCTCTATACGGCTTTATGGCAACGTCAGAGATTTGTTACGAACACGGGGAGTTCCAATGGTACGGTACGGATGGACCTCGCCGAGCTGATCCATCACGAACACGAGAAGGTTGGCTTGCGTCGATGGGTGGCTCCCTACCTGAACAAGATGGAGTAGGGGAGGGAAAGAAGTATTGTTTGGTTCGCTTAGGCGTCGAATGGTCATCGAATGGCTGAAAACGTCTCACTGCTTAAGTTGTAGTAGCTATAGAGTACTTATTGAGTTCCCTTCCATCCCTGACTAGGCCAGACTGGGTCAACAAATAAGCGTTTGTTTCGTGCCCGACCTCAGAAAACGGAACGGACAACCATTTTTCTGGGGGCATGGCATGGTCATGCTGCTCGGCATGCTCCTGTCACCTGCTGCACGAGGGAGTTCGTCACCTCCAGCGGCGGCACACAGCCCAACGTCGCGCTGACTTGGGGACTAGGGCGGCTCGTTTCTCCGCTTGGTCACGGGACCACGAGCTGGGACTCCATCGCCTCAGCCTTGCGTCGACCACGCCCTCGCCGAACCCAGCACTGACGTTCGACGCAATGATTCTATCCAGCAAACACAACGAACCAAACAAAAAGTCCACTTCACTTACCAAGACTCATGTTTACACCTTGGCTCCCAAGGTTCAGACCTGGGGCTGCCCAGGCTAAGTTGTTGGTCATGTCGCCAGGGACATGGTCGACGTGCTGCTGCAGACCGCTGACGAGTGACGACCCTCGAGTTCGATAGGGAAAGCATCAAAGCATCAGGTACGTGGTCTACTCAGCTACTAAACTCAAATTTGGCTTTCCTGAAAACTCTTGAGTCGATGAACAGTGCAAGAATCTCTCATTTACCGTGCACCTTCTGCAATATAATGGCTCGTGCAGGACCTCATCGCCGCCGGCACCGACACCTCAGGAAGCCAAAGGTCTTTGCCAAGGCCACCGAGGAACTGGACCGCGTCATCAGCCACTCTGGGCACAAAATACCGAAAATCGAAACCGAACCGTAAAATACCGAAAACCGAACCAAAAAAATACCGATCCGAGAAAATTTGGTTCCTATTCGGTTCTCAATTCTCGTGAACCGAAAAACCGAGGTAAAGTCGGTTCTAGGCCTCGGTAAACCGACTTCCCGAACTAGTACCGAATTTAGCCTGGCCCAACAGATGTTATAGAGTGCAGCAAGTCAGCCCAACAACCCAAGTGTCCAACAGCCTGTAGGAATAGAAATAGAAATCCTAGCCCCCGCCCCCCACCTCACCCCGCCATATTACCCGCTACCCGCTACCCGAACCCGAACTACCCGAACCCGCAATTTCGGTTTGAGTTCGATAGTAAATCAATTACCCGAACTTTTATTGGGTAATTCGGATAGTAAGTCAGCGCACCCCGAACTACCCAAATTACCCAAACTTTTGAAGTTGAACTGAAGTTGTTCTTTTGAATATGTGCTTGTGCAAAATGAGTATGGAGGATCGGATCTGCCGCCGCGGGCCTGCCGCCATCACTTTATCATTGTTTTTGTTTGAACTTTTGTTCTTGTCTCATTGTCTCGATGTGTTTGACACTAGCGCATCGCACTTGGCAACTTGGTATTGCTATGGGTGAAGTGAAGGTCCGGTCCGTGTGTCCTGTGTGACCGCCAATTTTATCTCGTGAATGTGTCGTTTGCACTTGCAACTAAATTTTTATGATTAAGTATCTCGAGCAATGGCCGAATGGCTCAAATTTAATTATTTATTTTTTTTCAGTTATAATTCTATGGCAAATTATATGATGTTTGAGGGTTTGTTTGTGATTCTATATATTTCGTGTAGAATGGGTTTATCCAACCCGAACCCGAATTTATGGGTGTAACACCCCAGTGTTTTATTTACCGCTTAAGCAATGGGTTGGACAAAAATAAGTTTAGTTATAGTTGGTTGAGTTGTTAGATGAAAAGGGATGCGAAAAGAATAGGAATCCGAAGTTACCCCTTTTTGTCGGCAACCCTAACCTTTCTTTTTACCCCCTTTTCAATAATTCAAAATCTAGGCAAAATTTGATAAAACTTCCAAAAGCTAGTTTGTAGATCTTTTCTTGATGAACAAAAAGATATGTACAAAAGTTTTTCAAGTTTTAGTATAATTTTAAAAGTAATTTTGAATTCAAATTTATCCCTTTTGACTCCGTTTCAAAAAGTCATATTTAGAGGCCGAATTTGAAAATCTTCCAATTGTGAAAATTGTAGATCTTGAAATTTTAAGCAAAAGTTGCTTTTTGAGTTTTTCGAGTTCAGTTCAAATTTTGGAAGTAATTTGCAAAATTCCGAAAGTTAGGGTTTGGGAGCTACGATTGCCGTACATGGTGCCCATGCCGCGCGCTATTGCCGGCGCCGCCGTGGCCATCTCTCTCGTCTTCCGGCGCTTCACCCGCGACCCGTCCCCGCTGGCCGTCCTCGCAACCCTCCGCCCACCTCATCTTCCTTTTCTTTGCCCTATAAAGTCGAGCCGGCCGCCGTCGTCATCTTTTTCTTCTTTTTACTTCCTTGCCGCCGAGCCCGTCCGTTGTTCTTTGAAATCCGCCGTCCCTCTCCATCCTCTTGCCAAATTGAGCGCTGCTAGCCGAGTTCGCCACGTCCTTGCGTTTCCAACGAGCCCAAAACCGTAGTCTCTCGCCGCCGAGTCGCCCGCACGAGGTCATCTTCTCCGGTCCGGCCGGAGCGCCGCCGCACGCCACCCCCCCATCGCCGCCCGGTTCCGAGAGTTTCTGGAAACCCGTCTAGTGCTTTAGCGTCGCCGATGCCGCGGGTCGCGATGCGCCGACGGTTTTGTGTTTGCCCGCAGAACCGCCGAACGCGGACCTTGCCGCCGGAGTCCGCCGCCGCCGCCATCGTCTCTCCGCCGCCGTACCAGCCCGCCCCATCCCGCCTTAAACCGGGCCACAGCACCGAAGTCGTGGTGAGCCCCGGTCACGTCCGATCATTGGTTTTCCGCCACGCGCCGTAACCGCCGGAGCGCGCCGCTTACGCCGGGTGAGCGCTTCTTTGCCGCTGCGCCGCCGAGCACATGGCCGTGTCCGATAGGGACCGCTTTGGTCCGATTTGTTGGGGAATAGAGTCGCCGAGGTGTAGAAGGCGCCGCCGTGCTCGTTTCGCCGGGGATAGCTCCGACGAGCCCTTCCGCCCGTCCGCCGCCCGCCATGTCGGCCATGGCCGCGGCGAGGTGCCACCGCGCCCTAGGTGTCACGCTTTGGGTGTCATCGTGTGTGGGAGGTCGAGGGAGTACGTAGGGGCTAGCCGCGCCGCCGGGACCTCACCGCCGGCGAGAAACTACGGCCAACCGCCGGCCACGGGCGAGGTCGGCGCTGGAGGTCGGTACCGGGCTGGCCTACCGCTGTTGGGCCGGCCTGTTGAACTTAAGGCCGAAGTCGGGCCAACCGCCCAAAGGTCGGTTTCCTTTAGAAATTTGTTTTTCTTTTATTTCGGATGTGAATAGTGTCAAGTTTCTTTCAAATTTCATAGGAATTCGACAATAGCTTCAAAATTTCTCAAACTTTTTGTAGAGCCTTCCTATGTTTATGTGTGCCCATGAAAAATTAGAAACTTTGTTTTTGAGTAGTTCTTGCATGATTTAAAAATATAATCTTTAATTGAAAATGCATCTTCCATGATTTTTAAAAAATAAAATATATTTCCAAAATTCATAAAAATTTATTTGGTGCTGTTTTATGCTATGGCCTACTTGTATAAAAAAAGTTTGGAGTCATTTTGAAATGTTTAAATTATTTTCTATTTATGTTTTATTTTATTTATTAGAAAAAGGTAGTGTTTAGTGCATATTGACTTAGGTTTTGTGTGATCTTGGAATTGCTTTGTGAATCTTGGATCATACCACAATTAAATGGTCCTTGAGAACTCCTTAGCCAATGGTGATGATATCTTATAGAGTAGTTCAACAAGTTGGTTTTGTTGGGTTGTAACTTTATTGTGAAGTAAAGTTATATTCCCGTGCTTATCATTTCATGTATCCATCAAGCATCATGTTTACCATTCCATCATGTTAAGCAATGCATCATTATTACGTGTAGTGAACGAGAGTGATGTGGTTTACGATGACCAAGCTTTGGAGAAGGTGCATCCACCCGAGGTGTGGTGTCAAGTGTGACTCGGGTGATCCGGTTTTGGATTCTCGACTCTCCATGCAACACAGGGCAAGCTCCGGTTATATTAAACCCTTCCTTGATGTTTTAAAAGTTTTATATCACTTATGTCTATGCTAGGTTGCATTAAGTAATTAGGAGTTGAGTGATAACCTAATTGCCGCATTACCATCCTTGTTTATTGCAATACCACCCTTGTTAACCTTTGTTTTATTTCGAAAATGCTTAGAGATGCTTAGCCTTGCTTTATTAGTTAAAAGCTATTTTATCAAAATGTTTTATTTGAGAAGATGGTACCGCTTTCGGAAAAGAAAGAGTTGTAGTGATGAATTTGAGATCGGACGGGACGAGGTTGAAAGCGGCGGGATTCCTAGCCGTGCTTGTCCCGTGTTGGTCATTTAAGGACCGTCCGTTGTTTGGCCTCGAGTGAAATCGGGACTTTTGAACGCAAGTTGCGCCGAGACCTTTTGGTCAATGACACGTCCGACCGGCAATCACCCCAGTCGGGCCGACCCTAACTAGCCACATACCCCGTGAAAGCGGATCTCGGTGGAGCCAAATCGAATGGCAACCACGCACCGGGAGTGGAGAGATGGCGGGAGAAGCGTGTACCCACCCTACCGGTCAAACCGTCCATTAGGGCGGGGTAGGGAGGTGGAGTACTTGTGCTCTCGGGTGGCGCAGCCCTCGTTCCCGCTTTGGACAAATCAAAGAAGGTTGATATATGCAAGCTTAAGTGCTACATATGTCGTGTGGTTAGGGATTCCCAAATTTGGGATTATAATCGGTTCATGAATCGCCGTTGCTTCTGGAGAAGGAGACCCGATTCCCTCGACCTTCATCGTAGTAATTGATGGAACATGGTTTTGAAGATAGAGAGTTGGAATAAGAAAAATATGTTTGCTCTAGAGTAGGATAACCTAGAGTATATGAGCTACTAATATGAATTAAAAATATTGAAAGTAAGGATTCACTTTTAGTAAGCTTTTCGTAAAAGAATTCTTGATTCTTGTTAAGCCTTACCTTGAATCCTATTAGACCAACATTCCCGAGTCTTCTTCTATTTTCTTTAGTCGGGTAAGTCTTGTTGAGTACTCCCGTACTTTCGGGGTTTGTTAACCCCTCATTGCGTGTTGACTCGTCTTTGCGCTAACTCGAGGTCGTGTCGGTGGGGCTCGAGATGATCCGTTGTCCCCTATAGTTCTACTCTACTTCCGTATTAAGTTAAGTTTACTTAAATGTAATCTACTCACATTTTGTAAAATTAATGTTATTATTCTTCCCGCACTCGATCTATATTTTTGTAATAAATATTGTAATGTTGTAGCTACTCCTTCGTTGATCCCGGTATATGAGTTATCAATGCGGGGCTTAAGTTATTGGTGTATCTGCACGGTACGTCGGAGGTCTTTGGGACAATGACAGTGCGGTGGGCCCGTAATTAGGAGGTTACATTACAGCGGGTATCCGAGTTACGGGTAATGGATTTTCGGTGGCTGATTTTAGATAGCGGATTCTATTACCCGAACTTTTTAAACCCGAATTACCCGACCCGATCGGATCGGGTAACCCGAACGCCAGGGTGACCCAGACCCGACTCCCACGCGCGGCGCAGAAGTCCGACAGGAGTCCTCCGCCGCTCCGCATGACCGCACCTCCGAGGCTCCGCCTGCGCGCCGTCCACTGGCCAGCCCCGGCCAGCCAGACGCTCCGCGCCCGGCGCCTCGCCCCCTGCACCGCGCGCCCGGCCGTCCGTCGCCCCCGCCCGGCCGTTCCCGGTCACCTCCGCGCCGCTGCCACCGCGTAGCCAGGTTGCGCCGTCGCCTGCACCGGCAAGGGAAGGTGCGCCGCCTCCTCCACGACCGGCCGCCACCAGCCACAGCTCGAGTCACGGAACCAGCGCCGGTGAGCCTTCGATTGCGGCATCAGGTCCATCGTTAAGTCCCAGGTTCAGACCTGGGACTTCAGGCCTGGGACTCAGGCTCCATCAGACGAACAACACGCCCGCTTGCACGGCTCCGTCCCTCCCTACCCGTGCGGCGCCCTCTCGCTCTCCGACGACTGGTGGGCCGCCGTCGCCGTCGCCGTCGCCGCCGCCGCCCTAAGCCAGGTGCTGAGGCTTTAGTTGGTGTCTCCGCCGGCGACGAGTACCCACAAGGTAATTCCACCCCTTCTCTTACCTTCCCTTCCCTTTAATCTGAACACCGAAACCCTAACCTAAAGGGGAGCTATTAGCTATTTGACAAGCCTCCGAATTTCCAAGATTTTGTAAAAATTATTGGGCATGTACACCCATGTCCTGGATCCGCCCCGGCTGAGTATACCAAATTCAGATGTTTGTTTCTGATCCAACATTCTAACACAAATGCACTGAGTGCTTTATATCGGAGACATTGGTCCAGTTAAAAATTATTGGGCATGTACACCCATGTCCCGGATCCGCCCCGGCTGAGTATACCAAATTCAGATGTTTGTTTCTGATCCAACATTCTAACACAAATGCACTGAGTGCTTTATATCGGAGACATTGGTCCAGTTTGTTCTGCTACTTCTTTTCCTGGTAGGTTCTCTATGTAACGAAATGGAAGGTGCAGCTCTAATATGTGACTGATATGTTAAGGGATGAGATCAAGTTTCCATACAACATAGTGCTTACTTGAACGTGTTTTTAGGAATATGAGGTGATTGCCCGTACAGATTGTGTATCTTACATGAGTTCCATCAATCATTTGTGGTACACTGTAAAGTTTAAGGCAACAACAAATCTCACAATGGCATTTACATTAGTTCCATCAATCATTTGTGTTACTTAATACATGATTATATTCACTCACAATTGTTGAATCTGAGAGTGCTATTGTGCATGTTTTTTTTGGGTGGGGCAGGGTCTTCTTTTGCCTCTTTGGTGAACATAACTTTCTGTTTATATTTTACTGGTTTTTTTTATATAACTATCTTTTAGCCGGGTTATGGTCACTAATCGAAACATGACTCAATGCTAATGCTATATGCTTGAGGACATGTGGCAGTTTCTTCACTTTGCACTTTGCATTCCCTGGAAATAAAAATATTTCCTTTTGTTTTCTTAAATTGGATCAGAATAAACAGATTGCTCTTTATATGCACTCATGGCTTGTAACATCATTTCTGATGTTATTTGGTACGCCAAGGGACCTGAGGGCGTAGTGATGGAAGGTCGGTGGGCGAGTCTTGAATTCACGGGCGGCGTAGGAGCAGGCGGCCTGATCGGTGCCAGCACCTAACGAGAGATATAGGGTTTAGGAAGTAGTTGCCCAAGGGGCCAAAAGTAGATATAAATCTCAATCCCTGGCTAGCTCTCATTAACAATAGAGTTGGACTCTTATACTCCTAAACATAACTGACTCACGCTAGAATCCAGCTAACAGCCTAACAAACTAAATCAAACTCAATCTCTTCCGAACCTAGGACTCCTGACTTGACTCAATACTTTGCATCTGGACCGGTGCTGGTGACCACGCTCGGCGCCTCCCTCAATGCGTTCGGTTCAGCCACCTTGATTCCTCCTTGTGTATACATTCCGACCATAACATTATTATCACTGTATTTGCATTAATTATTTAATATTTAATTTTGAGTATCATGGTAAACCCTGCATTCTTTTATCCCTAGTGAGCATTCCATCTTCTACAAAGTTTTTTTTAATGGTGATATTCTACACAGTATGTACTCCCTCCACCCCAGAAAAGCTAGGTCTGCACATGTTATCACCCCTCTCTTAGCTACCTCTTTGCACATGCTTCTAAATTCTTGATGCCACTTAAACTCAGTCTACCTGTGTTTTGATCATATATTGGAACTTTTAACTTTATATTATGAATTTCTTATAGACAATTTCTCTAACTCTGAGGCATATTATGTAAAATGTATTTTCAGCCGAGTTGGTGAAATTTCCTGTAAAGATAAGAATGATCTTCATGCCCCTCTTTGTATTTTTAGGGTGCTGCAAACAAGGCTTTTTGTTGGTGCTATGTGAATAAAGCTCTAATTAAAACCGTTCATGATCAGAGCAATGTTTTAAAAGGCGTCCGCTTTGACATCGTTTGAGCACCAAGGCGCTCCACACAGGGATGCCGCAGCACACGATTCATTGTTGTAGGTTTTAGATGTTTTACGTTAAATTTTTTTAGGCTCCCGCATACACAAGGGCATCTGCTAGTGCCAAAGTAAAGCCCGCACAAGAGGCACTGTGGCATTGGCAATGGTGGTCCACTAGTCCCTTTCTCTGGTTTCGTTTTCAGTCAATCAAAAGAAAATCCTGAGCCTGACTTGTTGTTTGGCGGCTGTGCCAGTGTCGGCCTCCTGCTACCTCATCTCTGCCGGGCCAGTCAAGAGAAATAAGTTGCTGCAGCGCCGAAAGGTAAATCACCGGATTCTAAGTGGAGGAGAGTCATGTTCACGAATGCGCAGCCCAGGTTGAGCGCGCACTGGTCGTTCTGGCACTCCGCGAGACCAGTATCTTCAGGTCAGTCCTGCCCCTGGTCCCTCCCCTTTGTTTTTTGTCGCTTCCCCATCGATTGGTTCGGCGCTGGAAATTCACCTTGCAAATCCGTTTCTCGCTGATTAATCTGTTCCGCTTGATTACTGGTACCCAGGATCTCGTGACCCAGTTCCAGAACGCCACGGATGAAGGTTGGTGTCTACCTTGGTTCTTTTACAGCCCGCCGTGCAGCCCAGACCTTACAGCCCAGTCTCTGTAATTCTCTAGCTTCTTGAGTGTCGGTTTAGGAAGCAATCTCAGCAGCAATGCGCTTTAGTCTGAAAATTGTACCAGTAATTCGTGTGCTAAGAGGTGATGCTTTTTTGCTCCTGGTTGATTGTTTCATTGAGATGGGATCGATTACATGGATTAGTTCAAGTGGAAAGATGTTTAAGTATTGAGTTATACTTCACTATAGGATACTGTATAGACAATTAGAACAGATCTAGAGGGCAAAACAAAGATATGCAGCATAAGATAAACTGTTGTAAATATGTAGAGGGAATGAAAAGATGCAGCACAGACTAATTCAACCAAAACAATAACATCTGGTCCGTGTGTCGGCAACACTTATCGTGTGGTCAATTTATAAAGGAGAAGCTCATGGAGATGATGTATTCTTTATGTTGAACTCTATAAGTTCCATGCTATTATAAATTGTACACTCACTTTGTGTGTCTTGTTTCAGAATCTAAGGAGAAGATAGCTGCTAACTTGGCAAATTTTGCTTATGACCCTTTTTAATTATGCCTTCATGCGGCAGGTTATTGATTCCACTAAACTTTTCTTTTGGAACACTTGTTACAGATTTCCTATAAAGACAATCACTGGATTGGCTTTATTACTTAACTGCTCAATAACTCTGATTTTATTTTCTCAGCTGAACGTTCTTGAGTTATTCTTGGACTGCATTACAGAGCCAAATGAAAGGCTTGTCGAGTTCAGCATTGGTGGAATATGCAACTCCTGTGTTGGTGAGCAACACAATACCTTGAATTCTGTGATTTATTATTCGATGTGGCTTCAATGAAGCACTCAACACCTTTTGTTCACCTTTGTACATGCAGATCCTGCAAATGCTTCAATCATTACTCAGTGTGGTGGAATCCCATTGGTTATACAATGCTTATCAAGCCCAGTGCGGAATACTGTAAGTATTTCTGAAGCTAATGGCGCTAACATTAGTACCTCCCAAATTCTGTACATGTAGTTCTCATGTGAACAATTTCCTTTGATGATTGCATAACAGGTGACTTATGCACTTGGGGCTTTGTATTATCTCTGCAACCCTTTGACAAAGAAGGAGATCTTGAAACCAGATGTAGTTAGGACTATAAGAGAGTATGCTTCAGCTGGAGCTGTCAACACCAGCTTCAGCAATCTGGCAAATGCTTTCCTGGAGAAACATGTTGATCCATGATATTCTCTGAGAGTTTTACAGGGTAGATAGAGTAAAGCTTAGGCATTCACGTACTTGTCCTGTTTTTCGTATTCTCGATATGAACTAAAAGAAACTAGAGCTCAGAACTCATCTGATTTCATTGTTTTGGTAGGATTGCTTTGTAAAGTTGTGACAATGTTATATACGAGAATTGAGTAAGGGCTCCCTTTGGAACTCAGGAATTTCACACGAAAAGTGCCGAAAGCAAGAAAAAGTCCTGCATTCTAAACGGGGCCAAAAATACGGATTAAAAAATGAAACTCGGTTTCCAGGCCGGGTTCGAAAAGCTGCTAGGCACCCATCTGATATTCGATCGTGTAGCTTTCTTGGATTGTATCTTGTCAGTTTCCTGTGAATGAATACCCAAAAGGAGTGTATTTGTTGCAGCATCTTCATGTTCTAGTATTTTGCTCAAGGAAAGCACTCTTTTCTAGAAGAATTTTTTTTTTTCGAAGAATGCCATTCTGCAAATTACTATACAATTTTTTTGATGAATTCCCTAAATCAATAATTTGTCAATTTTTTTTTTTTTTTTTTTTTGAAACAGGTCAGCCGGTTTGTTTGTTCGCTAGGGCGCCGGGAAGGAAGCAGGACGTGGCATAGACTTCACGGCCCATGAGCCGCAACCTGGTCTAAAAGCCCATCAGGATTCAGGAGACCTCGCGATTCCTTAACCGAGAAGCCCACGCGGCCGTGGACTCCGTCACCGCATTCGTCACCACCTCAGCCGCCTCCCCGCCGCCGCCTCCTTCCCCCGCGATTACAAAACCCTAGAACAATTCTCCACCACCCCTAATCCCTCGTCGCTCCTGCGCCTCCATCCCGATTCCCTGTTGATTCAATCGTAGTCAGGATGATGCCCGGATCGGCGCCGGCGGCCGGTGGCACCGGTATGTTCGTGCCGGCGGCGACGGCGGGCACGGTGCTCTGCTGCATGTGCGGCGTGTCCATGCAGCCCAACCCGGCCAACATGTGCGCGCGCTGCCTGCGCGCGCGTCGTCGACATCACCGAGGGCGTCCCGCGCCACGCCGCCGTGGTCTACTGCCCCGACTGCACCTCCTACCTCCAGCCGCCGCGGTCCTGGCTCCGCGCCACGCCCGAGTCGCCCGAACTCATGCAGATCCTGCTCCGCCGAATCAACCGCCCGCTCGCGCGGCTCCGCGTCTCCCTCTCCGGCGCCGAGTTCGTCTTCCGAGCCCCACTCCAAGCGCCTCCGCCTCAAGCTCCGCCTCCGCCGCGAGGTGCTCCACGGCATCGTCCTCGAGCAGACGCACCCCGTCGAGTTCGTCGTCCACGACCGACTCTGCGACTCCTGCTCCCGCGCGCAGGCCAACCCCGACCAGTGGGTCGCCGTCGTCCAGCTCCGCCAGCACGTGCCCCACCGCCGCACCTTCCTCTACCTCGAGCAGCTCCTCCTCAAGCACGGCCAGGCTTCCCTCGCCATTCGAGTCGCGGCGGCCCCTGGCGGCCTCGACTTCTTCTTCGGTTCGCGCTCCCATGCCGCCCGCCTGGTCGACTTCCTCGCCACCGTCGCTCCTATCCAATATTCTACAGCCAAGCAGCTCGTCTCGCACGACACCAAGAACAGCGTCTACAACTACAAGTACACCTTCTCGGTCGAGATCTGCCCCATCTGCCGCGAGGACCTCATCGCGCTCAGCCCCCAGGCGTCTCGGGACATGGGTGGCCTTGGCCCGCTCGTGCTCTGTGTCAAGGTCACAAATGCCATTGCTCTTCTTGATCCCCTCACGCTGCGAGTGCACCACCTGGAGGAGAAAAAAATACAGGGTGTATAATTTCAAGGCAGCTCTCACCAGCAAGCAGCTCGTGGAGTACATTGTGCTAGACATCGAGCAAGAATCGCCTGAAATTTCCATTGATGGGTCTCGATACCAATTGGCTTATGCACAGGTTGCCCGGGTATCAGATTTCGGGAAGAATGACACCATCTTTACTGTGAGGACGCATCTCGGCACGTGCTGAACCCTGGGGATCATGCCCTTGGGTACGATCTCTATGGCGCCAACCTGAACAATGATGACATGGACACAGCTATGGCCCGGTACAGCTTACCTGAGGTGGTTCTTGTCAAGAAGAGCTACGCGAAGAGGCCTCGCACACGGCGGTGGAAGCTTAAGAGGTTGCCGGTGGAGGAAGATGCTGCGAATAAGGCCAAGGGTGAGGAAGAGAAGAGGCTAGATGAGTATGAGGCTTTCCTCAGGGATTTGGAGATGAACCCAGAGCTGAGGTTCAAGATGGATCTGTACAAGGATGAGGACTATAGGTCTGAGATGGCATCAACAGTTGGTGATGATATCCCTACGGTGCCAATTGAGGAGCTGATTGAGGACTTGACCCTTGGTGATGATGAGGAGGATGAAGGGGAAGAAACTGTGGAAGGCAACACTCATGCTGGAATGGTGGAATGAGCAATACTATCCACTATTTGTTTCTGCATTGCTGGCTGAGATGGGTTGGCTTGCCTGGCCCTTCAGGTCATAGGTCTGAGATGCTCCTGTCAGTTACCATATATTTTATTTTCCGTTGTTACTGGTATAAGTTATAATTTTGGTGCTACTGCTTAAGTTTTTGAATTCTTCTGTTTGTTGGAATCAACTTTATTTCAACCCTTATTCTGTGTATTGGAGGTGTTACAACCATGCGCAGCTTTACATTAAAATGATTTCCTATGCAACCTGTGATCTGTTGTTTCCTTGTCACCTTGTTGCCCATCACAGAACTTCATCATAAGTTCTAAATTTTAAATTTTACAATTTCTGTTGATGATGCTGTCGTAAGCTGCTGCACAAATGGAGAAAATTTTTAGTCATAATAAGTTGGTCTGATCTAGTTTGTGTTTTAAAGTAAAAAAAAATGAGAGCTATAGGGAAAAGCATGGCTAGAAAAAGTTCAATGCGTTGCTTGGCCTCTAGTTTCAATTTATTTTGGTTATAAACAGTTTATAAGCTATGTTTCAACTGGATGATCGACGGCAGTGTATTGGTGGTGGGTGTTCACAACCATGTTTTTGTCAATTTTACTCTATTGGTACTCAAATTTTCAGTTTCAAAAGTTTCGTGTGATAGGCATGATCGTTTTCAATCAAGTAATTCTGTTAATTACTATGTTCTTCTAGTTAATTGGCTATTCTCTAGTTGATCAAATTTGAGTGGCACTGGCAAGTACGAATTAGGCTGTATTTGTTTTCAGAACATCAATTAGCTGCTTAATACAGTACCTGTTTCCCCAACTGCTCAATATTCTGTACCTCCCAAAATAGCCGTATATATCAAGTACGGGCACCCAAACTAGGTTCTCCCTTATGCTGTGTATGTTATACAACCATGCCCAGCTTTACATTAATTTTTTATTAAAAAAATCTTTACATTAATATGATTTTCTATGCAGCCTGTGATCTGTTGTTCCCTTGTCACCTTGTTGCCCATCACAGAACTTCATAAGTTCTAAATTATCAATTTTACAATCTCTGTTGATGATGCCGTCGTAAGCTTCAGCCATTGTCTTCACCTGAGCACTGCGACTGTCTTGACTCTTGAACAATACTCCTTTACTCGTTGATCATTCTGATAGCGGGGCAGGAGAACTGGCTCATTTACAACTACCATATATGTCCCTTCTCTTTCTGGCCCTGATTGGTTAGATTTTTTTAATAAATGCTTCCATGATAAGCTGCACAATTGAAGGAAAAAATATGGTTATAATAAGTTGGTCTGATCTAGTTTCTGTGATTTAGTATAAAATGAGAGCAACAGGGATAAGCATGGCCAGAAAAAGCTCAATGCCTTGTTTGGTCTCTAGTTCCAATTTATTTTAGTCATACACAGTTTATATATAAGCCATATGTTTCAACTGGGATCGACCGCACTGTATTGGTGGTGGGGTGTTAACAACCATGTTCTTTTCTTGATGGCCACAGCTGCAGGGGTTGTAACTGTCTCTTTTTCCGTTATTTGCATTAAATTAAATTAAATACAGTGTTAACTTCTAGTGTTATTTCTGATCCTCGCCCTAGACTGCCATTGAGTATCTCCAGAGTCATCACGACAATCTTCATACCAATACCAATAACTGGCATTATTCTCTTGAGAGAACTGATCTCAGGTTTCTTGATGATTTAGACTCATCACAAAAGAATGAGCCATCATATGAGGGAACAAATTCTGCTGTTGCACTGCATTCATGCTCATTGCTTCGTTCATCACTGTCCTTGCTTGAAGATTGTGATCAGTAGAGGAATCAGGATAGCGTTCCCTGACCACAACATTGTCTTCCTCTACGCTATCTGAATATCTCAAGTGAGACTCATTTAGGCCTCGTTCGGTTGCGATTGGAATGGCCCGGAACGGCATTGGTTCCGAGTGGAGCGAAGCAGCCTGTTTTCAAATCCAGTCCGGCCCTTGCTGTTCGTTTCCGCCGGCCCGGATTGGAAACGGGCCCGGTTCGACCTCTTTCCCGGCCTTCCTGGCCCGGAACGAAACCGCACCACGGACCCTCAGGATCCATTCCCAGTTACAGGCAAGGAAGCAGTGAAACACACGGTTTCACTCATTCCTGGGCCGGAAGAAATCAGGGCATGGATTGGAAACTGGACAACCGAACGAGGCCTTACTTGACTGGTTGCTCAGAGAAAATGGTGAAAGATCATCTGATTTTTTTTTTACCGAACCTCGTGTTTCCTTATCTCTGTCCTTTCCTTTCATCCTCTCTTTTCTTCTATTCTTCTCTCTTTCTTTTTGTTCTCTCAGGTTTTTCTTCCTCTTCTTCCTCAAGAAGCTTGGTCTGTTGGCCGCTTCTCCCCCTTTACTACAAACAAAGGGCAAAAAAGGAGGCGAAGCGCTTTTTCGGCGGTGATGATTTCACCGCCATCCTCCCTTTCCAAAGACCGATGGCTGCGGAATCATCGCATGTGTGTGTATAGATTAGGATTAGAATTGAGTCCTAGGTTTAGGGATTGCTTTGTCGCTGACAACGAAACCGAGTTGTACCTCTGCGGCTTGCCTTTCTGAACGCCGTCAACAAGGAGGAGGTGGCGGCGGCGTCGGTGAATAAATCCTCTCGACTACTTCCTCCCACCGATGGTGTTCTCTCCGCGCGCCCTACGGCCGGCGAGGCTTCTTTAGGAGTCTCGCGCGCTTGACAAGTCTGTTGTCTCCGGAGGTGACAGGTGTTGGCGACGCCAAGCAATGTCGTGGGCATGAAGACGGTTGCGGGTGTTGCGGTTTGTGGCAGGATGGATCGAGCTCAGTTTCTCTTCGGCCGAGTCGACGACGAGCTTTGATTCATGTCCAGAGAAGCTTAGGGTGTGTTTGGTTGGCCCAAAAAGTGCTATCCGCGCCAGGTTAGCCCCAAATAGCACTTGTTTGGTTTGCAATTTTTGCTTTGGAGCCGGGATGAGGGGGAAGTGGAGGAACCCGCCGTACAGAAACAAGCCGGTTAGGGGAAGAAGGCCAATTCGGCCTTCTCCGCGCATCCGGGTTGCAGTCTGTATCAATTCTCGCGCAATCGCTTCCCTCACCTCCCGACGCCCCCCTCACCTCCAGTACGTGTTTTCCCCTTCCTTCGTTCCGCGTCCGCGTGCGTGAGGTGAGCCCCACGCACCCCGCTCCGCCACCGCTACCACTCGCCGACGGTAATGAGGCCGCCGCCGCCGCAGGCTAGGGTGGCGCGCTCAGCTAGCGCGCGTTCGCGTCCTCCTCGAGGCGGTCATAGTCGCGCTCGCGCTCCTCTGCCTCTTCTACGGTGCCGCCTTCGCCCCGTCCATCCGCCGCGCGCGCGCACCCTCGCCTCCCCCTCCGGCTGTGGTTCGGGACGGAAGCGCTCCCGGCGGGCCTCGTCGTCTCCTCCATCCTGGTGTGCACCGCAGCCGCCGAGCGCCCGCGCTCTCTGCTATTTTTCGTTAACGGAGTCGTTCGTGAGGGGCGGTCTCTGTCCTTTGCTGAGTGCTGACCCCGCGTGCGTGTGCCGTGGGGTTCGAGATCGAACAGGTGTGCGACGCGCGACACTCGGAGCTGATCCCGTGCCTGGACAGAGTTCCTGCACGCATGCGCTCGACTTGTTTGATGAAATGCCTGAGTGGGGGTAAACTAACCAAACCAGAGAAGAGGTGACCATATCAAAATGATCCAGGCAACCAAACACGCTCAAGCCTAGTCAGGCTAACATAATACATGCAAACCAAACAATAGACTCACTTTTTCTTTGGGCCAAAGCCAACTCTATCCAGGCTAAGATGAGATAGCCGGGTTAGACCTGGAAGACAAACCAAACACACCCTTAGGGCGCGTCCCCGGCCGATGTTTCCTCGTTAACAGCCTCAATGCTATGACATTATATCTACTTTTGCTAATTAGCATATTACACCCAATAGTTACATTATCTCTACTTTTGCTCACTAGCATATTATATACACCCCGATAATAGCTATGATATTGTCAACTAGGTTAGGTATGCTATTGCTTCGTTTTTTAGGGCTAGTTTGGATCGATCATTTCTCATGGATTTCAGAGTGGATTGAGAGAAGAAATACTTCATTTTTTTTAGAGTTCAAAATACTTCATTTTTCCTTTAATACCATCCAATCTTCACGAAGAATGGATGTATCCAACTAGCCCTTCCGTTGGCGTCCTAGCTGTCTGTCTGCACTGCCGGTGCAGTATTGACACACCGCTTGCCTCCGGTATTGCATTTGCAAGTCAGTGGAACTTGGCTCTCGTATTATAAAATAAATAATGCACTGCGTTTGGTGGCTTTGTGGTGGTTGCGGTGGTGACTGACTTGGTGTGCACCGTCTGATATTCTGATTTGCCATGAGTGTGCATCAGCATTAGGTTGCAGCTGATTCTTTTGTAAACCAAAGCCGATGTGATATGGATGTTATTGTTTTTGGTTTGTGGTTTGCTGGCGTGTATTGAACCTTTCTGTGGCCGGAGACATTTTGCCAGTGCGTAGCTTCGGTGCATGTTGATCACTCAGGCTAGTTTCCCATTCATGGACCTTAAACCGTTCCTTCCTGCAGTCTTCAGATTTGTCGTGTTGAGTAGCACTGTAGGCTGTAGCAGTGTAACACTGAAAAAGCCGGAGATCAAATTGCTTCTCTTCCATGCTCTTGCCAGTTTAACATCTCTCTCTGTCGTCGTCATCGTCTTTTGAATGCCAAAGCCTTTAGAACCTTTATATCCTGCATAGAAGTACTAGTCTGGTAGCAATTGGTCGGGAGACGCGTAGTGGAGCGTGTTGTGTGGCGTGCAGCGGCATGCACTTGTGTGAAGAAAGTAGGCAGTGAAAGGCAAGCTCCAAGCCACACCAATCCCACCCATTTCTGGGAAACGGATGAGCGACGATCGTAAGTATCGGGCAAAATGGATTAATGGCCTGGCGCGGCGGGTTCTCCGGCTGGATTGGCAGCAAAGAGCTGTCCAACCAAATCGGGCACTGATTCCTGCAGTGTACAGTACTGTAGTAGGAGTATATCCGAATCACACGTGATTTGACCGCCATGTGCGATCCGATCGCGTGTTTCTCCATGTGCGATCTGATCTCGTTGTCCAATCACTCGTGCGCAGCGATGCATCGCATCGCAGGCGCGGCTGCTGAACGTATACAGAAAAACGAATTTGTTTCGTTCTCTTTGTGGTAACGGTAACGGTACAGGAGGAAGCAAAGAGTTTACCATCAGCGCATGTGGTACTTGGGATGGACCTAGGCCATGTTCCTGTCCGCATCCATCCACCCATTCGCCCACCAAACCCCCCGGATCAGAGGTGAGGTTGGCTGCTGCTTGATGCTTTTGGTTCGGGCCGAATGAACACTGTGCAGTAGGTCCCGTCCGTGCCATTCCCAACAGACCCGAAAAGAAACGTGTTGGATTGGTCGGATCGCTGGTTGGTGACGAAGAAGGTGAAGTGCCTTTCGACTGTCGTAGTCGTAGCGGTCGGCTAGTAGTAGCTGCCCATGGCCGTCAGTCAGGCCTCCATATACTCCGGCTCCGGCTCGCCCGCCCACCCGTGAACCAACCAGCCGTCCCACTCCCACCCACGCCGGCGACCCCGACCCCTCTTGAACGCTTCGCTTCGGGCTTCCCTTTAACTCCTCTTCTTCTTATTAAGCAGTCAACAGATCGATCAATCGGCACCTAGCCACCCGCGATTCGATTGATTCGAATCGGCGCAAGCCAAGAGCCAAGTCCCCAGGCAAGCGGAGGCGGCGGTGGCGGCGGCGCCCACCTCCACCCCCACTCACCCCGGCACCGGCACCGGCACCGGCACCGGCCCCAACCCCAACCAAGGTGAGCCGCTCCTCCTCCTCCGCCCTCCTCGTCTCGCCGCATTGCTCATCGGGTTGCTTGGTTAGGGGTATCGTTCCCCGCTCTGCGCGCGCGCTCGTGCGTCTTATCATATCTGGGCCTGCGCTGTGCCTGCTGTACGATTTGCCGATTTGTCTGTGCGTGCGTGCGATCGTCTTCCTCATCTCGCCGATTTACTACTGCGTGTGGTGTGGCCGTGCGGCGGTTGCTCTGCCACCGCTTATGTTTGCGACGCCCAACAGGGGCCGCCGCCTGCGCTGCGATTCACTGCTCTAATTTGGTTGGTGAGTTTAGTGAGGTTTTCGACGACTCCACGGCTTTGCCTTCTGTCTCAACACAGCGAGTGGAGGGGTGTCCTCAATCAACCCTGATGGCACATCATGTCATGTGCGTGATTGGATCATGGGGATTCTGGTGGTTCACAGCGATTCTTCACCTTCTCCGTCAAGGGTTCTGTACCGCTTACGTATTCTCTAAAATGTCTCAACCATACCACGGTGTGTGATTCTTTTTTTTTTTTTTACATGTCCATTGACGACTACCAGCCACACTACATTTCTGGGCTTTGTTAGGTTACCTGTCTTGTTGTAAAAGGATCAATAATACCATAGCAGTGTAGGTGCTTTCTCAGTTCATTCTGAATTTTCATCCAGACCAGACTAGCCGGTGGGTGGGTGTTGGATACAAAATTTTGCTGTGAATATTTACTTACATGGAGAAAATAAGTCTGCTTCTAGTTTTCTCATTGTTACTTGCAAATTGAACTGAACTTTGTTTCATTTAGCAGATGGGGGACGTTGCCAAGGACTTGACGGCTGGGACCGTGGGAGGGGTTGCCAACCTCATCGTCGGGCACCCGTTCGACACCATCAAGGTCAAGCTCCAGAGCCAGCCTACCCCTGCTCCTGGGCAGCTACCCAAGTATGCTGGCGCCATTGATGCTGTGAAGCAGACGATCTCGGCTGAAGGCCCAAGGGGCTTGTACAAGGGGATGGGGGCACCTCTCGCCACCGTCGCCGCCTTCAATGCTGTCTTGTTCAGTGTGAGGGGGCAGATGGAGGCCCTTCTCAGGTCAGAGCCTGGTGTGCCACTCACTGTGAAGCAGCAGGTTGTTGCAGGCGCTGGTGCTGGAATCGCAGTCTCCTTCTTGGCGTGTCCAACGGAACTGATCAAGTGCAGGTCAGTGGAGTCAGGCCAATTTTTCATCATTGCATACTCACTTGAATGTTGGATGTTCAGTAGGTGGACTTCTACATGCTAATAACATGGAATTCATGTGGCAAACATGGTTGTCCTTCAATGAAATGCACTTTCTGCAGATGTTAGCGCATCAGATACTAAATTTTCTCACCTGCATCATATGATATTAGATATATGATATGACATCCTCCATTTAAGAAATCCTATAAAAAAAATTCCTATGTGGCTTAAGATTGAACAACTGAAAATTTCCTTGTGCTTATGTGGATATGAAATTCCTGCATTGCTTATCTATTCAGCTCAGAAATGAAGTTCCTGCGAAATAAATTCATATACAGTACATGATGGTATTTTTCCTATGTAAAATGCACTTCCATTCATATGTTACACATTGTGCATGATAGTACTAAATTTCTATGTCTTTCGGTGTTTCTCAGTTTAGCCCACTTGCATCATATTATGGTTATTGGCATTGACAATTTAGCATAAACATCCACTGTCAGTAATGCTCTAATCCAAATGCCACAAGATTGAACCATGGGGAAAAATATGTGTCGAGTTTCAAGTGTTAAACTGTTAATGCAAACTAAAATGATTTCTGATCTTTTTTTTAGTTTGCTGGTGCACATAAAATTCCCGCTAGTCAGACTCATGTAAAATGCAGGGTGATTTAAATTATATTCAGAGGGTTGTCTTGTCATCTACTATGTGTTCTCTCTCCTGAAATCTTTTCAGCGGTGATAGAAATAGTCATGTGGTTATGATCTGAATTATATGCATGTGTGGTGCTATCACCTGTTTTGCATCCTTCGTTCTTTGAGAAATCTTTTTAAAAAGGACAGTGTTTTCTTGGTCCATCCTACTTGTTACCATGTTATGCATTTTTTTTTTTTTTCATGATGTTTGTTCTTTATGGAATTTGAGTTCCTGGTTCCTGCAGATGCTAGAAATCATACATGTAAGATACTATTTGCCATGCATTCCATGTTCTTTCGCAGTTCATGTCAGTTGCAACATAGGTATGAGGCTAACTGCACTTGATTGATGCTATTGTATTGTATCCTGTATCCTCCATGTGAATAAGGCTGTTAACGTTAATTTCCTGAATGAGTTGTTGTGCTATTTACCAAATGCCATATAAATTGGGTTGCTGAAAAGTTCTTTTGTGTCGATGAAAACAGGTTGCAAGCCCAGAGTTCCTTAGCCGAGGCAGCCGCTGCTTCCGGTGTGGCTCTTCCCAAAGGGCCGATCGATGTGGCAAAGCATGTCGTCCGGGACGCCGGCGCCAAAGGTCTCTTCAAGGGCCTGGTCCCAACGATGGGTCGGGAGGTCCCTGGCAACGCAGTGATGTTCGGCGTGTACGAAGCCACCAAGCAGTACCTGGCCGGCGGCCCGGACACATCGAACATCGGCAGGGCTCCCAGATCCTGGCGGGTGGCCTCGCCGGTGCGGTCTTTTGGCTGTCCGTGTACCCGACGGACGTGGTGAAGAGCGTGGTCCAGGTGGACGATTACAAGAATCCCAAGTACTCCGGGTCCCTCGACGCGCTGAGGAAGATCGTGGCGGCCGATGGGGTGAAGGGTCTGTACAAGGGGTTCGGACCCGCCATGGCGCGCAGCGTGCCGGCCAATGCCGCGACGTTCGTTGCCTACGAGATGGCGAGATCGGCGCTTGGTTGATTGGTGCTGCTGGCCGGCCTTTGCCATGGCCCTTTGCTGGTTTATTCATTCTCCTTGCTTGCGCGGCTGGAGCAACACGAACAATGCCAGACATTCTTTAGGGAGGAAAAAGAAAAAAGGAAAAACTTTTCACTTCAGTGATGAAGCAAAGCTTAATTGAAAGTCTGTTGCTCATGTGGGTGAGTGGTTGGTGATAGTCTGATAGATAAATAATACTGGGCCTTTGTCGTAATGGTTGGCCTGGAGCGGATTGGGCATCTGAACGGTGATCCGATGGCGTGGGAGTGGTGGTGCTTGTGATGGTGAGATGTAGTGGTGCTGTGGTGGCTTGTGGCCCGTGGTTGGTTTTGTTGCCTTGTGGTGTCGTCTGGTGGTGGTTGACCCTCGTCATCTCGCATTCTGCATTCTCTTTTAGCCCCACAATCCCACATTGGCCTTGCCTGCTTTTCTTGGCCTGAATTGGTCCCTTGCAATTACCTTGCTCGTTGCCTGACCAGTGTTTGGGCCTTGATGGCTGGGATTCGGCAGACCTGATTGAATTAGTACGGTAGTCCAGATTTGTTCCATGGTAGCATAATCAGCCCGTGTGATTTTTTCTTTGTTTCATTCAGACTGTATTTATCTCAGATAGTAATCTGTCCTCGTTCACCTCAGGCCTGCTAGAACCTAATGCGCTTAATCTGTGAGACACTGCTCGTCGCCGAAAGGGTTTGCCGGGTAGCGGGGCATCCTATGCAATGCTTGAACATCTATCTACGTGTTATTAACGCACCAAAAAAAAAACTAGTCTCCCATCCTCGTACAGCTGCAGCGAAGCCGTAGGTTCATACCTAGTCACTGATGCAACAGGAAGCAGCGCTAGAGAAGAGGAGTTGTTTCGAGGCCCTGCTAGGAGGTGGGATCGATCTCTCCGCCATGGAGCTCGACATGGCAAGGATCGCGGATGAGGAGGTTGGCTAGCTAGGCCTTGATCTCTATATTCCTTTCTTGTCGCAAATTTGTTCCAATGTAATCACTCGTGTAGGATCCAGTAGAAGTTGTTGGGATATTAGGCAAATTTCCAGATTAATTCCAAAATATAAATCATGACAAATAGACCTACTAGATAAAGCATGTCAAGCATACTAGCATGACAGTCAAGATATTGCATATACAGCAGGACAGATCATGATATCACGTAGCATGATCATAGCAAGGTGTAAATCCAACTAGCACTCCAGATAGATTGGATCTCGAGAATACCTGGCTGACGTTGAGGACAACGTAATGAAGAGGTTCCCGAAAAACGACGCCGAGATCCTCCAAAGCCGCCGCCGCCGCCGCCGACGGGCGGCCGCTCTTCCAAGAAGTCGAAGAAGCCGCCGATGAAGACGGCCGCTGGACGACGATCCTCCGCGTGTCCTTCCCGGTAGACGAGCCGCGACGAAGATCGGGAGCGCCGCGCGAGAGCGCTTCCCAAAAACCTTATTCGCCTCTCCCGGGCGCCGCAGATCGCAAAGACGAGGGTTTCGAGACCCGCCGCCTTGGCCGCTAGTGCACGCAAGTAATCGGCCGGAGTAGCTACGGCGGCGCAATAACAAGAAGAGGCGAAAACTCTATTTCAAATCTCTAGAGTAGAGAGGTTGTCTATTCAAGAGACACCTCTCTAAACCAATATGAGATATCTGATCTATATTCTTTGGCGTGGCCGGTAGGTTGCTTATATATCCCGAACATCGTGTCGCGATCACGATCGGTTTAGGACTCTCTACTCAGAGTCAGTTCAGGACTCTACAACTTGAGGGCCAAGAAACCAAATATAAAATGGG
Source organism: Hyparrhenia diplandra (assembly GCA_015847255.1). Lineage (NCBI taxonomy): Eukaryota > Viridiplantae > Streptophyta > Magnoliopsida > Poales > Poaceae > Hyparrhenia > Hyparrhenia diplandra. Next base: position 92,937 of record JADLZK010002171.1, on the reverse strand, counting down.
CCTTTGAGATCTCTCTAGGAATTTCCGAATTTGTTATTGGGCCAAGCCCATCTAAATTCTAACAATCCCCCACCAGATCTCAAATACCCATTTAGAGTTTTGCCAATTCTCGCTGCTGTTTAATATACCAAAGTATTTCGGCAGAGACTGTGAAGTTGAACTTCGCCTAGGTCCTTAAGCTACATTTATTCACAACTTGAACAATGGACTACGCCTTTGAATTGCAAGTTTTGAACAAGTTTGCCTAAGTCTTTAAGCTACACTTATTCACAACTTGAACAATGGACTACGCCTTGAATTGCAAGTTTTGTGCGAACAAGCTTTACTTAAAGCCACACTAGTACCTGGCTGCCAAGAGCCTTACCCCGTGGGTGGAGCATATACGTCATACTCCCCGGGTCTCTTCATGAGCTTACTAGAGATCACCCAAGTCTCATAGATCGCGACGTTTAACGATCAAACTCATATAGGTATGTTCTTTCAAGAATGCTCAGAGGATCGCATCTTTGCTTGTTAAAGCCAATAGAACATATTAAGGCATTAGCCAACCTGCCATACAGATTGCCTCAACGCATTTGAGAGTTATTGCATCTTCACTTAGAGAGGGTTATAAATATACTCTCCTCGGTTTACCAATAGCTTGTTTTTCCCGGATCCTTAGTCACGGATCTCCGATCAAAAAGGTTGGGTTACTACTAATGTAAACTCATATGGGTCTCATACCCATCTCCCTTGATGCAATTTCTATCACATTACGTGATAGCCCTTTAGTAAAGGGATCCGCCGTGTTTTTTATCCGCTTGGACATAAGCCACGCTTATTACTCCGGAGTTTCTCAACTTCCCGACAGGTCTTCAAACGTCTTTTAACGTGTCTTGTTGACTTCGCATTATCCTCAAAGACTATTCACTTTAGTGATCACTATTTGATTATCACAAGTTCATAAGGATAGCGGTACCGGTTTTTCAACCACCTAAGCAAGTCGGACAAGAGCTCACGCAGCCACTCGCCTCTGCGCAGATGCTTTGTTTCTAAAGCAAGTAAGTTCTGCTTCCATGGTTGACTTAGTCAAAATAGTCTGTTTACAAAGACCTCCATGACACCGCGCCACCTCCAAGAGTAAATACATACCCACTAGTAGCGTAGATTTGATCAATATCGGAAATCCAGGTAAGATCACTATATCCCTCTAGCACAAATGGGTACCCGAATAGTGTATGCCATAACTCATTGTACCTCTAAGATAGCACAAGACCCTCTCTAGTACATGCCAATGATCATCACCCGGTTGGACATGTACCTACTCAACTTGCTCACAGCAAAAGAGATATCTGGTCTAGTTGCGCTAGCTAAATACATGAGTGAACCAACAATCTGAGAGTACTTCAACTGATCTTTAGTACTCTTCTTATTTTTCCGCAATGTCACACTAGGATCATAAGGTGTTGGAGAAGGCTTTCTATCCATAAAACCAAAACGGTTCAGGACCTTCTCAACATAGTGAGATTGCAACAATGTAATCCCACTCTCTTCCTTAATTAGCTTGATGTTTAGAATTACATCGCCTCCCTAGATCTTTCATGTCAAAACTCTTAGACAGGAAAGACTTGACTTCATTGATCTCATCAATGTTGGAACCAAAAATCAAGATATCATCAACATATAAGCATAATATAACAGATTCACCCCCACCATGTCGATAATACACACACCTATCGCCTTCATTGACAACATACCCGCACTAGTTAACATAGTGTCAAACTTCTCATGCCGTTGTTTAGGTGCTTGTTTCAAGCCATACAAAGATTTCAATAGCTTGCACACCTTTTGCTCGCACCTTTTACTACAAATCCATCAGGCGATCCATGTAAATCTCCTCATCCAACTCTTCATACGTAAAAAGTCAGTTTTACATCCATTTGATGAATGATCGGACCATATGAGGTAGCCAAGGATAGTAGTGTTCGAATAGTGGTCATTCTAGCAACAGTGAGTAAGTATCAAACAAATCCTTGCCCTCCTTTTGAGTATAACCCTTCGCCACAAGCCGAGCCTTGTACTTGTCAATAGTACCATCGGGTCTAAGCTTCTTCTTGAACACCCACTTACATCCAATTGAGTTTACAACCGAATGGTAGATCGATAGCTCCCAAGTTCTATTAGAAAGAATCAAGTTCATCTCACTATGAACGGCTTCTTTCCAATCATCTACATCCGGGGATGCATATGCCTCTCGAGATAGAAGTGGGAGTATCATTCACAAGGTACACAATGAAATCATCACCAAAAGATTTTGCAATCCTTTGTCTCTTGTTCCTCACGGGAACTTCATTGTCATCCTTCTCAAGTGGTTGTTCAAATGACTCAACAGGGGTATTCGATAGGTATAGTATCATCAGGGAGCTAATCCAAGAGAGAATCTAACATTGCTACGCATATATTTTAAAGGAAACATATTCTCAAAAAAAAAAATGTAGCATCACTAGATTCAAAAACAGTATCTACAAGCATATCAGAAACTTCAGATCTTACTACTAAAAATCGATAGGCAATGCTTGTTGTGAGCATATCCCAGAAAAGATACAATCTACCGTCTTTGGTCCAAGCTTACGCTTCTTATTAATTAGAATATTGACTTTCGCCAAGCATCCCCACGTGCGCAAGTATGAAAATGATGGTTTCCTACCAACCCACATCTTATATGGCGTCCCACATCTCATATGGTGTTGTCTCTTTATTTCTGTTTGGAACTCTATTCAGACATGACTCGCAGTCAATATAGCTTCCCCACCATGCCTTAGATAAACCCGCCGGTGTCTAACATGGCGTTAACCAAGTCGGTCGGCGTCGGCGGTTTTCCTCTCGCAATTCCGTTGAATTCGGGCGAATGGGGAGGCGTCCCTCTCGTGAATAATACCATGTTCCGCACAAAACTCATCAAATATTATAGGAAAATATTCACCACCATGATCGACCTTAGACATTTAATCTTTCTCTCTAGTTGATTTTCAACTTCAGCCTTAAAGATTTTAAAGTAGTCTAATGCCTCATCTTTAGTTTTCACATGTAAATATAGCAATATCTAGAAGCATCATCAATCAATGTCATGAAATATCTCTTTCCACCTTTAGTCAACACACCATTCATCTCGCATAAATCGGAATGTATGAGCTCTAGAGGTGCCAAGTGTCTCTTCTCCGCTTTTGCCTTGTGAGGCTTTTCGAGGTTGCTTAGATTGCACACAACTATGGCACTTAGAACCTTTGGCAATAGTGAAATCTAGAATTAACTTCAAGCTAGATAAATGTGACATCAAACCAAAGTTCACATAACATAAACGAGAATGCCAAACACTTGAACTATCATTTATTGTGCCACAAATATGATTCACTGACTTATTGCATAAATCTGCCAAACTTAGGCGGAACAAGCCACCACAGTCGTAACCCTTACCAATAAATTGTCCATGCTTAGACATAACTACTTTATTGGACTCTATCACTACCTTAAACCCATCTCTTAAAAGAAGGGAAACACTAATAAGGTTCTTGCGAATAGTAGGGACATGTTGCACGTTTTTTCGCTTGCACGATCTTACCCGAGTAAACTTCGGATCTACCGGTACCAACACCTCGAACGAAGCATGTGACCCATTCCCCATTAGAACAAGAACCTTGTAGCTCTTTATAAGAAGAAAATAAAGAGATGTCAGCACACACATGAATATTAGCACCTGTATCAACCCACCAACTTGGTGATTGAAATACTGATAGTACAATAGGAACATTACTGTACTCTTCATCAGCATTGCTAATAGTCACGAGGTTGACATTCTTATTATTCTCACTGAAAAAGTGACCAAGCTGTCCATAAGTGAAGCAAGGCACCTCATCATTATTTTTCTTCTTCTCAAAGGTAGTTTCTAACTTGGCATTGGAAGATTTATTCCCTTTGTTCTTGCCATGTGGGTTTTTCTTGCACAATATTAGTGCTAGAATGGCTCTTGTTCCCCTTCTCAATAGTATTCTTCACCCGAATCTTTTCCTCAACATCAAGAGATGCTATCAGGTTTACAACTGATATTTACTGTCTCTTGTGTTTTAGAATTGTGCCAAAGCTCTTCCATGAAGAAGGCAACCTAGCAATAATGCATCCGGCTACAAATTCATCGGGTATGATATACTTAAGGAGTTCAAGTTCTCTTGCCATGTGTTCAACCTCATGCGCTTGCTTGACTATAGATCGGTTAGCAACCATCTTGTAGTCATGAAAGCTCTCCATAATGTACAACTCAGATGTACCAATGGTTGCATTTAGTTGATCCCACAATGCCCTCTCATCTTGGAAGTGCAAGTTTGCATCTTCTAGATGACTAGCAAGACTGTTTAGGATTGTTCTTCTAAGGATAGTGTTGTCTCCCCGAATCTTCTCTTATCTCTAGAGATATTTCCCGAGGCGATCCAACAAGAACCCGTAACATCTTAGCCTCTAACCGAGCATGGCCTTAACTCGCCACCTCTTTATATGTGCACTAGAAAACTTTTTCTAGTCTCAAAGACGTCGGTGAAAACAGCCATAGTTAAATCAAGAAAAAGCCTAAAATAAGGTTTTTGGATTGTTGGGATATTAGGCAAATTTCCAGATTAATTCCAAAATATAAATCATGACAAATAGACCTACTAGATAAAGCATGTCAAGCATACTAGCATGATGATCAAGATATTGCATATACTAGCGGGGCCGTATCATGATATCACGTAGCATGATCATAGCAACAGTGTAAATCCAACTAGCACTCGGATAGATTGGATCTCGAGAATACGGCCGACGTTGAGGACAACGTAATGAAGAGGTTCCCTCAAAACGACGCCAAGATCCTCCAGTTCCGCCGCCGCCGCCGACGGGCGGCCGCCGCCTTTGAAGAAGTCGAAGAAGCCGCCGATGAAGACGGGCGGGACGATCCTCCGCGTGTCCTTCCCAGACGAAGCCGCGTGACGAAGATCGGGAGCGCCGCGCGTGAGCGCTTCCCAAAACCTTATTCGCCTTCTCCCCGCCGCAGATCGCAAAGACGAGGGTTTCGAGACCCTGCCGCCTGGCCGCTAGTGCACGCCAGTAATCGGGGCGGAGTAGCTACGGCGGCGCAATAACAAGAAGAGGCTTAAAACTCTATTTCAAATCTCTAGAGTAGAGAGGTTGTCTATTCAAGAGACACCTCTCTAAACCAATATGAGATATCTCGATCTATATTCTTTGGCGTGGCGGTAGGTTGCTTATATATCCCGAACATCGTGTCGCGATCACGATCGGTTTAGGACTCTCTACTCGTAGTCGGCCTCGGGACTCTACAACTTGAGGGCCAAGAAACCAAATATAAAATGGGCCTTTTGAGATCTCTCTAGGAATTTCCGAATTTGTTATTGGGCCAAGCCCATCTAAATTCTAACGTAGTAGGGGTGGTGATCCAGGGTAATGCTCGTGTTACCGGATCGACCAAAAAGTTTGTAACACTCTTTCTACTTAATGAAAAACGCGCCTAGGCGTGCTCTTGAAAAAAAAAAAAAAAAAAGGAAGCAGCGCTAGAGGGTGTATGAACTGGATGATGCAAAAGGGCAAAAGGGGTTTCATTTATCTGAAAATTCATATGAATTCTCACTAGTTGGTGATAGGTGGCTGCAAACGGCGAAGTATATATGTCTGCACTGAGCTCTCTGCATTACCAGCGTCTACAAAATGAAAATGTTTTGTCCCTCGCCTTCTGGGGCTCCATGTACCCCACCGACGTCGTCAAGAGCGTGTTATCCAGGTGGACGTCTACAAGAACCCCAAAGTACTCGGGCTCCATGGACGCCTTCCGGAAGATCCTCGCCGCCGACAGCGTGAACAAGGGGTTCTGCCCTGCCATTAGCCTTGCTCTCAGCGAGTTTGCAGGTGCACAGCGTGCGTCCGTCCTGCAAGGTCAACTGTTGTTAAACTTGTGATGCTGACTTCATCGCTGTGGTCTCAGAAATTGCTTTAGTGTGGCCATCGTAAGGTCTATAGAGACATTTAAGTTCTTCAGAACAGATAGTCATAAAGGGGTGGTGGCGCAGTTGGCTAGCGCGTAGGTCTCATAGCTAATTGATGAGTGATCCTGAGGTCGAGAGTTCGAGCCTCTCTCACCCCAATTTTTTTACCTGAATTTGTTTTTGGTTTTGCTACTGTATGTTTTTTTGCCCCTGACTTCACGTCAGTTATTTTTTTTACCCTGAATTTGTTTTTGGTTTTGCTACTGTATGTTTTTTGCCCCTGACTTCACGTCAGTTAGGCAACTTTTGGCCCACAAGTTTTCTGGTTTTTCCCCCTTGCTTGATGTGATTTGGTGATCACTATCTGTTGGACTTTGAGAAAATAAGTATTCTGACTAGTTGTGCATGACATGATTGTATCCTGGCCAGCTGAGCTAAGTGCTGAGACGAATAGCGGAGGGGCAGCTCTTTTCTTGCTTTGATTTATTATTAGTGCAAGTTGGGCAAGTTGATGAGGGGCGGTCATTATCCTCAAGACAGCACCATGTGAGTGCAACTGCCCTCCAAGGCTTTTAATTTCCTCTCTCACTCATCATTGCCAACGGCACGGCACGGCAAAGCACGGCAGCCACCGGTACACCTCTGCTGCTGTGTCATGCAGGGCGACATTTTGCAAATTTTGCTGATGGCACAACTGCACAGTTTGTGATACATTACGAAATGCATATATTCAAGGGCCGATACACGCCCCGTGCTGCCCGGGCTGCAGCCCGCCCCGAGAAACCAATTTCCTCATGTAATTACTATATTTAGACTTTAATTCACCATTAAAAACCAGATTTTCATTAATTCTCCTTTATTTAGCCCCCCGAGAGGCCATCCTGGCTCTGCCCTGCATATTTTCCTCCATTTCCACAATACTGTAATTTTTTGACTCATAAAACGCGTGGACCGCCATTCAAATTTTTTATGTAAATTATAAAACAAACAAAAACGTCATTACAATATCTTTAGTGATGTAATAAGTCATAATAAAAGTGGTAATATTTATTAAAAAAGTTGAATAAGGCTTCTTTATACGAAATAAAAGACTGCAAAGAAAGTATTTCTGTGATAGGAAAGTTAGGGACCCACAAGAATGCGGCGCTAGATCTCGCTTACATGATATGATAGCACGAACTTTAGGGTTTGTTGCTGCCGGTCTAGGGACCACTGTTTTTTTTTTTCTCTCTTTGTGAATGAACACATAAACTCGCGGTGATCCATTTATATGTTTTTTTTTTTTAAATTATTTCAGTTGTGGCCGGAACCTTGCAAGGCAAAAGCAGAAGGAATCTAAACCAGTTGGTGACGGCGTTGAAGAATGGGAAAGAGAGATGGGATGGGGAAACTAAAGAAGACACCGCTGATTGCTCGCAAGTCTCTCAACCTTTTGGTGATTCCGAATTTGCTGACGAAGAAAAGGGGATTGGTGAGATGGAAATGGAAGTGGAGCACCTCACTCGGCCTTTTATTTTGCAAGGCACACACACTGCCTATGAATGACAGTGCTGCCAGAATCTCTTGATTTTTCAACTGTGGCCCTTGATATGGTTGTAGCCGAATGCGAAAGGAAATAGCCATTGGTTTCGTGAGCATCTCAGAAATGGCTTTTGGTTTCCCGCGCCTTCACTGTCGCCTGACTCCTAGCTTTTCAGAGGCGTTGCAAAGATATGGCTTCTAGAAGGGGAAGGTGCGGCAGCCTTCGGAACACAAGAATTACAAGTTGTATTTTTCAGGAAATCATTTACAGTATTGAAGAAAAAAAAAAAAGATAATGCCATCGAAAATGGTACATACTCTTTTCAGTACAATTAAAGCCCTATCGGCAGCAAGTCTATGAGCATGCCTAGTTGAAGCAAAGTACAAGAAAAATGTGTACAAGATGAGTGAAAAATACACTCGCCACGTCACACTGATCTGGCACAAATAGGAATTGCTTGCTTGGGAGCTGCGATAAATTAAAAAGATGGCGACATCCATATCCATTACATGCAAATAAAACAAAACAAAACAAGCGTCGTCCTAGCTTATTATCGGACGCTTGCTCCTAAACATTGTACACGTAGCAGGAAAATATGGCAAGAGACAAAAACACGCTGCCAGATTAAGCATCTCAAGACAACCATCAAATATAGTACCAGTACGATTTAAGGAATCGATGAGGCTCGCTATTTACTTGTGTACTGCTATGCTTGACCTACCTGAGATTTATTAACTAGTATTACTCAAATATACTTTTTCTGTCCACAAAAACATGCACTTATATATGGGATCAGAGCTCGTCAAATTAGTTTAACTTTGACCAAAGTTATATTACTAATCTAATGGTACTTATTTTGTAACAAGAATGTTAGTAATTTTTATATAACTAGCAACTCATCTAAAATCTTTGATGAGGAGAAAGAAAGAGAATGGACCACTACACTGTTTCTTGCATTCTCAAATCATTCAGCAAATTCGGTTGCAACCACAACATTAACCATGCATAATCACCACCAGTTAACAACTGCTAAGACATGAATGGGGCAATTGATCAGTGATTCAGGAGCGCTAGCAACAGTAGACATGGATCACACTCAGCAGATAATTCCTTTACGAAAGCGTGAATTTGCACATGGATTCTCAACCCTAACCCCTGGCGAGGGCCGGAGGAGAAGCATAGAATGCGAATATGCAATGCAAAGATGTATGAGAAGCAGCAATTCCTAAGGAATCATTCCAATCACATAAAGCTGAAATTAACCAAATTCAGGAACAAGTAAAGATGAAAGGAAGGAATCTAGGAGATGAAAGAGAGATTATTACAGGTCGTACCCTTGCAATGACAAAGCCGACCGGACCCCTCCTTGTCCCGTCCAAATCCGTCCATGATCAGATTCAGTTCAGTTGAGAGAAACCCTTTCCCAAACAAGTGAAACAACGCACAAAACTTGCTACTCCGCCGGCGGAGGGGCGGAATCGGTGGATGCGGCGTTGGCCTCGGCGACGGATTTGAGCTTCTGGAGGTTGAGCCTGATGACGGTGTCGGCGAAGAGGCGGGTGTCGTCCTCGGTGTTGCCGTCGGGGACGTCAACGACGTAGGACTCGAGCACGACGGTGCAGATCCCGGGACCCGCGAGCTCGGAGACGGTGGTGACAGAGCGGTAGTTCCGAAGGCGGTGCTCGCCTCCGGTGATGGAGAAGCCGAAGACCCTGGCGGCGTCGTCGAGGAGGTCGAGGCGCTCGGTGCTGGTGCTGGCGGGGAGGCCCGAGATGACGCTGACCTCGCGGAGGCGGCCGGGGCGGAGGGCGTCGCCGGCCTCGAGGTCCGGCGGAGCGCGCAGCTGCGGATGAAGTGCTTGTACACCTGCGGGCAGTCGAAGCGGCGGACGATGGCCCAGACGGCGGCCGGCGGCGCGTGGATGCGCTGCGCCAGCAGCGAGGAGCATTGGCCCTCCCCACGGCGTAGCGGTGGTGCGCGTCCACCGTCGACCGCAGCTGCTCGTACTCCGCCGCCGTCAGCCCCAGCCCCGCCGGCACCTCCACGTCTCCGCCCGCACCCTGCTGCTCCATCGGCTCGATTGGATTCCCCTTCGCTGAGATGATTGTGGAAGAGAAGGGAGGGGGAGAAATGTATATATTTAGTTTAATATATACACAGCGTGCGAGACGGGAATCTACTGTTTCAGCATCTCCAAGAGCTCACTTAACTCTCAAAATTTATTATTAGGGACCCTTTAAACCAAATTGTACCCTAAAATCAGCTTCATCTACGAAATATTAATTTCTGTCTGCAATAGTGATACGTCATTAGTTAATTGGATCACAAATCGGATTAGTTGACCTTTTTAGTTAATTGTATATACGGTGACTTCAGGTCTGCAAGCAACACATATGTGCGGCTGGTCTCGAGAATGCTAGTGTACCCCACTTTTTTTTTTTTTGGGACTTATCATTATGTAGTAATGATGATCTCTCCCAGAATGCCCCACCAGAAGCATTTTTCTGGAGACTCTCTTGTTGGCATTTCTCCTGAGGAATTAAGGGACGCCTGATTTCTTGTATGAGCTTGAAGAATTTTGGTAGAACAATCAGGCTGCTCATAAGGCTGAGGACTGTGATGTACAGCTGTTGCTGCTCCATTGATAGGCTCCTTGCACAATATACTTCACATGGATCCATGACTGACTTAAAATCAAAGCTGGCAAGTGATTGCTTCTTGCTTTTCTGTTGCACCTCACTCTCCATATGGTACCAAGCTCCATTATTCAGTATGGGTTTCAAACTGAGATGATACTTTCTCTACTGACCTTTTATGATCAGTGTATAAGAACTCCCCAACTGAATCAATGTTTTCAGATGAGCAACTGGTTCTCTTCATAGACCTGTGAAATGGGGAAAAGTGACTATACCGATAATCCAATTCTAAACCATCAGGCAACGCAGTGTGCTTAATATTCTGTGAGTGCATAGGAACATGTTGGCAACTCAAGCTTTCATCTTTCTCACACTCATCAATAGGGATTGCACAATTTATTCCGTCGTGAACTGAACTGGCTTGGGAAGAAATTAAGCAGCTTCCTAGTTACAAGGAGCATTTTGCTTCATCTGTGCTTGTACAATACAATGAGAACTTGAAGCTAGACAAATTTTCACAAGCTGTAGAACTCTCAACTCATCCATAGAGGTACAAGAAGAGCATTCTGAAGATTCCAAGGGATCCTCTTTATCTGAAGATTCTTCGGAATTCGAAGAATCATCATTATATTTTTCATCTGCAGCCATAGTGCAAGGTAGTGCAGCGTCGCTGTCCCCATAGAACAGCTCAGCATCTGAAACTAATATATCCAGAAGGTCCATCCTTTTATGTAGGAAGTTTGATGCAGTATCAAAAGGAATCACCTCAACATTAGAGAAAAAATGTTGGAGCTTCTCTATCATCGACTTGTACATAGCATTCCTTTTGCATGTTACTGCCTCCACGCTACGTTTTGAGAACGTAAATGAATTCATTGAAGAATCAATTGGTGTATCAACCCACGGTATGTAGAACCCCCTCCATATGAACGATATTACGAGAGGGATAAGCATCCCCTCCAGTAGCAGATAGATTGCATGACTTTAGAAGGTTCATGAGCACTTGAAGCTGCTGCCCAGTACGCAAAAGAGGATGGCATATCTCCTTTAGAAAACATGGAGCAGATACATGATTTCTTCCCTTAAGGGGAAGAGGGAAAACTCATCAGAAGAGACTCCTCGAGCACCGTTATTTTCAGTTTGTGTAATGAGAAATTCCTCATATGGGTCATCAACAGAAGCTCGGTAAATCCATGACTTAATGAAGTTAAAGTATGGCTAAAAAAAAATTATGGCTCACAGGAACGAATGAAAAGATACTTCAGAAGACCATATCCTCCAGAGCATTCGAGAACCCCAATCCAACGGCCAAGATCTCCCGGACCCGAACCTTCTAGACCCGTCACCTCCTCAATAAAACCTCCTCGTCTCCACCCGTGCCCCTCGTCTCTCATCTTTCTTGAGGAAAAAAAAATCCCCACGAACCAATAATCTCTCTGCAACCGACAATTTCTAGTCTGTTTCAAATTGGGAACATAAGCAGCATTAACCGTAGACATCAGATTTGTTCAGTAGCAATTAGTGGATGCGAGTCCATCTGTGGAATTTGTCGCTCAATGTTAGATGCTGCTCTTCATGTAATCCTCTGTTTTTCGAACTTTCAGCAATAACTGCACTAACTAGTAAGTTTATGGGGTCCCTAAGTTTATTCCATCAGATTTGCAATCAATAGTAACAATTGTTATTGTCAGCCCCTGAAGTAGCTACTCTAGATCTGTTCACCTGTTTTGGCGTTAGAATCCTAGTTTTTAGACCGGACCGGACCGGGCGGTCCGACCGGTAAAAGACCGAACCAGAGACTATAGCGGTCCGGTCACTTTAAAGACCGTTCCTGCAATCGAACTAAAAACCGATGAACCGGCCGGTTTTTTACCGGTGAACCGGCGTTCTGTATGAACCGCCCGGTCTGTGGGACCCGCTGGCTGCTGTGGGTGAGCGATGCGCGCTTTTTCTGGGCCGCACATGTCTAACTGTTGCTCGCGGGCCTGCCTAGTTCCGAGCTAACGTGACGTGTGTGTGCACCGCCGTACCAGCATTGAGTATTTTTTTTGGCTATTTGCTTGTCTAGCTTGCTTGTCTAAGCATAGTCCTCATATTGACTTTAATTTTAATTTTAAAATTATATATAAATTTTCTATTTGAGAATTGTCAAATAATATATTTATTTTGATTACCTCGACAAGCATTTGAACTGTTTTGTAACATTGAATATATAACGGGAAAGCTCTACAACATTCATGTGTTTCTTGAGCTCTTGCAAAAGATGTCCATTTCTTTAGCTTATACATATGTATGAACGTTACGGTGTATAATTCATTTTTAACCACTTTTAATTTTTTTTTGCGCTCAAATATATTAATTATATAACACACACACACATATATATATATACACACACACCGGTTCAAAGTATTTGTGGCCGGTTCGATAAAAACGGTCTAAAACTATTGAACCGGGCGGTTCAACCGTTCTAAACGGTCGGACCAATGAACCATTGAACCGAGGGTCTCACCGTTCGATCTCGTCCGGTTCGAAAAACTAGGGTTAGAATCGACATCCTTGGGACCTCGGGACATTCTTTAGCCACAACATTTTGGCGAATCAACGAGTCGGTCAGTCGACATTTATTTGAGCGATAGAAAAGGGAAAAAGAAAGGAAACCAGTCGATTTGGAGGGAGAGAAAAGGAAAGAAATCAAGCCGCTTGGCGCTCCGCTATTTCTCATGGCTCCCCTCCCCTCGCCGCACCCTCTTCTTTCCAATGATCGAACTCGAGCTCGTTCTTTTCTCTTAACCCCCCGCACGGACACGACCTGAACAAAAAGTTCTTTCTTTTTCTCTTCACTAGCAAATTTGCCAAAGCGTTGCAACGGGAGGAAAAAGAATATAAGATGTCAATAAAACAATGATGGAAGTAATACATATTTATTAGTAAGAAATAATACATATTTAATTTTTGTTTGATCATTTTTATTAATTTATTTGATGATCAACATATATAATTTATTGTTGGTAATAATATGATAATGTTCTATGAAGCCCGTGTCAGTCTTAAATATCATCTTAACATTTTTTTTTCTTGTCGCTAAGCACCAAAGTATTTAAATGTTAAGGATTGGTTTGTTCATACATGATCACGATGAGACCTCTCTTAATATTTATATAACAGCCCTTGTATCATACGATACCATGCCAACGCATGAGAGACCAATTTGCTTATTGCTATAGAATAAACACAAGGAATCAATTTAGAATAAGATAGGAAACGTAGGCATCGGACTCATCCATCCGGACAGAATAGGATAGGAAACGTGTCGGACTCATAGATAGGGTGAAAGAAATTTTGATGGACCAAACCAAAATTTTGGCGGACTGAAATTGAATAAGATAGGAAATGTAGGCATCGGACTCATCCATCCGGACAGAATAGGATAGGAAACGTGTCGGACTCATAGATAGGGTGAAAGAAATTTTGATGGACCAAACCAAAAATTTTTGGCGGACTGAAATTTCCTCGCTTTATTAGTAGGCTAGCAAATATGCCCGTCGTTGCTGCGGGTAAATAATACACTTTAAACTTCATAATGTTTAATCTAGTAGAGGCTTTGTAAGTTATTTGTAGGGGGCACATATGGTGGAAAATTGCAAATCAGCTATCCAAAATATAGTAAACCTAGGTTCGTCCCTCGCTCTCTTGGATGGACGTGAGACTTGGTGTATTGCATTGACTTTAATTTTCTTAACGCCGCCATATGCCTATGCGTTGCAAGGGGAGAAAAACTATCAAACATTCATATATATGAAATGACGAACTATCTGCAAATTCTTTTTTTGTCTTTTTGGTTGTTTTATCTCTTATTAGGCCTTTTTGGTTCTTTTTGCATTGGCCTTCATGGTTTAATTAGTTTTTAGGGTATTAGCTGCTCTAGGTTCTAATAATATCAATAATAAATTCAATTTCTATTCAAAACCACTTAACAATTTTGCGGTAGGAATATTTGTATATTATAGGGATTATAGGGAAAGATCAAGGTTTTAGACGACGGACTGCTGCTTAAGGTCAGCTGGGCGAGGAGAATGGGACCTGGTGGCGTCTTAGACCATGATGTGCCCGTCCGTTGTTGCGGCGACGATCTTGTTCTCGCCGGGAGAAGCGTCAAGTCGTCCACGGGGAAGCCTATTGGACGGCGAAAGCAAGAGTCGCTCGGATGTAACGGGTGCACCTCCTGCGGCGTCTTCGTGTTTTGCTGCTCGCCGTCATGGTCATCGGAGAAGAGGCGCTTCACGTCGAACCCATAGATGAGGCCCACCTTGTGATCGGACGTAGACACCTGCACGCTGCTGTTGTTGCGCAGGATCAGAGCTAAGCTACCTAAACCGAGTTGATTCGTGTCACCACGTGCATGCAAACTGAGCAGATCGGCAGGAGGATTTTCATGAACAATATCTGAGAAGAGTTCATTGTCCTGTAATTTTTCATATATATAGCTCTGTTTTGATTCCGATCAGCTAGATAGATAGAGCTCAGCTGGATAGATAGAGCTCTGTTATGATACGATTCGTACTCATTGTCCTTGATATTGTAAAAGGACACGGTCTATATTTAGTATATGTTTGTCAAAAAAAGTCTATATTTGGTATTGTACGGAAGGCAAGCAAAGCAAGGCAAGTACGTACCTCTCCCGTCGTCTGGCTGGCGCCCAGGCGAGATCCTTCAGCTTCGAGATCCTTCAGCTTCTGAGGCTTCCCGTACTCGGAGACCGGAGCGGACACGCATGCAGCCCAAGCAGAGTTAGAGCAAGTATTATAATACGGTAAGTGGCCTACATGTAAAGGAACCCACAAAATTCTCTCCATTTCACCCATACAAGATGGTTAGCTCTTTCTAATTAATACGTACAGACTCCACTTGTCTATCTCACATATTGCCTTGATTCTTGTGCCCAAGCAAGTAAGCTTACGGCCCTTTGTCTTCTCTCTCCTCCCTTCTCTCCTCCACGTCGGCATTTAGCCGAACTTCTGACTTGCCATAATACTTGCTCTTACATAGCGTCTGCGGCCTCCGCTCTAGCGGAGTTCCATATATACGTATAGGAATCATATAGGCGGGCAGAAAAAAGGTGAATAGGTGGGCAGAAAAAAAAGTAGTACTGAAATTTTCTCTCTTTTATTAGTTTACTAGCAAATATGCCGTGCGCGTAACGGAGAAAAAAAAAAAAGCATATCGAACTTTAATGGAAATGGACCATGTAATGATATAGTTTCTATTTATAATTTATTGTTTCTATAAAACTTGAAATCTATAATTTATTTTATGATGACTATGACATCCAAAATATTACTAAGTAGTAGCATTAATATGGCAATGTCCTATTAAACATGTATCAAATTAAAATACAACCTTAAGTGAATTTTTTTTTCTCTCGTCCCAAAACACAAAATAGACATAAATATATCATAATATTTTTAATTTTCATACTATCTAGTGTTGATATAATTAAATATCGAGCTTGGTGAATTTCTTTGAGGACTCATAAAAATATATGTAAATTATAGCTAGTAAAAAGTTAGTTGCCAACTTGTCAAGGATTAGTTTGTGAGCTGATGATTATAACGAAAGACCTCTCTTGATTTTCACATGACAGTCTTCGTTGATGGTTCTAGAGATACATGTATTTGAATGGGATTAGACAACAAACCATAAACAACAATCTTATTAAATATTAGTTCATGGACTACTGATTGATTTTTTGTTAATGAAAACAAATTTTGGTTCTAATCAAAACTACATCGACAACTTAGTGGCAAATATTCTTTGGAAAAAAAAATAAATATTGATCTTATTTATTATTTATTATCTATTTTTGACAAATTTATTATCTATATATTTATGAGAAACCATATCGCAGAGGAACGTGTGGGAAAATTGGACACAAAAAGCAAACAAAAAAAAGGAAAAAGGAAAAAGAAAAAATAAAGAAAAATCTATACAGCCGGGTGTCGATTCCGCTAGATTGGGCCGGAATTGACACCGATTCTTGATCGTCGGGCGGTGAGGGGCGGCGATGGAGGCGACGATCGGGCGGCGTGATAACGTAGGTCGATGAAGAACGGCGAGGAAGAAGACGTTGAAGATGACGTGTAGCAGCTCCGGGGCGATGACGCGAGAGAGGTGAGGGAGGAGGTGGCGGCGTCTTGCGGCGGCCGCGCCAGCGCGGCGGCGCGGCGGCGCGACTACGGGCGCAGGGAGGGGCGGCGCCGGTGGTGGCGGCGCACGTGCGCTAGGGTTAGGGAGAGAGAGAGAGCTGGAGAGACAAGAGCTGTTTGGGAGTTACCCCTTTAATTTTTTTTCTTGATTAAAATCCAAACGACATCTGCTCCCTTGTATTTATAGTCTAGGGAAGACTTGCACGCTAAGCAATCTCTAGGAGGTTTCCTTATAGATTGGAATACCTCTCTCACAAGCAACCTATTTATTCCCTATTTTATTCCTATCTTTATTCCCTAAATATATATTACTTAATGACGAAGGCGACGATGACGACGATGGCGCGGCGGCGGCGGCCGACCCACGGCGCCCGCCTTGCCCATGCGCACGCATGAGCCCCGTTGGGCTGTTGACGTTGCCCCTTGGGGCCCATTGATTTTGGTTCATGACATCTCTCCCCCCTTCCCCCGACAGTAGCGTCCTCGTGGCTGTGGTTTCTACATGGTCGCCGTTGTTGATGGGGCGATGGAGTAGCACGACGGCGATTGGTGCATCCACTTGTGTCGAGGGAATGAGCTGGGCGAAGATGAAGACGCCGACCTTTGTTGATTCTGGTTTAATGGATGGAATTCCATTGCCCTCTCGAGGTGGTTGCATCGGTGCAGAATGCGTCCGAGGGGTGAAAGCCAACCTCAAGTGTGTGCAAAATCATCCCACCTGGTTCGAGAATATCCCCTAGTACCTTTGACAATTCTGAGGCGTAGTAGTCTTTGGTTGTGGAGGAAGAAGATTGGCTCGATGGCAAGAAGATATGTGGTGGCTCCTTCAATAGCCTGTTGCTTGTCGTGAAGCACAGCACGAGTGATGAACTCGTCGGAAGGTGGGCGCCAATCTCTACAAGTGTTGTCCAAGCCGGTCTTTGCTTTGCCTGGAGCTTGTTGGTTCTCGGCTATGTAGGGTAGCTCGTGATCCGTTGATGTAGCAAGTTGAGGTGGAGCGAGAACCTCCGGGATTGTGACGGGGTTGACGAGGTAGGGGTTGATGTTGGTGGCATGTACCTCTTGTCGTCGTCGATGAAGCTCATAAGTCGAGGCTTGCTGAAGATGGAGACGTCGAACTTTTGGGCGAGGTAGATCGCCGTGTTCCCTATGGTGGGCGCCGCTGGTGCATTGCAGCCCACGGTTTGTTGGCGTAGTCGTCTTTGGGCGTAGATGTCGGTGAGGAACATGGGAGCCAACCGGGTTTGGCTCTGAGTCATCCCGGCTGTCATAGCCAAGTAGTCGATGGCGCGATGGTCATTGCTTGGTGCCATGGTGTGCAGGTAAGGCCATGTTCTTGATGGAGGTGTTTGGGGCCATAGGTGTAGTCGATCAAGTTGTCATTCCGTTGAAGTAGCGCGAAGTAGTCGTTGGTGTTCTCATCTGTGGCGGCGTCCGTTGGGTTGACGTCGTGGCTGCCGGTGTTGAGGTTGGCCGCGAGGGGGTCGTCATGGTTCATGCCCTTGTAGTTGTTCTCGATGATAGGCATGGCGAACACATAGATTGGCGTCGGGGCTCGTCATCGGCGTTGGCATCCTTGAGGACGTCGTCGCCGTTCATGGCGCCCATGGTAGCGTCGTTGTCGTTGATGTTGTTGGCGATGTTGTCGGCGGTACCATTGTTGAAGACGTCGGTTGGCGAAGGTGATGTCGTTGTTGGTCGGCATGGTGATGACGAGGGCGTCGGGGTGACGTCGTTGGCGCCAATGGGAGGGTCATCATCTGCCGGGCGTTCTTGAGGACGTCGTTGGCGAGCATGGCGCCTATGGTAGCGTCGTCGGCGTCGATGGTGGCGCCCTTGGGAGGGCGTCGTTGCCGTTGGAGTCCTTGGTGGCTGTGTCGTCCCAGGGATGTCGATTCGGGACGTCGATTCCGGCGACGTCGATGTTGGCGTCGGTGGCGTCGTCTTGTGCGTCCATGTTGGCACTCGGATGTTCCCAATGTCAAAGAGGGGTGTTGGTAGTGACCGGGAAACTTATCTGTGCCATTGTAGTAGCCGCGAGGCGTTGGCCTAGTTGGGTAGGCTTTTTAGTCGGCGGTGGTGGGCGTCTGTGGTAGCCTCGATCCGATCTGATCGATCGGGTCGCGGCCCGGGGGCTTCAGCTGCGCGTGCTCGTTGCTTTGCGGCGTCGATCATCTTGGAGGGGGTGACGTGGCGGCGCTGTGAGCGACGTCGCCGTCGGTGGCGCCCATGGCGGGAAGCGCGCGATGGCGGGGATGGCGTCGGGCCCGTGTCGTCGGCGAGGTTGGTGTACTTATTTGATGATGAGGCTTTGAATTTGCCTCCATGGCTTTGGCCTCCATGGCTGCGATGTACTCATCGATGATCACGGTTGACCTCCTCCGCGATGGATCGTCCCCTTCCATGAGGCCATTGGATCGTCTGGGTCTCCGGATACTAGGTGTCAGATTCCGGCTAGATTGGGCGGAATTGACACCGATTGCTTGATCGTCGGGCGGTGGGGCGGCGATGGAAGCGACGATCGGCGGCGTGATGGCGTGAGGCGATGAAGAACGGCGAGGAAGAAGGCGTTGAAGATGGCGTGTAGCAGCTCCGGGCGATGACGAGAGAGGTGAGGGAGGAGGTGGCGGCGTGGCCGAAAAAGGTCCTAATGGCTAGAGGGGGTGAATAGCCTATTAAAAATTCTTGCAACAACACTAAGCACCCGGATTAGTAAATAAGGAGGCCAAGCTAAATGAGCGGTGCTACAATCTATCTATGCAAGCCACAAGCAAAAGATGATATTTCTAATATCTCTAAGTCCACACAAATGCTAGGTCGCTATATTACTCCTAGGTGAACAAGCGATTCTAACTAGTTTACCAACTAGGAGCTAACAATTCTAGCAAGATAAGCAACTAAACAACCTAGGCAAAACTACACAAGTATATCAAGTAAATGCTAGAGAGTGTGTGATCGATATACCGACGATGAAGTGTAGAGGTAGAAGCCAATCACCGTGATCAATATGAAATCTCCAACGAGCAAGCACACAATTGACACGATGATTTTTACCGAGGTTCACGTGCTTCTAGCGGCACGCTAAGTCCTCGTTGTGGCGACACACTCACTTGGCGTGTGCTAAGCAATGGCGGTGCCAAAACCCCTATGGGCGCTCAAGCAAACGATCACAAGAGAGGGTCCAACAAGCCACGAGCAATCCACTAGTGCTCCTTTCGCGAATCTCCCGCGGGGTAAGGAGCGACCCCTCACAATCACCACCGGTGTGGCCTCAAACAAGCTCCACTTGAGCTCAAAACCGCCTCTTGCTCCAAGCCGCTAGGGAAGCGGGCAAATTCCCAAGAAAACAAGAATCCCATGGCTTCTCCAAGGATGAAGTGCTTCTAAATGCAACCGATGCAAGCAATGCACTTCTATCTCTCTCAATCTCACCAAGAATCCGAATTAGTGATGAGGAGATGAGTGGAGAGGAGTCTCACAAGCTCACTAGCAAGTTAGAGTGTTCAAATGTGCAAGAGAGCCTAAGGAACCAGACCAACCAAGTATATATAGGGCTCCTCTCGAAATGGAGCCATTGCTCCAAAAAATTTGCCTTCTGCGCACTTGGCCGGGGCCTTACTGGCCGGAACCACCAGGGGTCCGAGGGTCGGTCGGTGCTTCCGTCGCGCTGAGCAAGCGATGGGCCCACAGTGGCGCCCTTCCTCCGTGCGTCCGGTCGGCGCATCCGGTCACCACGGAAGCGTCGGTCCGGCTTCCGATCGGTGTGTCCGGCCAAAACGCGGCTGCGAGCTCTACGCGAGCGCGACCGAACCCCGGTCGGTCGTCGGTCGGCGGCAGCGTCCGGTCGCCGAAAGCAAATTGCATCTTCTCCTTTTTCTTTGCTCTTTGCTTCAAACTTGCTTCGCCTCTTGCCATGTGTTGCCAACACGTCCAAGATGATCACGTTATCACCAATGTTAGCACGTCAAGATGTTAGGCAAGATCGAAGTTAGTGCTCTCATGTCCTAAATGCAATATGCAAGTCGATATGGACCTAGAAGCACTTCACCAAAGGATTGTCGCGGCATCCCCTCTTGATAGTCGGCTATCTATCCTATAATGTGATCACACGCTCTATCGTGTCTTGATCACTAAAAGGAAACCCTATCAAGATACCTTAGCCTTGATCTCCCGGGTTCCTCTCAAGCCGATCACCGAGCTTGACGATCCATCAAGTCCACCGACATTGTCCATGTTCATGATCATCATGCTCCTTGTCATCCATCTAATCCTTTCTCAAATCATACACTTAGAGCAAAGGATTAGTCCACAAGTGTGTCATCAATTTCCAAAACCAAACATGAGATTTCAACGGCGCGGCGAGGGAGGGGCGGCGCTGGTGGTGGCGGCGCACGTGCGCTAGGGTTAGGGAGAGAGAGAGCTGGAGAGACAAGAGCTGTTTGGGAGTTACCCCTTTAATTTTTTTCTTGATTAAAATCCAAACGATTCTGACTCCCTTGTATTTATAGTTCGGGAAGACTTGCACGCTAAGCAATCTCTAGGAGGTTTCCTTATAGATTGGAATATCTCTCTCACAAGCAACCTATTTATTCCCTATTTTTATTCCTATCTTTATTCCCTAAATATCTATTACTTAATGACGAAGGCGATGGCGGCGATGGCGCGGACCGGCGGCGCGCGGCCGCCAGCACGGCCTTGCCCATGCGCCTTGCATGAGCCCTGTTGGGCTGTTGGCGTTGCCCCCCTTTTGGGGCCCATTGATTTTGGTTCATGACGGCCGGTCTCCCTCGCTTTTTTCGCTCGGCCCGCAGCGCCATCGCGGGTCGCACGGATTCGGCCGGTGCAAGGCAGCGAGGAGCAAGGTAGCGGGGCCCCAGGGGCTTTGTTGGGCGGCCAAGCAAGTCGTGGAATTTTCGTGTTTAAGTTGGACTAGCAAATATGCCTGTAGTCCAATGGTAGGGCGGTCCAGTGGGGCGCTACCTACCGGGGTTCAAATCCACGGTGCTCGCACCTTTTCTGGATTTTTCGGGATTTACCGGCGTTATGCATTAAGTGGTAGCGGCGTTCCGTCGGCGGCGAAGCGCCAATGGTGACTTCGAGAATCTCCAGGATCTGCCGGGTGCTCGGTCCTTCGAAGGTGCACATAGGGGTAGGGTTTGCGTACGTGTGTTCATAGGGGTGAGTGTGCGTGCGTGTTGTGGCGTCTGCGTTGTACGTGTATTTCTCAAAAAAAAAAAAAAAAAAATGCCGTGCGTTACAACGGGAGTAAAAATATTAAAAGTTAATGAACAACGAAAATAGAAGTGCATGATATTTATTTATGTTTTGGTCATTTATAGAGCCGTAATCTATATTTTTTTATGATATTAACATTCCCAATATATAATTTAATATTAAGAATAATATGATATATCCAATTAAGTCTGCGTCGAATTATAAAAAGTAATTTGATATCTTTCCACGGTAAGGAACTGAAATATGTACACATAAATTTATTATGACATTAATTTATAACTGTCTGTATGCCAATAGATCGATATCAATTTACATGACTTTCTTTGATTTTAACACATAAAACATGTAATTTAAATGTCTAATTAGAGTCGAGAAAAAAAGATCTTGATTGCAATTGCAATGTATAGAAGCTGTCAGCGGGGGTGGTTTTTCCCTTTTGATTAACAATGATGCATATATTGTATGGGCTTCGATTTTCTTCTTTTCTTCTTCTACACGTCTATGTGTCCATCTGTTTTTTTCCCTTTTCTTCTGTGTACATGTATGTGTCCATATGTTTTTCTTTTGTATATCCTTTTTTTTTTTTGTTTTGTTCGGGAAACTCTATTTATTTTTGGAAAAAGTCTACTTAACCCCCTGAACTATAGGGCTGTGACTACTCCTTTCCATCAACTTTAAAACCGTTCAACGAGCGCATTAAACTTTTATAAACCGTGCAATCCACCCCCTAGGCGGGTTTAGGCGGGGCTGTTTTGCTTGCATGGCGGCCGCATGGAGTGGTTTTTGCCACCGTGGCACATGGGATGACAACGAGGTGTTGTGAACCAGGCGGACGGCTGGGCCCCACTTGTAAAGTAAACGTGCCTGGTGCTTGGGACCGCAGCTCCCTCCTCTCGACTGCCGCGCGCCGGCGACGCTTCATCGCCGTCTCCGTCGCCCTTCCCTCATGCCGCATCGCCCGCGCGTCATCCCGTGCCTCACGGCCGTGCGCGACGCGGCCGGGGCGAGCACCGCGTCCACACGCGCGAGTGCAGCCGGCCCCTGCTGCCTCCGGCGAGCAAGCATGACCTCGCGCGCGGTGGCCGCCAGTGAAGCGGCGGCTGGCGACGGAGCGGCCGTCGCGGCGGCGGGGTCCGTGGCGAGCGGAAGCTTCTTTGTCTGCCGGTGCGCTTCGGCCCAGGCGTGGCTAGCGGCCTCTGGCTGCCGCGACCTCGCAGGTGGGTGTGGCCCGCGTGGGGCGCAGCAGGTCCCAACCTCGTAGAGGCGGCGGCTTCGCTCACCACGTCCGCACCAAAGATGATTGCCGCCCGTCGCCGTCTCGGCCATCGTGATGTACCTCTCGTAGCTCCCGCTGCCGCTCCCGTCCGACGACATTGCTGGCTGTTTGCTGGGTGTACATGTGTACACCAGTGTCTCTTTACACGGTCAACATTGGCCTTACAAGCGGGGCCCACTGTCGGTTGTCCAAATCAGCATCACATTCCACCTCAAAGACGCGCCACGCAGGCAAAACCGCTCATCTTTGGATGCCACGTAGCTAAAACCGCCCCAGGGGGTGATTTAGACGGTATGCCAAAGTTTAGTTTATTGGTTAGACGGTTTTAAAGTTGATGGAAGGAGTAGTCACAGCCCTATAGTTCGAGGGGTTAAGTAGACTTTTTCCATTTATTTTCCTCAGTCACACCTCTCTATCCAAGTACCACCTTATCCTCTCATCTCCGTTCCCAAATCTCAGTCCTGCCGCCGCCACCCAAGTCGCTAGGTGCTACCACCGGCCGGCGACGACATGACTCCAGCCGGCACCTCCACCCGATGGCGGAGCTGAGTCGAGGCTTCCGCGGTTTTGTCGGCGGCTCCACGGCGGTGCCCAGCTCAAGCTCCGCCGCCCGCGGCCGCCCGTCTGTCGTCGCTCAGTTGCCGATCTCGTGCCGACCGTCGCTTCCGCTTGAGCTGTTCGGCAAGGCGCCCATCACCGCGCTCGTGCACGGCCGGCGGCGATGGCCGACGGATCCCCTGCCCGACGGTCGGCGGTGTCCTCGGGTCCTCCGACTCCTCCAGCGCCGCCCGAAAGATCTCTCATGTCATCATCCATCTAGGGCATCGACGGCTCCCCTGTTTTGTTGATTGGTACTATTTGGTTTGACTTATGCAATGTTTGATTTCATTTATATTGGATGGATTCGAGGGCTGACTCGGGTTTGAATTGGATTTGGATTCCTATCCTATTTTCTCTTGATCTGTCCTAGTCTTTCCTTGTGATCTTTTCTGCTTTCCTTGTGCGATAGAAGTTGTATCGGACATGGACTCAGATAACATGAGCCTGGACGGGCAGACAGATCGACGGGCAGGTATAGATATAATATATATATATAGAGAGAGAAGATTCCCTAGTAGGTATAGAAGAAACGAGGAAGAGGGCGCACGATCGACATCCGACCAATGGCGCTTCCGGATGAGGCCGAGGCTGGCGATGGCAGGCCTGTGGCGATGAAGAAGTCGGCGTGGACCACGGAGGAGGACGCCGTGCTGAAGCAGCAGGTGGCGGTGCACGGCGCGCAGAACTGGGCTGCCATTAGCGAGGCGCTGCCCGGGCGCAACCCCAAGTCGTGCCGCCTCCGCTGGTGCCAGCACCTGAGCCCCGTCGTCGACACCGCCACGGCCTTCACGGCGCAGGAGGACGAGAAGATCATCGCCAACTACCACAAGTACCCCAAGAAGTGGGCCACCATCGCGGGCTTCCTCCCGGGCCGCACCGACAACGCCATCAAGAACCGCTGGCACTCCGTCCTTGGCAAGGTGTATCTCCAGCAGCAGCAGCAGCAGCAGTGGGCGGCGCATGGACCCATCCGCCCCACGTTGTTTCTGTTTCCTTTGGCGCCTGGGGATGTCAAGGCGTTTGGCAGAGACAGGATGATCCCAGTGCTCCGCCGCCTGCCGCCGCCCGGAGTTGATCTCAGCGGCGAGTGCCTGAAGTTGTTCCCGCTGGAGGCAGGGGATCTCGTCAGAGGCGACAATGCGAGGGAGGCAGCGGCGATGGATGTGGATCACAGCACCGACGAATCGCTTGTGGGGCTGAGGCTTGGCGATCAAGGCCATGGTGCAGGCACTTCGGGCCCCTAAGATTCTCTGAATCGTGTTGTCATTCGATCGCTTGGTTGTCTTTGTTCTGAACTTCTAATTTGTAACAAATTATCATGACCGACTGAACTTTCGATGTTAGATAAGATACTACAGTACCTACTAGCTAGAAGCAATGCAAGGAGAGTATTGATCGATGATCTTGCTTTTTTTTTTTTTTTTTGTCCTAATTCGTCAGACTTGATTAGAGGAGGAATTGTACCGGAAACTGAAATTGAAATACAGAGGGGCCGCTTTATGCGCTTTGTTTCTACTAAGCAAAAATATCTTGCTTTCTTTCTTCATATAGGACATGGGTCATCTTCAGATATAATTTGTTTCCTAAACAAACAATTTTGTGGTGGAGCTGAACATTTCCCTTTTGTCTTAGATTCTCTCTCTCTCTAATAACATGGAAATTAATAATCCCCTTACTGATGCATTGAAGTTTGTTGGATGTCCTTCTCAACCTAGAACATATTTCTACCAAATACATTTGTTTTCCAAACTTGGAACATTTTTTTCCTCCTGAAGATGGATGAAACAATGTTCTCGCAAAATCTAGAACTATTTATTCTAAACTGTTTGTCGTTCTATTTAAATCTAGAACATTTGCACACCTGATGAAGGTGGTGTGTGCTGGTGACTTGGCGAGTCGTGGGCAGGCAGGGGTCAAGGTCGTGCTCATGGCGGGGTTCCTCTACTGCTACACTTGTTCCTCTTCACAACACATGGTGGGGTTTTTGCTTTGTTTGTTTGCTGCTGCTGCTGTGAACTGGATCAGCATCACGAAGATGGACATACAAATAGGAAAGCAAATCGGTGCCCCGTGGGGAATTCTCAAACTCCACATTTGCATCAGTATTCAAACCCTCCTCGCACAATGTAAAACCTGCAAACTTAGGGAAACAAATATTTCCAAGGGACTTAATATGCCTTCTTAACTCCTCAGTGTGTAGATAAATTTCCAGAAGAGTGGCTTCTGAAGTGGAATTACAACTCATTCCATCATTTCCATCTGAAATCTTGGAAAGTATACCAGATTGGCCCTCTGAACGCCTAAAGCCTAATAATTGATGCTGGTAAACCATTGAAAAAATAGCGCACTATAAGCGCCAAAATGGCGGCACTATAGTGGTCTGTCGCAATGTTGATTAGCGGCTTATAGCGTAAATAAGCGCTAATAAGCGCCACTATAGCGTTTTTGGCTAAGCTCCCTAAATTCTATAGCCCGATTTTAAACATTGATATAAACCCATGTGCAAACATGCCCTTCAACCATTTTTACAAGTCATGTATAGCCAAGGATATCTTGTACTTTTTTCCTCTCTTGACCATTAATGATAAGATAAATGTGTTTTGACAAAAAAATTCAAAACACTTTTAGTTGCACTAGATAATCTACTCCACCAAAAAAGTATAAAATGTTTTAAAACATACTGCAATAAAAAAAAATATAATGATCAACTAGCACAAATTTATAGCATGAATGCATTCATAATTAATCTATGTTGCATTCATGCTAGTTGCATCTCATATTTTTTGTAGTCAAACTTTTTAAAGAATTCTTTATACATTGATTATAGTATTTTTGGAATTACATGGATTTTTAGATGTTTTCTCGTGGAGCTAAATATATTTTTGAAGCATCTAGTCTAGAGATATTTTCATGAGTTATGAATATTTTGTTCAGATTTGACATATCTATCTATAGAATTATTTATGATTTTAAAAAAATGTATAGACTTTTTTTGTGGTTTTATACATTGATTAATTTTAACTAAAAAAAGACAAAACCATAACGGTTTGAGAATTCATGAGGGTATAAGATATTTTATTTTTAGAGTAGAGGGAACATATTTGATTTTAGAGTAAAAAGGTTTAACATATTTGATTTTAAAATTCAAGAAAAAATCAGACTACAATAACACTTTTGGACGGTACAATAGACTTTCGTTTCTGAATTGTCTCATCGAATTGAGAAGAGAGACTTTTTTTTTTTTTTTTTTTTTTGGAGATTAAAGAGACTTTTTTTTTTTTTTTTTGGAGATTAAAGAGACTTTTCCTTTTGATAAGGAGAAGAGACAGCTGGGCCTGCATCTTCCCGTTCATGCAGAAAGGCCCAACCACAACATGGGTCCACATGTCAGAAACCGGTGGGCGGTGTGGTTCGATCCCCGTTCATTTCGAATCGAAACTGAAAAACCCTCCGTTTCCCTCGGCTTCACTCACCCGCCGGACCCAACGTTCCCCCCCCAACCCGATCGAGATCGATCGCAACATTCCCCGGCCATCTAGGGTTTCAGTCCGAGAAAGACTCGAGCCCTCCATACCAATGACCAAGGTCAAGCGGTCGACTCCAGTGACCGCGTCCGCGTCCTTGGACCCGGGGGCTACAGCCGCCAAGGCCAAGAAGTCGGCGCCCGCGGGGGCGGCGATTACGGCCGAGAAGAGCCCCGCGGCGGCGTCGCCGCTTGTTGTGATCGAAATCACGTCGTCCCCTGAACGCTCCACGGGCGGCAGCCAGTCGGTGAAGAAGGCGCGGAAGAGGTCCGCGCCGCGGCTGCTCGACCTCGACGACGAGATCGAGATGTGGACCCCGCGGCAGAGGCAGCGCCTCGACGATGACTGCCAGATCCTCGCCGGAGACCCTTTCTCCCCACCACCAAGGTTGCCCCGTCACCTGTCGCCGCCAATGACGAAATCGCGGTCGTTGGGGAGCGAGGAAAGGTACGACAATGCCTAACCGTCAATGTGAAATGTGCCATCTTTCTGATGTGGTGTTCAAAGGGATGAAATGCCTGACCATCAATCTGAAATGTGCGATCTTTCTGATGTGGTGTTCAAAGGGCGAGCCTTCAATCTTTAATTTCGATCTTTCTATTGTGGTATTGCAGATTGCGTGTAGAGATTACCCACATGCGAGGGCTGCTTGTGCAAAGCACCCATTCAGTACAACCGCTCATGAACTCTATTGTGACAAGGTAAATGTCACGCCAAGCCTCACACTACTTCGTGATACCTCCAGCGCCGAGCAGCATGTTTAAAAGCCTTAAAATATTGTGTTGCCTTATCTCAATGCAGTCTAATTTGCTTTGTTTAGCTGTTGAGGTTTCAAATTGATGTCCTGTTAGACACTTCCAACTTACGTGCTGTTTTGGAAATTACCACACCATTTAAACCTATCAAATGGTAAGAAAAAATATCTGCTTGCTAATAGACACCTCCATAATTTTCCCTAACGTTTATCAGATTGCCACCAAATAGTTTTTACCTTGTGTGGCAGTGTTTCTACTTTATATGCAACATCGGTGTCCCATGTGTGCCTTGGTAGGCCCTGGTGTGCACTGCTGTGCTTCGAGGAGAGATGGAAATGTGGAGTAACAATGAGGTCATGAATGGGTGTGCACTGCTGTGCTTCGAGGAGAGATGGAAATGTGGAGTAATGATGAGGTCATGAATGGTCCTGTTATTATTACAGCATTATGCTCAAACCTATCAGAAACTTCTGATGGCATAGCATATGTGCATGATTGAATGGTTCATTTTATGTTTGTGTATAAAAAACAAAGGCATTTGTAAATCCTTGCTTGTCACAAGGTAAATGGAGCATGTTAACAGTAGCAAGCACCGTGTTGTTCAGACATTTCAGCCCAGTTCTTTCCTAGATGAATTAATGAGATTCATTTGAGCTGAAGGAATGAAAAGGAAGCCTTTGTAAGAATCATATCATAACCTGCTATTCGGTAATATGGTGATCACTAAATTACCTTTCCAAGTTGCAATGTGTAGCACTGTACTTCATACCTGTTGGTTGCCATGTCAATATTGTCTTCTAGAATTTTGATTTTTGGGGTGGCATGCTTGACTGGGTTTGATTGCCATCCTGCCTTAGCTCAGTATGATCTTTGTTTATTTTGGTTAGCTATATGGATGAAAATATAGGTGAATTAGTGTTTTGCTTAACACTACATGACTTCAACTTGTTGCACTATTGTAGCAAAGCAAAGAAAATTGGCTGTGTTTTCCATGTCTTTAAAAGAAGAAAAAAGGAAAGAAAATAATATACTACTTCCAGAACTCAAAAGCGCAATAAGGTTGTTGACTACTATTTGAATCTGTAGTTCTGTACAATGTTAGATTGCGTTGCCGATATCACCTATCAGATTTGGCTGCTGAACTGTGTTCATCTTGTTAGTGTAAGCATCATATCATAACCAGCTATTCGGTAATATGGTGATCACTAAATTACCTTCCCAAGTTGCAATATGTCGCACTGTACTTCATACCTGTTGGTTGCCATGCCAATATTGCCTTCTAGAATTTTGTTTTTTGGAGTGGCATGCTTGAGTGGGCTTGATTGCCATTCTGCCTTAGATCAGTATGATCTTGTTTATTTTGGTTAGCTATATGGATGAAAATATAGGTGAATTAGTGTTTTCCTAACACTTTATGACTTCAACTTGATGCACTATTGTAGTAAAGAAAATTGGCTGTGTTTTCCATGTCTATAAAAGAAGAAAAAGAAAAGAAAATAATTTACTACTTCCAGAACTCAAAAGCGCGCAAATAAGGTTGTTGACTACAATTTGAATCTGTAGTTTGATACAATGTTAGAGTTGCATTGCCACCTATCAGATTTGGCTGCTGAACTGTCTTCATCTTGTTTGCAGTGTTTCTGCTATGTCTGCGATGTTGCTGCCCCATGTGTGCTCTGGAAGGGGCATGGAGGGCACTGCCATGCTTCGGACAGGGAGTCAAAGTGGAAGTCTATGCGGTTCTCGATGCGAAAGTCAACAAAAGTGAAGCCTAGTTGATTTTGCCCCGATGCTAGATCGGGCAAACTGCATTTTGCAGTTTCAGCTTGTTCTGACGGGAAGGTTATTTTGGAGTAACTCGTAGATATGGTTAATGCAGGTGGTAGATCTCATCCCAAGATTTGGTGCGTGCTTCTGTGTACTGCCTATCGCAAACTGAATGATGCTCCTATGTAATATATATACCATCTATGGATTAGTATCAGTCTTGTACTTTGCAGTTTCAGCTTGTTCTGACGAGAAGGTTATTTTGGAGTAACTCGTAGATATGGTTAATGCAGGTGGTAGATCTCATCCCAAGATTTGGTGCGTGCTTCTGTGTACTGCCTATCACAAACTGAATGATGCTCCTATCTATGTAATATATATATAATCATCTATGGATTAGTATCAGTCTTGTACTCTCGTGTTCCACTTAATTCCAGCACATGTAGGCATCTCGTGGTCTCTTAAATCTTATACACGGGGTTGATGCTGGTTTGTTGTAATAAGAGAAAAAACGTTGTACCATGTCTAATAAGCCGGGCCAGGGCGTTAATGGTCCTCTCAATTCCAAATTCGTTTACCCATTGGGACCTCCACGTTGGTTTAGATTTTGCAAGGCCACTAATCGTATTAAATGGCTTGCATTTATGAAAATCCGTGTGCCCCTTCGATTCTCACGTGAGCCTCCTCGTTACCTTGTATGCCATTTCGAATTCTGCAACAGAGAAATAAATAGGTTTTGTGCTGCCGTCTGCTTATATAAACGAGCATGCTCTG
Organism: Hyparrhenia diplandra; assembly: GCA_015847255.1. Lineage (NCBI taxonomy): Eukaryota > Viridiplantae > Streptophyta > Magnoliopsida > Poales > Poaceae > Hyparrhenia > Hyparrhenia diplandra. The sequence continues at coordinate 62,637 of JADLZK010002171.1, read as the reverse complement.
TGGTGATTTCCCATCCAATAGTGGTGAACAGAAAGGGCCTACTGCCAGGGAAAAATGGTGAAGATCGAAGAACAACATGATGTTGGCTCCGACGACGACGATTGCTGTGAGATAAGCCTTGATGAGTTCGCTAAGAAAGTGAGCCTCAAGGAAGATGATGATGTGATTCTCGTCGCATCAAAAGGAAAGGTTAGTCCTATCTAATCTTTTGCTCCTATCCTTTTCTATGAATATTATTAAAAAAACTTGACGGTAGGTTAAATCTGTACAACTATCGTTTGCAAGTTGTGTTACACAATATCTTTTACAAGTTGTTCTCTTTGTGATTTTTATAGCTTTATATTCTGTTAGCTTTCTTGCTGCATATTATCTACTGATGGCACTTGGGGAAATTCAGAATCCGTACCTAAGGATTTTTTGCACCTTGAAATTCATCTGTGATCCAACAACCAATAAACAAACTACCGCAATATCTTTCCTGTCATGATCTGTAGATGGTTAAAGTGGAAGCAGATCAACCAGAGTACACGGCAAAAGCATATGGTGGCTACGACACTGAGGCCGCGAGGTCATGCATTCGTGGCTCTGGTGGTAGAGGGCAACAAGCTGCTGCTGCTGCTGCTGGTGATTGCGTGGACAACCCATATAAGATTGGCGAAGATGAGATGAATCTCCTTAAGGTTAAGGTCGAGGACAGGTTTTGTGATTGGGAAGCCTTCTGGTGTCTGCGACAAAATGAACGCAGCTGCAACGCTGCCAACGTAATTCCTGGCGTGCTGGTGGTGCCTGTAGTGAAGTCTGAACCTGTTGATGACAATGGCGTTGAAGCTGCCGAAGACGCTTCATATGACCACTGCCTTGAGATGGTCCATGAGAAGCGGATATTTGACGAGGAAGATGAGGACGACGTCGTTGTAGTCTGAGATCGCCAGCGCCTGAGATGGCCCCTGATGTCTTGCAAAACCCTACCAGATCAGCACTACTGTGTATTCAGAACTAAGCATGATGCTTCCCAATGTGATATTTCTTATGTCTTATTTAAAAAAGTGTCTTATGTTCTTCGAATTAATATCTGATGAAAGGAACCATTTAGTTTCTTGTGAATTGAATAGTCTCATCTTCGATGATTGTGGCTGAATACATATACATACTGCATGCATAAATCTCTAATAACGTCTGGCTGGATCAAATAGGTGGCACTGAGAGACTTCCCTCACCCAAGGCACTTGTGTGGTAATTTTCCCTTCGATACAACAAATCATGAGAGCCATTGCAGCAAGGTAATTTGAACAGTCATTCGGTGCATCTCTTAGTCTTTGGTCTTGGCGGGCATCTATGACATTCATGGCAACAAACAATTGTCCTGCATGATGCAGTGTTACTGTTCCTTCTGCGAGGTGCCTGCTTCCAGTTGTTTGAATTGGAAAGGAACAGGAGGACATTGCCATGCTACACACAGAAATACCTAACCATGATGTGAGTTGCAACCGTATTTTATTCTCAATTATATTATATCTCTTGGGTATAGATAGATGCAATATATCAGGAAACAAAATTATGAACTGAGACCAATCACTGGAACTAGGAATGGCCATCGCAAAATCAATTAATTCCACCACATAATATGGACTTCTTGAAGCACATGTGTTTTCAAGATACATAAGCACCATCCATCCAGGAAGACATTATTCTGTGTGTTTGTCATGACCGCCCATATTTGGCCTTTTCCTTGGAAAAGAAATGATGCTAGATCAATGAACTGTGAGGGGTGGTTACACACCCCAAATTGCTCCAGATAAATTATAATAATATGTTCTTTGAGCTTTGATACTGAATAAATCAACGACCATTAACTGCAGGCACCCCACTAATTGACGGGGCTGCACCTCTATTCTTGTATGCAACATATTCACCATAGTGCATGGTGTACAGGGTGCTCTGGTAGCGGGTGACTTTGATTTTCTTCCTCAAGGACTCAGTGATGGTACCTTGGTAACCTGCCTTCCTCATGAGTGAATCAATAGTTTCTGCATGTGTCCATCCTGCCAAAGATGAAGCCTAAGTTACAACTTATTCAATGTGGAATGTACTGATCAGTTGACTCTTTATTTTACCGTTATTGCTAATTATAATGTATTTGGTCCATGAGGACTAGAAAAATGATGAAATTGCATATTTGCTTAACTGATTTCAACTTATTATTATCTCTTGTAAAAACTCCAGAAACTAAAGAACTCTGTAAAAATGAAAGAGTGCATCAGATAGATGAAAAAGAAAACACTCACCTTCATGGCCCGCAACTTCAGGCAAATAGGTTGCACTGCGTCTTATGTTGTAGTCTGGATCTGTAAAGTCAATAATTAAACCGTGCTTTCCAACCTGATTCACAAGAAAGAAAGGCTTTGATGTAAAAATTGCTGAAACAATAAACATAACAAGTGAGTGAGAAGAGCATTTGAACATGTAGATTTGAAGTGTGTGCAAATGTACCTCCCAATCAAGGTAACCCTCTGCAGTTTCATAATCAGTGAGTATAGATACTGTGCACTCCAAGGTTGGGAGTTCCTTTGATTGAATTGGGGGAAAGCGTCGGTCCCTCAGGGCACTGCAGGAGAAGTGCACAATTGCTTGTCTCTTATTATAGCATAATAAGTCCATCAATGTTTTGAGTACCGAGCAGAGATTTCAGCATTAAATTAAATCAGACAGAATTTCAATACTGAAACAGTAGTCACCTAGTTAGGGCATAGTCCTTGAAGCCACTGACAATCTGACGGGGTTCCAGGGTTCCTATGCATCCCCGGAGGCGTGGTTCTGAACCATTGGAAACCTTCTTCCAGGTCACAAACAATGGGCTGAAGTTACAAAAAAGAATTGACCCAATTAAGTTAAAAGAACAAGAATGAACTGTTAAAAAAAAAGCTATCAAAAGCCATACAGCTTACAGCTTAGTGTGCACTACATGGTTGCAAAGGAACTCAATTAACAATAGGTTTTTGAAGGGCACTCGATTAACAATCTGAACCCTGGAGTACGAATAAGATACAATGATACATTAATCCGTCATAGTCAGAACACGCGAACTCACCGTGTTTAAGCTCCCAACTTCACAGAGAATAGGATTCTAGGAATGCGTTGTGATTAAACTGACTGTCCTACTTATTAAAGCTGTGCATCAGTTAGATTCCGTATCCTCCCCTACTCTCCGTCAGACAATCGCAAGAGGCTCTGCTTGCAATCTACCTCCATAATGCCTTTACAATCCTCCTAGCCACTATCCTACTGAAAGGAGAGGTGCGTCGCTATTGAAGTGTGGCTATTTTACTTCGCCTCTGCCTTGCAACGCAAACTAAGGACACGCGATATGATCAGATACCGCAACCGCCAGGACCAACAAGCAGTTAATCAAATCGGAGAACGAATCAGTTACCAAATCTACCAAGGCGCCGCGTTTTGCCCAAATCTAACACGAATCGCCCAACCCCCATAACGAAATCACCGCAGAAACCACCTCCTCGGGATCGGGGCGATGCGGCCCGGGTTCGATCGCTGCGGGGGAGGCTTACTGGTTTCCATCCTCGAAGACGGGAGGCGGCGGCTGCTCGCCGGTGTAGTGGGCGACGAGGGTGTCGAAGCAGTAGGCCGCCATTTCCTCCGTGGCCACCACCATCCTGCCGATCGCCGGGGATCCTACGCGGGGGTGCTGCGTCGTCTCCCCGCGCGGGCGAGGGCACGGCTGGGGGGCGGCGACCGCCTCGGGAGTCGGGCGGTGGGCGGAGAGGAGGTTGGAGGGACAAGGAAGCGAGCGATGCAGTCTATTTCTTTTCCTTCTTTCTCAGTAATCCCTCGGCGTGGGGTGGGGCTTTTTCCCTCGGCGGGGTTGTCCTTTTCAATGGACGGTTTTGCCCTCCCTGCAGGGTTTGTCTCCAATTCGTCTTCAGCAGCGGGTGAATTTCAAAAGCTTTTGCACTGTTCTGGATTTAGATCAACTAGCAAAAATGGCCGTGCGTTACAACGGGTTAATAAAAAAACATATATTATTTTTTTTGTTCGTAAAAATTTAGGTTTAAAGAAAGAATTTTTTTATGTCAAAAAGATTGATTTCTTTTAGTGTGTGAACACCCATATGGCGCTTGTGTTTCCACCTCGTCGACCTCTTCTCAAACACTACTATCAACGTAATGTAGTATAAGGTCACCTCGAACGCCGCACTACAACTAATCCAACGCTGACAAGGAGGGTCTTAGATAGCGTGTCATCTAGAAGTATTAAATTTCCCTTTAAATCACCATTCGTAGGGAGACACATTTGTCACGTATGGTAGTGTGGCCTCGTATTTTATTCTAAGGATTAAAAAATCTCTATAAGATTATAAAAGAAAATATGGATCTATAGAAGTACGCATAATAATTTATTCTAGAATGTACACCTAATAAAGAGAACTTAAAAATATAGTTTCACTATTATTTTATTTATATAACCTTCCACATAATTTATAAGTTTATTGTTTCACCAAAAAATAAAAAAAATAGCTAGGCCCTGGCTCGAATTGTCCATGGCACAAAGGCCCATTGAGACAGAATCTGAAACCCTCTGTCTTTCTCTTCTTTTTTTTTTTCCTCACATCTAGATCCATGCTTTTGGGCAAAAATCCTAAATCCCAAACCTAAATTAATCGTGAATAAAGATTAGGGATAAAAAGTATGTATACAAAGAGAACCTGAGATCTGAGGATGCCACGCACGTGGCACGGGAAGGCTGTCGTCAGCCTGCGAATCGGCGATGTCGGTAGACTTGTAGTTGTACTGCCGTCTGGTGATCAGCGATGGATTTAGGAATCTGATCGCGATCAACGATGTCGTAGGGAGGCGCGGCAGGATATATACATCGATACTACACAGACGGGCGGATGTATGGCTCCGTGGAGTTGCAACTTGCAAAGCATGCACGTACATGGGGTTTGGGTACATGGGCTGTATATACTTATAGCCTTCAAAGTAGTGCTCCGCCATGCAAAGGGATTGCTCCGCCATGCAAAGGGATGATCAGATGAGAGATTATTGATAGATACGGAGTATACGGATAACCAACCGACTTAGGACTCTGACGGCGATTGGCTTTGATTTGGTGTCGGTAAAAAGCAAATAAAGTAGAATCCTACATGGACACGGAAGCAAGGTGGTGGAAAAAAGTGGTGGAAAAAAGAGGTGGAAAAAGAGGTGGGAATGAAATTTTCTCTCTTTATTAGTAGGTATAGATATGGGTGTGATTGGTTTTTCGACCCGGTTGTCCCGACGAAAGAGCCGTCCCAGCTCACCTCGTCCCCGACCAACTCATACACGAGCTTGTGTTTGGTTGCCTCCGACGGACTCGTATTGGATCAATAGCACCGTGTTTGGTTGCATGTATGGACCAATTTGATGCATGGACTGGTGCAGTTGGTTATGTTTGGTTGCTAGCATTGGCCGTTCACCGATATAATTTTGGCGAGCTTACCATCCTTCTCATGAAAACCAAACCTCTCGGGCAATTTATAGAACACCTTTGAGGCACCGGTGGAGGAGCTTCGGCGTGGCGATGCTCTTTTGCAGCGCGCGCCTGCCCGGTCTCAGCACACGCCCGACGAGGTGGCCGCAGCCGGCCGCGCGAGGCGCTGGAGGCGCTTTGCCTCGTGTGCCCGCCTCCCGGCCCACCTCGTGCTCCATTAACTTCGGCGCGGCGCCGGGGCGGGCCACTCGTGTCGGTGTGCACCCGGTGCCGCTCGAGCGTGACGCCGGTGGACGCCGCCGCGTCGCTGCCGGGCGTTTCGGTCAGCGGCGCCGGTCGCGCCGTCTTCCCGTGCCGGGAGATGGTGCAGCGGGGCCGCCGCCTTCTCCGCCTCCGGAGTATTGCGGAGCGAGCACACGGCCGGGGCGAGCACGCCGCAGCCGAAGCAAGCAGCAAGCCGCGGCGCGTGCTCCCACGTAGGAGGCGCCGGCGGCAGTGCGTGCGTCTCCGGCCGGGAGCGGGACGCAGGTCGCGCGACGGGCGAAGCGAAGCGCTGGTGACTAGAGCGGTGACCTCACATTGGTGGTGCCAGAGAAGAAGAGGAGGTGACCTCACGCCACCACACCGTCCCTGGCGTACATCAGGTGTCTTCCACGTGAGCCTCACGCCGCACCACGCCGTCCGGGTTCGCGAGGGAAGCTCGACTCGAGCTTCTCTCACCGTCCGGGACGAAGGGGGGGAAACGAACGAGACGGAGCAGCAAAATGATACGGGAAGGGAAACCAAACACGACTTTGGAACGACGCGGTGCAGAAAAATGGTGCAGAAACGGGTCTATGCGGGCAACCAATCACACCCTATATTACCGTCTCAGGCTCTCAGCTTCATCGTTTTATTGTTCATCTTAACTGCTTTTAAATTATTTATCGTAACTACTTTTAACGAAGGGAACGTATCTGGTGTAAACCAATCTCTACATGCAACCGTACAAACTTCTAATATGGAGGTGATGAACTTTCGATTGCAGGATAGCACAACCCCCTCATTGTTTGTACATTTGAAATAAAATCAGTACTCTAATAATCTACTTGGTAAACAAGCTGGCATGGTTTCTTCGTGGAAAAAATGTCTTCTTTTTAAGTAGACTAGCAAATATGCCTCTAATAATCTACTTGGTAAACAAGCTGGCATGGTTTCTTCGTGGAAAGAATTTTTTTTTCTTTTTAGTAGACTAGCAAATATGCTCATATGTTGCAACGGGAGAAAAAAATCAGTACTCTAATAATCTACTTGGTAAACAAGTTGGCATGGTTTCTTCGTGGGAAAAAATGTCTTCTTTTTTTTTAGTAGACTAGCAAATATATACTGTGCGTTGCAACGGAGAAAAAAGTACTAACATTCATGCAAAATGATAATCTGAATGGCACATATTTTGTGATGATTGTGACCTCTATGACCTACGTTAATGTTGACAATAAATAACAATGTCTTGTGTCTTATTATAATTGTACGTATCTAATTAAAATACTCCTTTGTACACTTGTCATTCTATTGGAAAGTGCATAATTGTGGAGGATCTGTCCTAGATCTGGTAGAACGTTTCCCTTCCTGGTGATTCTCGTTGTTACCCGGCAAGCTGTTGGGAGCCATTGGCGGAGCTCGTGAGAAAATAAAAGGGGGCCAAACAAATATTCATCGATTTAAAATTTTTGTAATTCTTATAAATTTTTCATTTGTCCGTACAAGCATACACTAAATAGCCATGATTGTAGTTGTAGTAATTAATTATGCAATAGAAATACACAAAAACAAATAACTAGTTTGCAAAAGTGGTCAAGATACCTTGTTTATTTAAATTTCACCGTGTGTTGCTTCACCATATCGAAATCCTTAATAATTGAATCAACCATATCATTATCTTCCCTTCTACAGTTGTTTTCTTGTAGTAAAAAAAAAAAGCGTCTTTCTTTTAGTTTTTCCCTTGCTTTCATACAAGAATTTAGTGTCATTGTATTAAAAAAAAGTCTTTGTGAGACAAGAATACTACCTGGTCTTATTTTTTTTTTTTTTTTTTTTTTGTGTGTGTAGGGTGGGGGGGGGGGGGGGGGTGGGGCCCTCGCCGGCCCCTCCCCAGCTCCGCAACCGCTGTTGGGAGCCCTCAGTCCTGTGTCCCCCGCCGGCTGTGTCTTGACACTGCCGAGGCCATTAAGGCGTCCGTGGCAGCAAAACCGATGCGGGCCGACTATGAAAAAAAAATTAAAATTTTAATATTTCCTAATAAGGTGGCCTCGATCCGGTGCTTTTGTTCATTGATCTACTCTCTACCTCTTGGTGCTTCAAATTGCCTTGATTCGGTTCTCGATCTGGTCCTCTTGTGCCACGATCTATTTGGTTCTCTATATATACTCTTACGCCTCTTGCATCTCCGTGTAGTCCACGATGAGGACTCAGATGGTTCAAAAATTTTGCATGATGTAATTGGCTTATTGCTTTGTCATATTGGATTTTGTAAGAGATCGATTCGGTTACATCAGCTCTGCTTCAGTGTATGAGTCGTGTATGGATATGGACTCTGGCGCGCGGTGTATCCGTACGACGGAGGAGGCCAAACACGAAAAAAAAAAAAAAAAAGGTGAAACGGAAACTCTCTTTTCAAAAGGTATAGATATAGATGAGATAGCAAACAACATCTGATCTGATTCCGATTCATCGCCAAAGGTACATGACTCTGACACGGGTATAGATATAGATGAGATAGCAAACAACATCTGATCTGATTCCGATTCATCGCCAAAGGTACATGACTCCGACACGTCAACGATTATGGCAGTCCTTGTCAAAAAAAAAAAAAAAAAAAAAAAACGATTCTGGCAGTACGTCTAACTTTTCGTTTTTCCTCCAGGATAGTTGTTGATCGCATGACATGTTGCGTAGCCTGTCGGCTCTCCACTCTTATACTATTCAGCACTCAAAGAGTGCGTATGTTGCAAGCAGCATCTCAAATTTTATATCAACAGGATTTGCTGCTTTAGGTGAATGAATGAAAGGCTTGATAGAAACAAAGTTCATCAACTAATTAAGAACAGCCACGGAGATGTCAACAGGATTTGCTGCTTTAGGTGAACCAACCAGTGCCAAATATATTATATATAGCAAACTTTCCCGTGTGATGGTGATGTTGGACCCAACCAGATCGAATACAATCTAACAAAGCCGGATTGCATTACCGCGAGTGATGTTTCAGTCTCACTGCAGTTTCAGTGGACCGCAAAGTTGCTTTTACTTCCTTCACATAAAACCAACATAGCATTCATCCATTCCCAATGAGAATAGGAAACATGAGCCATACCATTGTATTTTCCATGCCCAATGAACTAATATGTAATTCCAGTTATTGTAATAATTAAGGATGGAAAAAGGATATCAAATGGGCGAACAAGCTTTATCCAGCTCGACTGAATGCCCTGAACAAATGTACTAGACCTACTGAGAAGGGAAGAGATGTATGTACATATATAGATTTCTAGGGCGTGGACTAAACCAGATACAATCAGACATTTGCAAAGTGATCTATTTAAACATCTGAGCAGAACTCCAAGCTATCCAGGTGATGTGCAAACGATTCAGCCAGTCTGTCGGCGTCCTGAACCCGCAGGCGCGTGCCTTGCTGCCCGACGACAATAGCAGCTACTCGTGAGGCCAGTAGTCCTATGCCTTTCAGGTCAGAAGCACCCCGGAGGATGCCATACAGAATCCCAGAAGCGTATGCATCGCCAGCACCACAAGTGTCCACGGGTATGCAGGATGGTGGAGGGATGTATATTGCTTCACCTTTCACCCCAATGTAGGATCCATGCATGCCATCTGTCACGGATACCAGAGGAACGGAGTGGCTTAAGTATCTTGTGGCTGACATGGGGCTTTCTGTTGAGGGTAGCTCACAGAAGGCCCTTGCTTCATTGGCGTTGGCAAACAGTATATCTGCATAGTTTCCTACAATATCCCTGAAAATGGTTTGGTCCGTGGTCATTAGTGTCATAAGATGAGGCCATAATGCAGATGCATTAAAAAAATGGTGGGTTCTGGAAACATGACAAACACTTTAATGGTACTAACTGATGAACAATTATGCCCTAAGATTCTTTTGCTAGTTCAGTGATAAAACCAGATATAGAATAAGGTGGCCTTTGTGTAGCCCATAAAAGGGACTTTAGATGCTTAGCCCTCCTCTTTTTAAAGTCAATACGCACTATCAGTGGAAGCAAGTAAAAGATTGGACATTTAGATCTGGGAATGTGTACAGCTGGGCACAGATGGTCACAAGTTGTGAATCTGACAGGAAATCCTTTGAAAGAAGGCTAGTCTCACCGGAAGTCATTGTAGCAACGCTTGATGCAAGATACATCTGATGCAGTAACAGCAACGAGTGCACCATTCTTGTGAGCATCTTCACACGCTTGCTTGATAGCTTCAATTGTGTGAGGCAGCTCAAATAGATAACCTTCCACAATTAGTACATTTGATTTAGACACTAAACTGGCCAGTTCTGAATCGTAACTCAGAGTTGACGAAGTACCCTGTAAAGACAGAAAGTGCATGCCACTGTTTGAGCATATATGTGTTGTAGGTGCAGCACAATCAATGATGATTGGCCAATAAATTATACTTGCTCAAAAATACAGGCTCATGAATCAATGAAGTATCATTAAGATCCCATGATAGTTTTGCTTCCATATTCATGTCATACTACTACAAACAATTCCATGACTAAAAAACCAGGAAATTTCACTTCATTATTTGCACATTCATATTCATATGGTTTAGATATGATATAGACTCTTAAGAGGCCAGATAGTGAACTGCTTGTCCAGACACAAGTTGGTACCCTGAGGTGTCTAAAGGGTGTAAATAAGACTGAGAAAGCATAGCAAGCAAGTGTATGGAATAGTATCTAACAAGTTCAGATATAGAAGAGTTATCATCAAAGGAAGTAAAGGAACTGACCTGATACGCAAGCATAGTTAAACTGTGCGTCTGGCGTTGTTAGAACAATAACAGTTCCAGTTGTTCCATCTTTGACCGGCTTAGACAAGAAATGCACATTAGCACGGCGCAACTTCGCCCTAAAAGCGTGATTGAGCAAAAACATGATGTCAGCCAATACTCTAGGCTTTGTGCAGAAATAGGACATCAGGATCAGCTGCAAACGTGCAACAAAAATAGTGACAAATTAGTGAATTACCTGTAGAAACTACCTAGTGGGTCACTGCCCACACTGCCTGCCATCGCAATTTTAAGCTCAGGGTAGTCAGCAGACTGGCTACTACCAAGCCTTGCCAGCGCCACGAGCGAGTTGGACAGGGAGCCTCCAGCTGCTGCCTTGTAGCTGCACCCATCCATGGCACGCAAGACCCGTCCCCTCTCCTCATGGTTTATGACCTTTCTCGTTCCCTTCTCTATGCTCAATCTCTCAAGGAATTCGTCATCCACCATCCCTGAGAAGTCAACCTATTTGACCCACAAAATAGTCACAAGCCAGAATCGATCTCAAGTTCTCAACAACACATCCATACAGATAGAAGTTTGAACTACTTTTCACAAGTTGTATCTTGGATATTTGGCAGATAAAAGCAAAGATCAAGAATCAGTATCGTTAGTTATAATATAATGTTGCACAAGTCCCTACTGTCATCACAAGTTGTATCTTGGATATTTGGCAGATAAAAGCAAAGATCAAGAACTAGTGTCTTTAGTCATGATATAATGTTGCACAAGTCCCTATTGTCATCAAGCATCTTCCTGTTATATACGAACTTGAGAGGCAAGTTGTAACAGCCCCAACAGTTTATTCAGGGCATCTAATTATAATTCTAGCCAAATACAGAGTTAAAGCATCTTGAGTTTGATCAAGTTTATACAAAAAATATAAATAATTATGAAACCTACAAGTATTGTTAGATTTGTTTTTAATTCAAACTTGGCTCTCACGTCCTAATATTAAAAGATCCGAACCCAGGCAAATCATGAGCTACCACACTGTTTACAAATTCAGGGAGGGATCGCTCCAAACAGAGGATTGACCCAGCGTCCCAACTCATAGAGATTCTAGCAAACTCCTCCTGCTGCAAAGTCTCTGGAGTTTGAAGTGATAGCTTCTCAAAGTTGGCTTGAATCTATATCCAGCTCAACTCTCGAAATACCAAAACGTTCAGCCAATTCCAGAGCAAACAAGGATTCTTTGTTGAATTATTATCGTATTCTATGTATCTGATGTCATAAATACTTTTTTTTTCTATAAACTTGGTCAAACTTAATAACATAGTTGACTAACGGCAGAATTATAATTATAATTATAATTTCATTCTTTTCAGGAGTAGAAGGGTACTCCCTCCCTCCCAAAATGAATGCAATCAGCGTCATGCTTTAGTATATTACAAGTATGATGACTATTTATAGATTAAAAAATTATCAAAGAAATACCATTAGATTAACTGTGTGTATTTTCATAATAAACTGATTTGAAGCCATAAATATGAATATCATTTATTTATTTACTAAAAAAAATTTGGTCTAACGTGAACCACTTAAACGGGCTGCATTCTATTTGGACCGAGGGAGCAGTAGGTATGTACTGCGTCAGCATTCAATCCCGAAGGACGAGAACAATAACATCGCAAGGAATCGACTCTAGCTATCGCTTATTCCGCAGTCGATCCAATATCTGAAAACAATTTTACAGGACTCACAGAGGGGGGAGGAAAAGGGGAGAAGACAAGGGCTGCACGCACCATCGCCTGACCGAGGCCCAGCACGTCCCATCTCTCTGGCCCACCGGCCGCCGCGGAGAGCTCGACGGCGTCGTCGACCTCGCCGTCCCGCTGCCCCGCTCGCAGGGCGTGCTCCTCCTCCTCCTCGTCATCACTCTCACTGGCGCCGGCGGCGTCCGAGAATCCGCCGAGGAGCGCTCGCGGCCTGCCCATCCGGCGCACCACCACGAGCCGGTGCCAGTGCCAGTGCCAGCTATAGGCGCGCGGGGAGTTCCCCTGCCCGGCTCCTCGGCGCGGGGCGAGGTGGAGGAGCGAGGAAGGGGCGCGAGAGTTCGGAGGGGAAAAAAAGCGGTGGACGATGGTTCGGGACGGAGAGGAGACCGTGGCGGCGCCGGCGGTGGTGGTGGTGGCGGAGGTGAGCGCCATTGTGGTGTGGGTAGCGCGCCGCGCCGCGCCCGTGGCGTGGCGTGGGCGTGGCGTATTTGATGAGGAAACGGATTGGGGTAGACCGGCCAGGCCGGCGACGCCGGAAATGAGATGGGGCTGCAGCTGCTGCCGCGCTGCCTCACTCCCTGTCACTAAAAAAAGAGTGGAAAACCTTTATAATTAATAACAAAAATAAATGAACAGAAAGAGGGAGAAAAAACGTGGGGCTCACCCTACAGTGTCTGCATCCTGCAACGGGTGGTAAGGAGAACGACACGTGATTCCGTCTCTGGACTTCATCCGTAATGGGCCAGAACTTGAATCCTTTCGTTGGGCCGATTTTTTCATATCTAACGACGGGCCGGCCATCACGTGCAAATCCTCTGAGGCCGGTCTCAATGGGGTTTTCATGAGTGTTTACGACATTAAATGCAATCTTGCCACATCAGCAAAAAATTTTACTTTTTTGCATGAAACCCTTAGGAGAGAGAAGGAAAGAGTTTTTACCATGGTGAAACCTTTTTGGCATGATTTCACATGCGTTGGAAACCGTGTGAAACCCCCATTGAGACAGTAAATAGAGTTTCACCATGCAACTATGCAATTAAACCATGCAATGAGAGAGAGGTTGTGGGACCCTTAAGCCTATGAAACCGTGCAATGAAACTGTGCATTGAGGGGGACGTCTATTTCATGTCAAAGTTTCATATCTTGGAAACCCGAGGTGAAAATCTCCATTGAAACCGGCCTAATGACACCAAACGTACATCACATCAAGCGTATACACTCATCTATGATCCATGTTTTCCTAAAAAAAAAAAAATCTATGATCTATGTAAGCACCCACCCTACCTATATTAGCAGCATCTGAGATAGTGATATGATTCAAAAAAAAATTCAAAAATCAGTACTCTCTGTCCATAAATAATCATTTTATGCTTTCCAAGAAACAACTTTAACTAAATTTATATTAAAAAATTATAATACCTATGATGCATAATTAGTATCATTGAAAAGATATTTGAATCTAGTTTTTTTAACAAAAATATTTAAATACACAAATGTTGCACGCATTTTCTACAAATCGAGTCAAACTTGTTACATACACACCAACGGTGGTGATTATTTAGGTGCTTCGTTTGCCTCCGCCTTCTCCTTCATGGTATTTCTTATGCATGGAGATTGCACGTGATTTTACTTTCAACACGACTTCGATCCAAATCTTTAGTTTTCCCTAAAAATTAGAATGACACCTGCATAATGTAGGAAAGATATACCTATAATTTTTTTGTCATAAGATTTTTGGTTTTACTATATGGTATTTTGGACCATGTAAATTTGTTTTGAAACTAATTACCTTTGCCCTAATCATCATGCAATTAAAAGTAGAGGGGTATTAAAAAGGGCGCACCAGTGCCATAGGCTCCCCACGCCGCACGGGGTTTAGGGAGGGGTGATTAGCGCCAGGGCCTTACTCGCACACTGTGTAATTTTGCAGAGGTCAGGGGCTCGAAAAAGTAGAGGAGTACTAATGAGAGCTAAATGAATTAATCATGTCTCCAAATTCCAAATCCTATTGACTATTAAAAACTTGACAATATTAGCTGCATTCTGAGACAAAATGTTTGTGTCTCGTTTTCTCAATTGCTACTCATCTACTAACCCACTGTTATATTCATTCACATATGAAAATTTACTTGAATAGAGATAATATCATAGAGTTATGTCAGATAACTAATTGCACATGATTCTTGTTTTATTCTCCAATTAACTATTAGAAGAACTAAGAACCCCCTATTTTCTTAAGAAACATCACGTAACATAAACTCCTATGTCTCAAAGATAAATGCACCAATATCACGTAACATAAACTCTTTTCTCGAGAAGTTATTTTTAAAAAGTTTGTTCAAATACAAAAAAATGTACCAATATTTATGATGTATAATAAATAAAATTAGATTGAGTATAAAATATACTTTCATAATGTACTTATTTGGAGATACAACTGTTGATATTATTACTCTCTATATTTTTAATCAAGATTGAAATTTTTTGACTCTCGTGAGTGAGGGGTACATTTATTTTGTAACGTTGGCAGCCGATTACGGTAAAACACCGAAATAATAAAGGATTTAATAAATAAAGGAAATCCAAAGTGTCATATCACAAGCCGTGCCTTGACTTTCGCATCGTGTGATGTAAATGTGCACTGACTTTCACATGTTAAGGAACGGGGCGTCGCTGCACAGGCACAGGCACAGAAGCTCCCCTGCGGCTGCGGTCACTGTGCATGGTCGAATTTGCCCCTCCTGCTTTCCTCTCCTCCTTTCCCTGCAAGGACGAGACGCGACGAGACATCATCCCATCTCTCTCTCTCTCTCCCCCATCCCTCGACCCGACCTCGCTCGCCGTCCCTGCCCTGCTGTGCCCTGCCCCTGTCCGGCTGTCCCTGCCCCCCAGCCGCGATCTCTCCCCCCGCCCCCCTCCCTGAATCGCTGAATTTTTCTCTTTCCTGCCCCCGCCCCACCTCGGATCGAGTCCGCCTATCCCGCTCCGCTGACCCAGCCCCGAAATCCCCAATCGAGCCCGACCGGGGTCCCGTCGATTCCGCCGGATTCGAGCTCCCGCCGGTGCGGCGGCTCGCCTGAATCGGCCGATTGGACTCGAATTCGGGTGTTCCGGATGCGCGCGGAGCGGAGGCTCGCGGATCTAGGGTTTCGGAGGGCCTAGGGTTGCTGCCGGCGATCTGGTGATGGTGGTGCGGCGCGGTGCCGGAGCTCGGCGAGGAGGAGGAGGCTTCGGCGGCGACGTTGGAGAAGATGCAGCGAGCCGGATATGCATGGGTGCCGCGGCGCTGAGGGGTGCGACGGCAGGAGGCGGCGTCTCGTTCGGCTCATGTGGCCAGCGGCACGCGTAGAGGCAGAAGCTCCACCACCACCGGCACAAGGACCAGCTACTTCTCCTTCTAGCTCATCTGTTCCCCTTCTCGGACGACTTCTTATCCGCCGGAATCGGGGGCGCAGAAGCAGGAGTGCATCGATCTCCCCCGCCCAGTGTCACCCGGTTGCTTTGTAAAGGTGCGTTTTTGTTGGGTATCACTTGCTTGCTAAACTTGATGGGTTTAAATAGACTGAGGTTGCTAACCATTTTTTCGCTGTTTGGACTTGGACAATACCTGCTATATGAAGCGGCTGCACTAGATAACTAGATTACTCAGGTGCTGGACGCCTTGAGGTTTTGGGTTGCGTGAACTGTTGAGTTTGGATGTACTACTACCGACTGCAAGCATGCAAATATGGAAATATTGGCATGGAATTCCTTTTGCATCATTGTATCAAATTCTGTCAATGGCTCACTATCAAATTGGCAATTTTGTCACACAATATGCAAGGCTCTACTATTTATTTATTTTTCCGCAAACGACGTGGCAAAGTGCCATCCCGTGAATAAGCGTGTAAGGGTTCACAAATTACTTAGTTTCGTATTGCAGACGTATTCTTACTTTCTGCAAATGATGCAAGGCAAAGCTTGCTTGTGCCGGTGTTCATTTCAATAACACAGTTTACCATCATTTTTTTCGTTGCTTGTTTGAGTGCTAACACAACGAGCACTGTGAGGTTGTGATCTTTGAACTTGTATACCAAACTAACAAGAGAATGGAGCAACATGCTGGTCATTGGATGACTTGTAACAAGCTGTTTACTTTTCAGGACGGGCGTGAGATCAGAGTTGGCGATTGTGCTCTTTTTCGGGCTGTTGATGTTCCTCCATTCATTGGATTGATACGTTGGATTGAGAAAAAGGAAGAAGGCTATCCCAAATTACGTGTTAGTTGGCTTTATAGACCTGCTGACGTGAAGCTTAACAAGGGTATACAACTCAACGCTGCACCAAACGAGATCTTCTACTCTTTCCACCAGGACGAAGCATCTGCCGTTTCTCTGCTGCATCCTTGCAAAGTTGCCTTTTTACGAAAAGGTGCTGAACTACCGGCTGGAATTTCTTCATTTGTATGTTGGCGCGTGTACGATATTGACAACAAGTGCTTATGGTGGCTTACTGACCGGGACTATATTAATGTAAGTCCATTTCTGTCTTGCTTGTTCCATTATATATGTCTACATACTTATTCACATATGAAATGATAACCAGGAACGGCAGGAAGAAGTAAATCGTCTTCTGTACAGAACAAGGCTAGAAATGCGTGCCGCATTGCAATCAGGTGGACGCTCTCCAAAGCGTTTAAATGGTCCATCAGCTTCCCAGCAACTGAAGTCTGCTTCAGATGGTACACAGAATGGTGGTTTATCTAAAGGAAAGAAGAGAGATAGAAATGAACAGGGAGCTGATCCAGCTAAGCGTGATCGTGATCGTCTACTTAAGGTTGATGACAGTGAGCCTGGAAGCTTTAACTTGGATGATATTAAGTCCGAAATAGCAAAGATAACAGAAAAAGGTGGACTTCAAAATGCAGAAGCAGTTGAAAAGCTTGTACATCTTATGCAACATGATCGAACTGAGCAGAAGATAGACCTTAGTGGTCGGGTTATACTTGCTGATGTTATTGCTGCTACAGAGAGTCCTGATTGCCTCAGCAAATTTGTGCAATCAAGGGGCCTTCCCGTGTTGGACAGTTGGCTTCAAGAGGCCCACAAAGGAAAGTCTGGTGATGGCAGTAGTCCTAAAGAAGCAGATAAGCCTATGGACGAACTTCTCTTGGCCCTGCTTCGTGCATTAGCTAAGTTGCCTATTAATCTCAGTGCATTGCAAAGTTGTAGCATTGGGAAATCTGTCAATCATCTGCGCAGCCATAAAAACCGGAGGTTCAGAAGAAAGCTAAGTGTCTTGTTGAGAACTGGAAGAAGCGTGTTGATGCTGAGATGAAGTCAACTGATGTGAAGCATGTAGTTTCAGGTCAATCTGTTTCCTGGTCAGGAAAAGCAGGTTTCCAAGAAATTTCAAATACTGGAACCAAACGAGGTGGCTCAAGTGAGAACAGCCCAAAAAATCCAGTGCCCACACTTTCATCGTCAAAAAGTTTCGGATAAGCTTGGGGGCACAGATGCTGTAGCAAAGTTGAACCCTGGGGGCACAGATGCTGCAGCAAAGTTGAACCCTGGGGTATCCGCCTCGTCAAATTTACAACACGTGCAACCAGCAAATGTTACTACCAACTTGAAGGACCAGCCCTGCAAATCAACTGGTGGGACTGGTTGTCCTGAGCTGCCTACTGTAAAAGAGGATAAAAGCAGCAGTTCAAGCCAATCACCTAACAACAGCCAGTCAATATCTAGTGAGCCATCGAAGGATGCAAGAAGTTCAACTGCTGCTTCTGGTGGTGCTAGTAAAACTTCTGGAAGTTCTTCACGGAGCCATCGAAGAGGAAACAATGGTCTTGTTTCCGGGAACCTGAAAGAAGCTTCTGTAGGAAGATCTGTCTCCCTTGATCGACCATTGCTGCAGGATAAGTCATCTCAATCTGGAACAGCTTCTGAAAAAGGAGTTGATATGCCATCTGATCATGGAAATAATCATAGATTGATTGTTCGCTTTCCAAATCCTGGTCGTAGTCCCGCTAGAAGTGCAAGTGCTGGATCTTTTGATGACCCATCTGTTACTGGGGGTAGAGCTTCATCTCCTGTGGTTGCAGATAGGCATGATCAGACTGGCGCGCAGGGTGAAAGTGAAGACTGAAAATTCTCGGCCTCATTTAGCATCTGATGCTAATGCAGAGTCTTGGCACAGCAATGACATTAAAGGAGCCACTGGTTCGGAGGAAGGTGATAAATCACCCTGTGCTATATTAGATGATGACAACAGCAGGACACCTGATGATTCTGTTAAGGATGCATCACAAGTTGCATGCTCGTCATATATGAATGAAAAAGGTGTCAGTGAAACTAAGGTGGGAACCTCATTCAGCCCAATGAATGCTCTTATTGAAATTAAGTACTCTGAAGCTAGCAATTCATTGCAAGCTGGAGACGACACGGCTATGAATCTTCTTGCTAGTGTGGCAGGGGAAATATCTAAATCTGAATTGGTTTCCCCAGCTTGTTCACCCAGAAGTTCTTCTGTAAAGAAATTGGTCCGTGAGATTGACAACACTGGAAAGGTTAAAGTAGAAAGTGACATCGGGCCATCACATCCAGGGCAAACAGATGCTAAGAAAGTTGCCATGGGGAAGGAAGTGAAAAATGATGCTTGTTTGGTTGGAAAGGAGGAACAATGCCAAACTACGCCATCTCCTGAGCTAGCAGATTCAAAAACAGTTGTATCTTCAGCCAAGATTGAAATCCATGAAGGGCGTGCAAACAAATGCAATTCTCAACATGCTTCAATTGACTCCAAAGGTGAACATGATCAGAACTTCAATTTGTGCCACTCAGCTAATACTAAAGTTGTCAATATGTCTAATATGTATTCATCTGTAGGTGAAAATGGGGATGCCTGTACTGCCCATGGGAAAGTAGAAGATGGCAGTACAGACAAGGATGGTGCTGTGGAATCTGCATTGGGCAGCCAGTGTAGCTTGGTTGTTTCCAGTAGAAATTCAAGATTGGTTCTTCCTGGGGAATCTTCATTGTCTGCTGCTGATAAACAAGCACAGGGTTTGTTAAAAGCAACTAATCATAAGCAGCTTCTGAGTGTATCGGACAACCCAGGAGCCATTGATAGACGTGACAGTATGGCTGGTAAATTAGATTTGATGGCTGCTGAGGTGAAAAAGGCTGATGCCATGGGCAATAGTAGCATAGTGCAGAACGAGGCTGAAAAGAGGGAACATGCTTCTTCCCCAGTTGTAGCAGCAGCTCCTCCAGTTGGTGTGGCAAATGTGAATAAGGAAAAGAAAGAATCAAAAGACAGTTCAAGTGAATCCAATAGCCATGTAAAATCTGAAGGTGTCAATTCTCAGCAAAGTGAGCAAAGTGCAAAGCAGAGTTCAAAGAAATCCAGTGATGGTGTGTGTGGAAAAGAGGACGGAAAAGAAGACCATGTCTTATCAGACGAAGGTTCTTCTCTAGCCGCTCACACCAAGTCAAATGCTACAGCCAAGCTTGATTTCGACTTGAATGAAGGAATACCTGGGGATGATGGGCATCAGTCTGAGCCAACTATATCACCTGTTGTTTGTTCCTCAGCAATCCATTTAACTGGGATTTTGCCATTCACTTCGCCTATTACAAGTGGGTTGCAGCCAGCTCCAATTACAGTAGCTGCTCCAGCTAAAGGACCCTTTGTTCCTCCCGAAAATCTACTAAGAGCAAAGCCAGAGATCGGGTGGAAAGGTTCAGCTGCTACAAGTGCATTTCGCCCTGCTGAACCAAGGAAGATTTTGGAGATGCCTGCTGCCACACGTGACATTCCAGTATCTCATGCTGCTGGGAAGCAGTCTCGTCCCACGCTTGGTTTTGATTTGAATGTTGCAGATGACCAAGCTCTCGAGGAAGATATCCCACAGAGTTCTGCACAGACTACCTGTTCTGAATCTGGAAATACGAGAAGCCGAGATGGTTCGTCACGAAGCGCTGGTATTGAACTTGATCTGAACAGAGCTGATGAAGTTGCAGATAATGGCCAATTTGTACCAAATGCTTTGCACAGAGTTGAAGTCCCATTGTTGTCAACGAGATCGATACCTGGAGTTTTCTCTAATGCTGGAACAAATAGCTCAAGGGACTTTGATCTTAATAGTGGACCAGGCCTTGATGATGTTAGCACTGAACCTGCACCAAAGAGCCTACCTTCTAAAAATACAAGCAGTATTCAATTCCTACCACAAGGTCCTGTTAGGATGAATAGTGCTGCCATGAGTAATATATCACCATGGCTTGCCTCTCCCAGCCCCTGTGGTCCAGTAGGTATACAGTCTTTTTTACCATCTAGAGAACAGCCGTACCCAATGGAGGCAGCGCCTGGTGCCCAGAGGATTATTGCGCCTACAGCTGATGGTGGCCAATTTGGACGTGATCCCAGCAGGCCTCCAGTTATTTCAACTAATCCAGCGATGGTTTTTCATCCGCCATATTATGCAGGATTCCCTTTTCCTCCTAGTGTTCACCTTCAAACACCGGCATTTTCAATTGGACCAGCAACATTTAATAATTCTGCACCTGCAGCTTATTTTCCAACTCTCCCCCCTTCTCTTGTTGGGCCAGCAGGAGCATTACCTTCCCAGCATTCAAGGCAGTATGCTATAAATCTTGCTGAAGGTAGCAGCAGCAGTGGACGTGACAGTAATCGTAAATGGGAAAGTCAGGGGCTTGATCTTAACTCAGGCCCCGGAAGTATAGATTTAGAAGGAAAGGATGAACGGGTGCCTTTACCAGTCAGACAAAATTTGATCCCACCCCCCACATGGCTTTGCGGAGGATCAAGGAAGAATTTACCAAATGCCAGTTGTAGGAACAAAGAGAAAGGAACCTGATGGCAGTTGGGACTCAGAAAGGTCTACTACATACAAGCAATTATCATGGCAATGAGGGCTCTGAAGGAGATCATTTTGCACCGACTGGTCTGCGGTGAGCATGTATGTACTTGATTCTAACTTTTGAGGTCTGTTTGATTTTTACTATCAGCTGCTAATCTTGTGAAATTTGTGGAAATCTGCCTTTATTTGCAGAGGTACCTGCATGTAGAACTTGGGCGGTGTGTCCTTCAGTCACTGGACTATACTCATGGGATTCAGCCCCATGACGATGATATGGGATTGAGGAAACGAAAACTTGCTGTAATTGTTGTAGATTTTTCTTAGCTGTTAGGCTTTTGGTTCTAATTTACTCAGGAGGGTATGGCTGCGGAGGAGGAATCGTTGTGATCCTGAGCTCTGGGGCTACTGTAATTAGACCGTCCGCTCTGTTTGTTGGTGATAAACTGTTGAGCACATGTTGCAGCTTTACATAAGAATTTAGATGTGACCTTGTTCCGTGTCGGGGAAGCGTTACGTCAGCTGACCATATATACACACCGGTGCAACGAACAGCACAAGTTGCTGCGCCATGTATCTTGGGTTGCAGTGCAGCTGTATGTATAAGAATTCTAGCAGATCAGCAAGCTATACCTTTTTCCTGTTTCTTTAACACCGAATCATCTGCATCTGGTTTACTCTTGATGCTCTTTTTTAGAAGAATCGGAGAGGGGATGATCGGCAGATACGAACCAGATAAAGAATAAATGAAGTGTGATTTTGTTTGATTTTTTTATTTTGGGTATAAATATTTGAACCGTTACCTTGGCATAGACCTCGGGTTTCAGGCACCCGTCGTTGTGTCAATCTTATGGGTAAACATATCTGTATGATTGTGTTAGTAACAATTATAGAAAGTTGAAAACAAGTAAAGTTTATTATCATATAACACAACTGTTCATCAACAACGTAGGTGTCATGTAATTGTTCAAAGTTTTTGAACTGAACTAAAAATTTAATACCTAGTGATAGACATTGTTGTGGGTATAAACGGGACGTAAGGTACCCAAATCTGTCTCGTCTGACGTAGAACATACGGTCATCGTCCCGCCCGACATGGCATGCCAAAGACCGCTTTGCCTGACGTATGTCGAAGAACACACCACGTCGGGGGTAGATACGACTTCTTGTCCAAGGAACGAAGAGGAAATTAGATGACCCGTGAACCACGAAACCCGTACGAGCGGTACAAAAACGGGACATGACAAGTTCCAAATCGGAGCAGATGGCGGGCGACATCGCAACTCGCAAGGCATACTGATGACTCACACAGGAGCGTGCAGCCGTCCTCGGACGGACGCGTCATGAGACTGTACCGCGTGGATGAAAATGCAGGGCACACTGTCGGGGCCCTTGAAGACCCGAGACACGACATTAACGCTGACGGCCCCCGACAAGTTTTAGTTGTCTAGAGCTTTTGAGATTGGTTCTTGCAGTTAGCCAGTTAAGTTTTAGTTGTCTAGAGTTTTTGAGATTGGTTCATTAAATTGTAAAAATTCAATCACACCAATTTCTTCCGAGTTCTCAGGTTCCAGAAAAACTTTTAAACGTTGGTCATTTACCTTGAATGTGTTCCCTGTATTATCCTCAATTGTGATTGCGCCATGTGAGGCATCATCAATCACTCTGAATAGTCCTTCCCATTTGCTTCGAAGTTTCCCATGACCAAAAAGCTTCACTCTTGAGTTGAACAGTAAAACTTTATCATCGGGCTTGAATTCTTTATGCTTGATTCTTTTGTCATGCCATCTTTTTATCTTCTCTTTGAAAATCTTGGAATTATGATAAATTTTTTCTCTCCATTCTTCTAGCTCAAATATTTGCATATGATGATTCTCCCTAGCTAGATGAAGATCCATGTGAAAGATCTTAAATGGCTAGAGCGAAGGTGAATAACCTAATAAAAATTCTACAAAATCAATAGAGCAATTTGTTAGACAATGACAAAGTGTAAATGTAGTTGCACTAGCTCTACTTGTCGGCAAGCCACCTAATAGCAATTTTAGGATTTACAATCTCTAATTCACACAAATGCTATATCACTACTTTACCAACTAGGTGAGCAAGCTAAATTACTCTATACAATTCTAGCAAACTACTCAACTAGCAATTCTACACAAGGATAATATATATATATATCTCAATGTAATTGCAAGGCAAAGAGGAGGTGTTATACCGACACGTCGAGGCAAGTCAACCAATCACCAGGAAGATGATATACACAATATAAGCACGATGAAGCCAATCATCAAGACACAATCAAACACAAGATGTAGACACTTGATTTTATTCACCCGGAGTTCACTTGAGCACCCTCAAGCTAGTCTCCGGTTGTGTTGGCCGTCTCAACAGTGAATCAAGGTGGTGCGCACGCCTTGCCTCACTAGGCCCTCTTGACACCACGCAATTGAGGGGTAACTCAATGACACGCGCAATGTATTAGGGTATTGTTGACACCTGTTATAGCATAATATTATTAGTCAATTAACATGAAATAAGGGCTTAAGATGAATATTAACATAAGTCTAGGGATCTAACTAACATATTTCCACGAGTTTTGGCCATGACTTTGCAGGGACTGAACAGATAAAAGCAGAGAAGAACGGTGAGAAACCTAAGAGTTTACATCCCATACGATGACAAGACTTAACCGTGAAGTAACTCAACCCAAAATGTGGACTAAAACACTCTAGAAGATACCAGAAGACACCAGGAGGAAGGGGATCACATTGTGATCTTGACCCCTGGCGGCCGCTAGGATAATCTACGGCGACCGCCAGGTGGGTCCCACCTGTCGGCCTCAGATTTCTATGTCGGTTTACCACCGACCTTGAGGTTGTATCTACACCGTTATTGAAGGTCGGTTTGATCCAAGGGTCCCTGTTCATCGCCATGGGCAAAACCCTAATTCATTATCAATTCATTCTGAGTTCATTCTCAACTCACATCAAGTCCAACCAAGTCTAGACCTAAGCCCTAGTTCATCATATTAGAAGTAGTTAGCTACCTAGTTAGTTCTAGAGGGAGTCAAGTTCATCTTGGATTCCTGATAGTCAAGAAGTAGCGGGAGCAGTGTTTCTCGTGGCTTCTCTCTTGTATCCAATCTGTAAGTATTATTGTTAGAATACAATTGATATGACTTTGTTCTATATAATGATTATATTCTTAGTGATATGTATCCATGCATGCTATAGTTATATATTTAGTTTAGTGAGTTTGTCTTATATCTTATGCATGGAATCGTATAACATCCACTTAGATGATCACTATGTGGGTGATAAGCAATGTGTAAACGTGGTGTTTATACAACGTTTATCTGCAATTGCACCCTACATTCCGGGACGTGTGGTAGATCGCGGGAGTGACAGTCCTGTTGAGTCCTTTGGAGTCCACCCTCCGAATGATAGGCCAAGTTGAGCCATAATTACAGTGATGATCAAGTTTCGTCCTTGATTGTTATTGGTAATGCTTACCATGTGTAGATGTATTGCAACCTTGCCATGATAGCTAGATGTATTTGCACTAATTATAGTATTCATTGACATATGATTAGGAGTAACTTAGGAATATTCTTTCTATTCTTTCTATATTATGTTAATAGCACATATGATACTAGTGGCATACGATGATCTTAGACTTGGGTAGTTATCATGTATTCAATTATCTTTATCTTGTGACTTATCCTGTTATGAGTATTGTTAGATGCATATGGCTACTCTGCATTATACAACTGCAAGTGGATCTCAAGTAAATCATAAACTAAATCATTAGACACCCCTATCTCTCTACTTTCCATAGACTTCCCCTTCCCTGTGGTAAAATATAAATACGAGACCTGGATTACTCCCGGTGAAGTGCTACGATGGTATTTGTATTTGTGCGCTTCAGATATCATGTTCATCTTTTATCAAGGCCTTATCAAGAATACCATACCCGCATTTCTTAGAGCGTTATTGCTAGGGTGACAGACTAGTGTGTAGGTAATGCCTAGAAATAAGTGGTATGTAACACCCTAGGTGTTAAGCATCTTGAAAGCATGATCATTTGCATGGCATCATCATCATTTCATGCATGTTTATGTTGCTAGTAGCATTCACTTTAATTTGATCTCACTTCATGCTTGTTTGATCTAGCTACTATAGGATCTTTGTTATAATGATGTTTTGGACCTAGATTGTGCCTAGATATATTTTTGACATAATTTAGGACCATGTTTGAGCTTGAGTTTCAATTTAGAAAATTTTTATAAATCTGCCCTAGAGTGTCAAACCTCTTTGAGTCATTTTGAAACTCCTTTCAAAAAGTGCTTGATAGAAGTGTTTCTAGCAAAAGTTTTCTATAGATGAAATGTAGTACTTTTTATATATATCAAAAAAGTTCTTTATAAGTTTCTTGTGAAAAGGCTTGCAAGTGGTTCAAATAGTGCCCAACAGTTTGAGTCAAATTTGAGTAGAATTCAAACTCTGTTTTGAATGGATGAAGTTGACCTTGCTGTTTTAATTTTTATCTCCGAATCTAGGCCGAATTAGAAAAAGTTCATATTGAGTGTTTTGTAGCTTATGAAATTCTCTACAAAATTGGTGTTTTGACTTTTTCCAAATTCCGCACGAATCTCGAGCTGCAGGCCAAAAACAGAGGCACTGTCAGAAAATAGGGGAGGGAGACCTATCGGCCGGCCGTCGGCCGACAAATGCTGCCGACGACGTGGCCACCGCATCCGCCGCCGATGTACGGCTCGGACAGGGCCAACCGCTCGCCCATGCACCTTAAAACCCGTGCCCGACGCTCCGCCCCAACCCTAAGCGTCACTCCGAGCCGCCGCCACTCGCTTTCCTCGCTCGAAACGCCGCCGCCCGTCGCCGTCCGCTCCGCCCGCGTTCGCCGTCACCGCCCGCCAAACCTCGCCAAAGTGAATCCCTAGCTCCGCCATGAGCTGCTCTACCTAAAGCCGTCATCGAATCGAGGTAAAAGCCGAGGTACCGAGCCCTAACTCGCAGCGCCACCGCCCGCCGGCGAGTCCGCCATGGCCGCCGTTGGGGCAAGCTCGCGCCTGAGCTCGTAGATCGAGTTTAGGTCGTTCTTTTTGTGTTCTAGAGTCGCCTAGAGGTGCTTGAGCTCCCGAGCTAGATGGTTGAGTGGATCCCGCCGTCACTTCACCGGACGCGTCGTCGCCGACGCGATGCCCGTGGCGCCCGCCGCCAGCGTCGCGTTCGTTTTCTCGCCGTCGTTGCTCCATTGAGTCCCTAAGTGCCATGCATGTCTTAGTTAGGTCCAGGGAAGTCAAGAACGTGAGCTAGCTCGCTCGGTCGAGCCCCGAACGGCTAGTTCGCCCGCCGTCCGCCGCCGCCCAGCCGCCGTGCGCCGTCGTCGTCGTTTTTGACCATTTCGGTTCGAACCAAGGGCACCACCGAGTCCATCTCGTCGAGTAGATGCGTTTGGACTAGCCGGGTTGAGCGATCTGGTCACCGCCGGCGAAGATCCGCCGCACCCGCCGCCGCGCCCTGCTTTGAGTCGCTGACATGCGGGCCCCGCCTGATTTTCTTTTTCTTTTATCTTTTTCTGTTTTCCAGTTTGAATGAAAAGCTTAGAAAATTCATAACTTGGTCATTTTGATGAATTTTTGAGTGGGACAAATTTTGTCATGCTTGTTAGTTTGTAAGCTACAGTATAAAATTATGAAACCCTATTTTCTGATAAATTTTATATAGAGTTTTATTTATGGCCATAAATGCATGGAAATTGGGAAAATCCATATCTTTTAATTGGTGCAAGATAAAAATATGCTTTCTGTACAAGATGTTCTTGGTTTTGTGAGTAGAATCCAGGAAAAATATCATGCATGGTATGTTTTGTAGAAGAAATGTGATTTTCTATTTATGTGCCTTTTTCAATGTGGTCTTTAGAAATTCATAGAAAAATAAATACTAGGGTTTTTGATGTGAGACTTAGTGTGTTTGCTTTTGATAGGTTTTAGAAGCTTATCATACTTAGAAATCTGTTGTCTGACACTTTTCATAGTACAAAGTATTTTCATGCATAGATTTAGTGCTAGCTTGCCATTTTTGTGTAGAGCTGTGTGTGCATGATCTTGCCATGAAATTTTTATGGTAGCTGTTATATGTCAGTAGGATGCCCTGGTAATTTGTGTAGATTTTTCTGAAGTAGCTATGTATTTACCATATTTATGTTGCATGGAAAATAGCTTAGAAATACATGTTTATATGAAGGTAATGTGTATTAGTATTTTTATTGTGTGTTCCTAGCATGGATAGGATCTGTTGGTAAGCTTAGTTTGGTAAGCTTGGCAGTTTTGTCAATTTATTATTCCTAGCACTTGTATAATTAAAGTGTGCATGTGTAGTGTTTGATAGGGCATATCATTTTATGTGCTTTAATTTGTCTTTTGGCTTCTCCAGTAGGTTTATTTGGTAGATAATTACTTGGTTTACCTGGTGGTCAAGTTTGGTAAGGTTTGCATGAGTAGTTTGCAAGTTATGGAGGTTGTATGTGATGTTTGAGTTGGAAACAGAGCCTCTGTTTTATCTGATTTCGAGGCTGTTAATGTCAGATTCAGGTCAGGGTGCTATGGAAGGTTTTGTAGGAAATTTCGTTAGCTTTCCATAGAGTATTTGTTCACTGAATTTGGAGTTGTAGAACTCTCTCAGAGACTGTTTTTAGTGACAGCATGTCGAGCTGCCATTTCTAGTGATTAGTGAGTTAGGATGCTTGCTTGATGTAGGCTAGTAGAGTTTCTTGTGTAGAATTAATTGTGTTTCTACGGAAGAGATATCCACTTACTAATAGCATGCATCATGAAACATTCATTCATCATCCAAATCTTATTTCATGCAAGTCTTTGATTATTTAATTGTAACTGTTTCTTTTCTCCATCATATGCATCATCTCAGGATCGGGAGAGGTGATAGAGGAGCTGATCGAGGAGCGCATTGGGAGCTTCACCACCTCGAGTCCAGCCGGAAAGAGGTCACGGGAGGAGGAGAGTCGACGTAAGAGCTTCCCGAGTGCCCGAGCACGTGCACCGCTACGTTCTGCGAGGCAAGCCCCGAGCATTCCTCGACTTTCCTATTTTCTCCAATTAATTTGACTTGAGTCTTTTACATGTTTCATGCATTAAGTATAGGAAATGGTTGAAACCGTTGATGCATTGAGATCCTTGTTGAAAGTTGCCCTATCCTATGTAGAGGTCTAGGTTAATGCTCGCATATCATGATTGCAAAGAGACGCTGATTCCGGTCACTTGAGGAGATGATGTGTACAATCACATGGGTGATTGTCAAGCCTGCCGCTTGAGAACCCGATAATAATAAAACATGTGAGATTGGATGGATATTGTGGTCCTTCCATCCAGTCGATTAAGGACTCATACTTTGTCGGGCTGTGGTCGGAAGTTGAAAGTACCTGTTCATATAGTAGGTTCCGCGGGGTCGTCAGCCACGAAGCTCGTGGGAATGTTAGGGGCCGGCTTTGCCCGCTTTATCGCTCCTCCTTTGGCGTGGTTGGTTGGGATTGATTGGGCGCAAGAAGATGCGCACGAGGCGTCGTTCCTCGTTGCTGCGCTCACTTGGTGGCCCGAGAAGGAGGGGGTAGCCGGCAAGACCGAGACTTTACGTCCCGTAACGTCCTGGGAGTGATTGGGTCTGCCTTTGCAAAGTAGACCTGGTTTATATCTGGGTATTCGCCAGCTGGTTTGCAATCGATTCGAATCGCCATCTCTCCTGGATAGTGAGAACCCGGGATGCTTCCACGGCAATGTAGTTTAATTATCACAATACATGTTATTTTATCACGTCGCCGATGATAGGTCCGCCCGATCTTACGTGGAGGTACGTGGTAAATCGATTGGTGGAGAACTTCGATGTTGACGGTCCGCTTCGAATTAACACAAACTCGACCCCCCGCAACCGCTACACCATCGCCCCAATGGTTATCAACCAAGCTCGACTTGATTGACCTCGCCAAGAAGGCTTTCCCCGCAAGTTTAATCGAGAACACAAGCAAGAACAGTTATCACGCAATCTGAATATTGCAAATATGAATGACGAATTTGAGATGATGGTGTTCGAGTTCGATCACAAAAGGACTAATTGCCATAGGTGTGGAGAACAAGAACAGGGGCCCCGGATTACCGTAAGCGGAATAATCTTCACGGTTACAATGAATCAATCAAGTTTCTTGATGGAAAACTCAAACTAAACAAAACCCGACTCTAACCAGCGGCGGCTCCTGAGTTTATAACGTGGGGAAGGAAGCAAGGGTTGAGGGCGACCAGCACGGAGGCGCCCACAACTTGGGCTTAAGGCCCGACACGATACATGGCCAAATTGGCCCAAAAACAGCGACGCAGCACCTTGCCGTGGTCACACAGAATGATCCACGGGCCATCTGGATCTGGGACCAGATCCAAAATGACGGCGTTGTCGTCCCCTTTCATAGAGTCCAAGATCGCCCCGTTTCGATATCGTATGAGGGGAGTTATGAAACATTGGACCCGAAACATTGCCGACCGTGGTCGTGTCCAGCGTGAATCCTCAGGGTGACGTGGCTACTGAAATGAGTTGGAGATGAGTTGCAACTTGAATAAGTAAGACCGTGGCGTTTGCGTAGGCGCACTAATCAACGTGGTGATGTCCTCATCAAGCCTGATGATCTAAATTTTATTTTGATCAAGTTACTTATACTATTATTTATTCTACTGAGCGATGATTAATCTTGACTATACAGGACCTACGGTTATATATTTAAATAAGTAACCTTTTAACTTGGAAAATACCAATAGTTTGCATAGGCGCACTAATCAACTTTATTTTCGAAATTAATGTGAGTCAGCTAAACCCCAGATAAAGCCTAGCATGATCCTTGGAGTCTTTTATTTTATTTTGGACGGGTAAGTCTAGTTGAGTATTTTGTACTCAGGGTTTCATTCCCGTTGTTGCAGGTGAGCATTTGTACCATGGGTACTGTAAGACTTGTCTGTTTCCTGTTGATGAAGAGTAAGGCCAGGGCAAGGCACTTCTATATCCCTGTCTCATGCTGTTGCAAGGTTGACTATCTACTGGCACTATCTTATATTGGTTTTCGCTAAAAGACTATTTGGTTTTCGAAACTACCGCTCGCATTTCTTGAACCCGAGTTTGTAATAAATTATACATCGCACTCGATATTTAACATATGTCGAATTTGGTTTGAAATACCCGCGGATTTTACTACCGAGCTCAACGATCCTGTTGTGTTGTTGATGAGTTTGAAATCACTCTGAGATTTCCGGAATACCGGGTTTATATGGACTCAAGTCTAGACTGCGGTTGCTTCGGCGATTGCGAATTATACATGAATTCTTATAAATTGGTCGGCTCTATCACAACTGGCATCAGAGCTTAGTTCGGTAATTACAAGTCCGATCTGGTATTTAAATTAAAATGAACCACTAATCTTTTTGCGAAAAAGTTTGTGAAACAAAATCTTTTAAGTGGTGTGAGTAAAAGGTTCGTAAAATTAGTAGTGCCATGGGCATACCCTTTATGCCCAATTAAGGACAGTCAGGTGGCTTGGCTAACTGGGATTGGGTCAATGCATCATATTTTGTTGTTTGTGCTTGGTTGCCGTGCGACCAGTAGTACGGGACTACTCACTTGAGTGGTCATGAATGGATCGAAATGTTAGAATATGCCCTAGAGATAATCATAGAGATGATTGTATCACCTTGTATCCATGAGATATTATGTGTTCATGAATATCCATTAAAGAAAACTTGTATCGATTGACAATTATGTGAATTGTTTGTGAGACTCTTTACTTGTATGGTTATTCGGTAATTGTCCCTGGTCGGAGTTCATGTGAGGACACACATGAATATTAGATCAACACACATATTAGTTGATGACTATGTTTCACAAGTCATAGACATGGAGATGTCAAACTAATAGTGTGGGCACATGTATGACATGGGGCTGGATTGACCCGACATGAGATGTTACTATTATTGTCTCTTTACACATCATGTATGTTATTTCCTTAGACCTGAGATTGTCGTATGTACTCAAGATGTGAAACGACCTACTTAGGGACTATCAAACGTTACTCCGTAATTGGGTAGCTATAAAGGTGGTCTTCGGGTTTGTCAGGAAGCATGTTGTGAGGCATAGTCAATCAAGATGGAATTGCCCCTCCATGAGAGAGAGATATCACCGACCACTCGATTGATTGGATCAAGAAATGCATGGCCGTGCTTGGGTTAAGTGTTAACCCACGAGGTGGACCAAATATCGTGAGGCAAGGGAATAACATGTATGTGAGTTTATGGTGGTTCGTCTGATATGATCATTGCGCGTACACATGGGAGTTGACACGTCTTGCTAGAGGCCGTCAACTATTGGTCGAGTAGGAGTACTCGGGCCATGTCTATGTGTGCGTGAGCCCATAGGGTCGCACGCTTTAAGGGGAAGGAAGCCCGATTCGGATCCGATCCAATTAGACGAGGCTTAGGGTTACTAATGGGCCTCCCGGCCCGAGCCCTGTTAGGGGCGCCTATAAATATGAGAGGTGGGCGCGGGGCTAGGTCAAGCCAAGTCACGCCACTTTGGCAGCCGCCGCCGCCCACGCCCTCGTCTCTTGCTCCTCGCGGGCCTAGCAGTCCAGAGGCGCATCGCTTCCTCCCTGTACGTGTGGGATACCTTGGAGGTGCTGCATCTGGAGCACAAGGACGAACCGCACGTGGAGGACGGACGTAAGCAACTACACGGCACTGCTGCTACGCGCACATCTTCGTCGAGGGTCGACACTTCCGCTGCACCTGCGCGTCTAGTGGTAATCCCGTGATCTATAACTAGGAGTAGATCCTTGGTTTATGGGTAGAAAAATTTTGTTTTCTAGCTAGCGTAGCGATCCCATATTCCTTCACGAAATACCTCTACGCCCCAGGTAAATGATGTTCAAATGCCTCTACGCCCAAGGTAATGGTGTGAGCTGTGAGAGCATGATCGGACAAACGCCGGTCTAGGGGGGAAATAAAATGTTTTGAGAGCTCCTTGGTCGGGTAGTGCTCCCGTAGACTTGTGTATGGGTACACAGGTGTGCTGGGTGTAAAATGTGTTTTTCCGCATGGTATGCGATGCCGTCGGGTGGACCTGACGAATCAGGTATATGCAATTTAATTTCTTGCATTGCATAAATATATTGTGGGCTGAAATGAAATTGCAGGTACACTAACAACGCAAAACGTGTAGATCGACTAGACATGTCTTATTTTTCTTTTGAGAGATCGTTGGATGCCACCATTAATACGAGTAGAAACTTATCTTTCCTAAATCCGTGACGTACGTAGGAAACGTTCATGCATCATATTTAAAATTTTTACATCATGTCATTCATGCATCTTTCCCATCTTTTCCCCTAATTAGTACTTGCCCTATTTGGTTAAAACTAGACTATTGTTTCTCAATCTCACTTTATCTCCTAAATCTTGCTACAGATGGCCCACTACTTCAAGCCCTACTCACCACCGATGATCTGGGTGACGCCAGCTTTGTTGTGGGAGACGCTGCAGTCAGTTGGGTGCAGCCAGGAGCCCATCTACGGATGGAGGCGAACCCATGGCAGAGGAGAGGTGCCATGGATTTCAGTTGAGGTGACAGTGCAGCCACACCCGGTGGACCCCTATTGGCCAGCCTGGCAGTGCATTGGGCAAGGGCCTGATGCATGGACAGCCGCCCAGGTTGCGGTCATGGGAGTGTTGGATCAGATGACGCATGACCGTGGGCCTGCACTTGCTGGCAGTCCTGCCGCAGTGTTTCCCCGAGATGTACCGCCTGAGGAGAACGAGCAGCTTGGAGTTGTTGGTATGGCAGCGATGAGGGCTATGTTTGCTGTGACGAAGCTGAATGGAGCACTTATGACAGCCGCAACAGATGCTACCGCAGAGGCCACACGTGTCAGGGAGGAGCTACGCGAGACTCAGGCTAGTCTGAAGAAACTGCAGAAGCGTACAAGCTACTTGGATGAGCGTCTCTCTATCACCATTGGGGAGCGCAACAGAGCTGTTGATGACTTCACCAATGCACGTCGTCGCATCAGAGAGCTTAGGGGTGACCACAGTGAGGATTAGAGGGTGCTGCAGCAGCGCCAGCTGGAGAGGACCACCAGGACGATCAGGATGGAGACCCCACTTCTCGCACTTCACAGGAGTAGATGACTGTGACATTGTGTTCTAGATTCCACGCTAGATGTTAGCACGTAGACCTTGATCTAGATGAGACACCCTTGTAGCCGAGCGGTGTAGTGCCACTATTATCATGTAATTTTCTTTCATTCGCAGGTTGTCAGCATGTAAGATATGGATTCGTATTACCATCGAGACCTTATTTGTATCAGTTGAGACCTTAATCTAGTTGCAACCTATCATCATGTTCGGTTATATAGTGTTTATGACATGTTCATCAGTTGCAAAAATTTATGCCGATTGTGCAACATTTGTTGCCCCGTTGTTGCGAAATCTTGGTACACATATTGCGTTGACATAACCGTGGTGTTGATGAAAGACCGTGTTGAGTTTATTGTTACCTGTTATTGTGGATGAATTTATTCTCTCAATAAATTCCGCGTAACCTAAATTCGATATCTACGCTTTGAACAACATCATCTGATGGTTATTGTTGATTCAATTGTGCAGATGCCGCAAACTCGATCAGGTGCTGGGGGAGATCGACAGCAACCACCTCCCCAAGGCCTGGAGCAGTTCTTTGATCAGCTCCTGGGAGAATTGCGTAACATCTCGCGCAACACTCAGCAGGGAGGAGGTCGTGGTGATGCGGTTAGGGATGGATTCTAGTCGTACAAGGACTTTAAAGCCACGGAACCGCCAAAGTTCACGGTGGCAAATGAACCCATGGAGGCTGAGGAATGACTTACCTTAGTAGAGGAGAAGTTCTGTTTGGTGAACCTGTCTGACACACAGAAGGCAGAATATGCAGCACAT
This sequence comes from Hyparrhenia diplandra, assembly GCA_015847255.1. Taxonomy (NCBI): domain Eukaryota; kingdom Viridiplantae; phylum Streptophyta; class Magnoliopsida; order Poales; family Poaceae; genus Hyparrhenia; species Hyparrhenia diplandra. The sequence goes on along the minus strand of JADLZK010002171.1, from coordinate 28,499 downwards.
TTGCTGGAGGGACCTGCAGGGATATGGTGGAAGAACCACCGTGCCACTTTTCCTACCAATGTTCCTATCACTTGGTTCCAGTTTACAGCAGCTTTTCGTGACACGTACATACCTGCTGGTGCTATGGCAAAGAAGTTGGGAGAGTTCATTAAGCTTAGTTAGGATAACAAGACCATGAATGAGTACCTACAGGCTTTTAATAGTTTGTCTAGGTATGCTCCTGACATGGTTGACACTGAGGCTAAGAAGTTGGCTAGCTTCAAGAGAGGGTTGAACCTGAAAATGCAGAAGACCATGGGAAATTCCACCAGGGATACTTTCCAGGCCTTTGTGACTGATTGCATTCATCAGGAGGCTAGTAATGCTCTGTATGCTACATCCAAAGGCAAGAAGAGAACGTTTGAGGGAAATCCAGGACAGGGCGGTGTTTCTTTTGGAGGCCGTCAGAACTATCGTCCACCTGCCGCACCTTCGCGGTATGCACCACCACAGAAGAAGAATCAAGCTGGTAACCCGCGCTTCAAGAAGTTGTTTGTTGCACCCGCTCAGAAAGGAAAGCCTGCACAAGGGAATGCTTCACGCCCGCCCCTTCAACCATAACAATCGCTACAATTGTGGCAAGCCCTGGCATTTCTCTAGGTTTTGCCCGCAGCCCGGAAGAACTACAAGCGGCATGTGGGGACGGGCACACTTTGCCGGTGTTGAGGAGGTTCCCGAGGGAGAGACCGTGATGTGACGGCCGATGCGTGTTTAGTTAACAATCATCGTCTTTGTTGTTTTGTTTGATTCAATCATCGCATTCATTCATGAGTCAAGAGTTTGCAGTAAGGAATGGCGAGCAAATATCTGATTTAGGATATGGGCATCGTATTAGTTCAGCAGGGGCTGACCAATTGACTAGGCAAAGGGTCAATGATGTGAGGATCATGATGGGATATTTAGAAATAATAACTTCCTTGATAGTCCTACCCGGTTTGTGCTTGGATGTCATCCTCGGAATGAATTGGATGAGGAGTTGGGGTGGTGATCATCGATACTGTGAATAGAGTAGTACACTTGAAGAACCCTCGCGACTCAACGGAACACCAGATTCTGTTACCCAAAGCCATTGACCTTAACCGTGTTTCAGCCGCTTTGCAAGTAACTGGTATCTCTGACATACCTGTAGTCTGTGAGTTTTTGGATGTGTTCTCGGAAGACCTACCTAGATTGCCGCCAGATAGGGATGTTGAGTTTGCAATAGAGTTAATTCCCGGAACTGCCCCTATATCCCGGAGACCCTACCGAATGCCACCAAATGAGTTAGCAGAATTAAAAGTACAGCTTCAGGAGTTGCTTGAGAAAGGTTTCATTAGACCTAGTTCGTCGCCCTGGGGATGTCCAGCCCTGTTTGTAAAGAAGAAGGATCAGACCTTGAGGATGTGTGTGGACTATAGGCCACTCAATGCGGTAACTGTCAAAAATAAATATCCCTTGCCCCGCATTGACATCCTATTTGACCAACTGTCCCGAGCCAAAGTTTTCTCGAAGATAGACCTTCGATCTGGTTACCATCAGATTAAAATCAGACCCCAGGATATATCCAAGACCACATTTTCGACGCGGTATGGTTTATACGAGTATCTCGTCATGTCCTTTGGCCTGACGAATGCTCCAGCACATTTCATGTGCTTGATGAATTCAGTGTTTATGCCTGAACTTGATAAATTCGTGGTTGTATTCATCGATGATATCTTGGTGTATTCTGAGAATGAAGAAGAACATGCTGAGCATTTGAGGATAGTCTTGGAGAGGCTCCGAGAACATAAGTTGTATGCTAAGTTCAGTAAGTGTGAGTTTTGGCTGAAGGAAGTGCATTTTCTGGGACATGTGTTGTCTGAGAACGAAATTTCTGTAGACCCCAGTAAGGTGCAAGAGGTGATGGATTGGAAGGCACCAGTTTCAGTTTCTGAGATACGGAGTTTCCTTAGGTTAGCTGGATATTATCGTAGGTTTATACCTGATTTCTCCAAAATAGCCAAACCCATGACCCGATTGTTGCAGAAGGAAGAGAAATTCGTGTGGACACCGGAGTGCGAGGCAGCGTTTCATACACTACGAACGTTGTTGACAACGGCTCCCGTGCTCACACAACCTAACATTGAGAAGCCCTTTGATGTATATTGTGACGCATGTGGTACAGGATTGGGATGCGTACTCATGCAGGAGGGCAGAGTCATTGCGTATGCATCTCGACAGCTAAGGAAGCATGAGGTTAATTATCCAACCCATGATTTAGAACCTGCTGCCGTGGTACATGCATTAAAGATTTGGCGTCATTACTTACTTGGTAATGTATGTCATGTCTATACTGACCACAAAAGCTTGAAGTACATTTTCACGCAAGAGGAATTGAATATGAGGCAGAGAAGGTGGTTAGAGCTGATAAAAGATTATAATATAGAGCTGCACTATCATCCGGGCAAAGCCAATGTTGTCGCGGATGCTTTGAGCAGGAAATCACATTGTTTGCTGGGACAAGTCGAACCTACGGAGGTTTTTCCTCCTATGCATCCGGCTATCCTATGCAATATTCAAGTGCAGAATGAGCTTGAAAGCAAAATCGTTGAAGGTCAGAAAGTAGATAAGGGAATCTCGTTTATCAAGAAGAAATTAGAGAAAGAACCTAGTGATCATTTCCGAATTGATGAGAGTGGAATTCTTTGGTATGATGATCATCTTGTCGTGCCAAAGGATCAAGAGTTGAAAGAACAGATTCTATCAGAAGCTCACTCATCAAAGATAACAATTCACCCCGGTAGTAACAAGATGTATCGGGATTTGAGAACCCGATTTTGGTGGACAAAGATGAGAAAGGAGATTGCTGCCCATGTGGCTAGATGTGATAATTGCTGCAGGGTTAAAGCTATTCATATGAAGACTGCAGGATTATTACAACCATTGCCAATTCCTGAGTGGAAATGGGATGAGATCACGATGGATCTGATTGTTGCTTTGCCACATACCCAGAAGGGATTTGATTCTATTTGGGTGATTGTGGATCGCTTAACCAAAGCTGCTCATTTTATTCCTATCAATATACATTACGAACCCCATCAATACGCAGAGCTATACATTTCACATGTACTTCGTTTGCATGGAGTACCTAAATCGATAGTGTCGGATCGTGGATCAAGTTGGACCAATCGATTTTGGGAGAGCCTACAGGAAGCTTTAGGTACCAAATTACTTCGTAGTTCTGCTTATCACCCACAAACCATAGGCTAAACAGCACGAGTGAACCAAATACTAGAAGACATGTTGAGGGCGTATGTGTTATCAGCGAAAGGTTCATGGGACAAATGGTTGCCATATGCCGAGTTCTCGTACAATAACAGCTATCAAGCCAGTATTCAGATGACACCTTTTGAAGCATTGTATGGTAGGAAATGTAGAACACCACTGAACTGGATAGAGACAGGAGAATGACCCTACTACGGCATTGATCTGATAGATGAAGCTGAGCAGAAAGTTAGAATAATAAAGCAACACATGAAAGCAGCTCAAGACCGTCAAAAGAGCTATGCCGACAAACGTAGGAAACCTATTAAGTTCAAGGTAGGTCACTTTGTTTACTTGAAAGTATCACCAATGAAACGGGTACAGCGTTTTGGAGTGAAGCGAAAGTTGGCACCTAGATTTGTAGGCCCATATAAGATAATTGCCACAAAGGGAGAGGTAGCCTATCAATTGCAATTGCCACAGGAGATGAGAACTGTTTTCAGTGTATTTCATGTGTCACAATTGAAGAAGTGTTTGAGAGTTCCTGAGGAACAAGTGCCAATTCGAAATATTGAAGTTGATCAAGATCTGACTTATTATGAAGAACCTGCAAAAGTGCTAGACACCAAAGAGAGAGCCACTAGAGGCAAGGTAGTGAAGCAATATAAGATCCTATGGGGAAATCATGGAGAAAACGATGCAACATGGGAAACCGATGAATATCTTCCGAGGAACTACCCACAGTTTTATCACAAATGGTTAGTTTCACCGAATCTTGGGACGAGATTCTTTTTAGGGGGAAGATTTGTAACACCCTAGGTGTTAAGCATCTTGAAAGCATGATCATTTGCATGGCATCATCATCATTTCATGCATGTTTATGTTGCTAGTAGCATTCACTTTAATTTGATCTCACTTCATGCTTGTTTGATCTAGCTACTATAGGATCTTTGTTATAATGATGTTTTGGACCTAGATTGCCTAGATATATTTTTGACATAATTTAGGACCATGTTTGAGCTTGAGTTTCAATTTAGAAAATTTTTATAAATCTGCCCTAGAGTCTCAAACCTCTTTGAGTCATTTTGAAACTCCTTTCAAAAGTGCTTGATAGAAGTGTTTCTAGCAAAAGTTTTCTATAGATGAAATGTAGTACTTTTTATATAGATAAAAAAGTTCTTTATAAGTTTCTTGTGAAAAGGCTTGCAAGTGGTTCAAATAGTGCCCAACAGTTTGAGTCAAATTTGAGTTGAATTCAAACTCTGTTTTTGAATGGATGAAGTTGACCTTGCTGTTTTTAATTTTTATCTCCGAATCTAGGCCGAATTAGAAAAAGTTCATACTGAGTGTTTTGTAGCTTATGAAATTCTCTACAAAATCGGTGTTTTGACTTTTTCCAAATTCCGCACGAATCTCAAGCTGCAGGCCAAAAACCGAGGCACTGTCGAGGAAAACGGGGAGGGAGACCTATCGGCCGGCCGTCGGCCGGGAGCCCGTGGCGACGTGGCCACCGCATCCGCCGCCGATGTACGGCTCGGACAGGGCCAACCGCTCTCCCCCACGCGCCTTAAAACCCGTGCCCGACGCTCCGCCCCAACCCCTAGCGTCACTCCCCGAGCCGCCGCCACTCGCTTTCCTCGCTCGAAACGCCGCCGCCGCATCGCCGCCGCCCGTCCGCGAGCTCCGCCGCCGCGTTCCGCCATCACCGCGCGCCAAACCTCGCCAAAGTGAATCCCTAGCTCCACCATGAGCTGCTCTACCTAAAGCCGTCGTCGAATCAAGGTAAAAGCCGAGGTACCGAGCCCTAACTTCGCAGCGCCGCCGCCCCGCCGGCGAGTCCGCCATGGCCGCCGTTGGGGGCAAGCTTGCGCTGAGCTCGTAGATCGAGCTTAGGTCGTTCTTTTCGTGTTCTAGAGTCACCTAGAGGTGCTTGAGCTCCCGAGCTAGATGGTTGAGTGGATCCCACCGTCATTTCACCGGGACGCGTCGTCGCCAACACGATGCCCGTGAGCGCGCCGCCAGCGCGCGTTCGTTTTCTCACCGTCGTTGCTCCATTGAGTCCCTAAGTGCCATGCATGTCTTAGTTAGGTCCAGGGAAGTCGAGAACGTGAGCTAGCTCGCTCGGTCGAGCCCCGAATGGCCGGGTGATGTCGCTGAGCCGCCGTCGCCGTCGTCGTCGTTTTTGACCATTTCGGTTCAAACCAAGGGCACCACCGAGTCCATCTCGTCGAGTAGATGCGTTTGGACTAGCCGGTTCGCGATTTGTCACCGCCGACGAAGATCCGCCGCACCCGCCGCCGCGCCCCGCTTTGAGTCGCTGACATGCGGGCCCCGCCCGATTTTCTTTTTCTTTTATCTTTTTGTGTTTTCCAGTTTGAATGAAAAGCTTAGAAAATTCATAACTTGGTCATTTTGATGAATTTTTGAGTGGGACAAATTTTGTCATGCTTGTTAGTTTGTAAGCTACAGTATAAAATTATGAAACCCTATTTTCTGATAACTTTTATATAGAGTTTTATTTATGGCCATAAATGCATGGAAATTGGGAAAATCCATATCTTTTAATTGGTGCAAGATAAAAATATGCTTTCTTTACAAGATGTTCTTGGTTTTGTGAGTAGAATCTAGGAAAAATATCATGCATGGTATGTTCTATAGAAGAAATGTGATTTTCTATTTATGTGCCTTTTTCAATGTGGTCTTTAGAAATTCATAGAAAAATAAATACTAGGGTTTTTGATGTGAGACTTGGTGTGTTTGCTTTTGATAGGTTTTAGAAGCTTATCATACTTAGAAATCTGTTGTCCGACACTTTTCATAGTACAAAGTATTTTTATGCATAGATTTAGTGCTAGCTTGCCATTTTTGTGTAGAGCTGTGTGTGTATGATCTTGCCATGAAATTTTTATGGTAGCTGTTGTATGTCAGTAGAATGCCCTGGTAATTTTTGTAGATTTTTTTGAAGTAGCTATGTACTGGTCAAGTTTGGTAAGGTTTGCATGAGTAGTTTGCAAGTTATGGAGGTTGTATGTGATGTTTGAGTTGGAAATAGAGCCTCTGTTTTCTCTGATTTCGAGGCTGTTAATGTCAGATTCAGGTCAGGGTGATATGGAAGGTTTTGTAGGAAATTTCGTTAGCTTTCCGTAGAGTATTTGTTCACTGAATTTGGAGTTGTAGAACTCTCTCAGGATTTGTTTTAGTGACAAAGATGTCGAGCTACCATTTCTAGTGATTAGTGAGTTAGGATGCTTGCTTGATGTAGGCTAGTAGAGTTTCTTGTGTAGAATTAATTGTGTTTCTACGGAAGAGATATCCACTTACTAATAGCATGCATCATGAAATATTCATTCATCATCCAAATCTTATTTCATGCAAGTCTTTGATTATTTAATTGTAACTGTTTCTTTTCTCTATCATATGCATCATCTCAGGATCGGGAGAGGTGATAGAGGAGCTGATCGAGGAGCAGACAGGGGAGCTTCACCACCTCGGAGTCCATCCGAGAAGAGGTCACGGGAGGAGGAGAGTCGACGTAAGAGCTTCCCGAGTGCCCGAGCACGTGCACCGCTACGTTCTGCGAGGCAAGCCCCTGAGCATTCTGACTTTCCTATTTTCTCCAATTAATTTGACTTGAGTCTTTTACATGTTTCATGCATGAAGTATAGGAAATGGTTGAAACCGTTGATGCATTGAGATCCTTGTTGAAAGTTGCCCTATCCTATGTAGAGGTCTAGGTTAATGCTCAGTATCATGATTGCAGTAGACAGTGATTCCGGTCACTTGAGGAAATGATGTGTACAATCACATGGGTGATTGTCAAGCTGCTGCTGAGAACCTGATAATAATAAAACATGTGAGATTGGATGGATATTGTGGTCCTTCCATCCAGTCGATTAAGGACTCATACTTTGTCGGGCTATGGTCGGAAGTTGAAAGTACTTGTTCATATAGTAGGCTCCACGGGGTCGTGAGCCACGAAGATCGTGGGAATGTTAGGGGCCGGCTTTGCCCTCTTTATCGCTCCTCCTTTGGCGTGGTTGGCGTCATCCTCGTTGCTGCGCTCACTTGGTGGCCCGAGAAGGAGGGGATAGCCGGCAAGACCGAGACTTTACGTCCCGTAACGTCCTGGGAGTGATTGGGTCTGCCTTTGCAAAGTAGACCTGGTTTATGTCAGGGTATTCACCAGCTGGTTTGCAATCGATTCGAATCGCCATCTCTCCTGAATAGTGAGAACCCGGGATGCTTCCACGACAATGTAGTTTAATTATCACAATACATGTTATTTTATCACATCGCTGATGCTAAATTTCTGATCAAGTTACTTATACTGTTATTTATTCTACCGGCGATGATTAATCTTGACTATACAGACCTACGGTTATATATTTAAATAAGTAACCTCTTAACTTGGAAAATACCAATAGTTTGCATAGGCGCAAAGAATCAACTTTATTTTCGAAATTAATGTGAGTCGGCTAAACCCCGGATAAAGCCTAGCATGATCCTTGGAGTCTTTTATTTTATTTTGGGCCGGGTAAGTCTAGCCGAGTATTTTTTGTACTCGTGGGTTTCATTCCCGTTGTTGCGGGTGAGCATTTGTACCATGGGTACTTGTAAGACTTGTCTGTTTCCTGTTGATGAAGAGTAAGGCCAAGGCAATGCACTTCTATATCCCTGTCTCATGCTGTTACAGGGTTGACTATCTACTGGCACTATCTTATATTGGTTTTCGCTAAAAGACTATTTGGTTTTCGAAACTACTGCTTCCGTACTTGAACCTAAGTTTGTAATAAATTATACATCGCACTCTGATATTTAACATATGTCGAATTTGGTTTGAAATACCTGCGGATTTTACTACCGAGCTTAACGATCCTGTTGTGTTGTTGATGAGTTTGAAATTACTCTGAGATTTCCGGAATACCGGGTTTATATGGACTCAAGTGTAGACTGCGGTTGCTTCGGCGATTGTGAATTATACATGAATTCTTATAAATTGGTCGGCTCTGTCACATGGTATACCTTGGATACATATCCTTAGTGAGACTAACTCCACTATGGATAATGATACTGAGATTACACCCCACAACTAACACCGTCTAACTCCACCTTTGTTGGATCGTGAGATTAATTCCACATCCAAGCTAACATGATTAGATAGATATCTTATATATTTCTTTCGCCTTCCTAATTTGGATCGTGTAAGAAATATTAACAGTATCAATTCGGCACTCCACCGGGAGGATCACAAACCCCTCACAAATCACTAGGAGGTGGGCAAGAACAATCACCTTCTCTTCCCAATGCCTCCAACAATCACCTGGGTCTTGGAGTGGTGCTCTAGAAGAGCAACAAGAAATCACCCAAGAACGACGACCCTCAAGTGCCTCTAAATGCAACTCTCAAAGCAATGCACTTAAATCTCACCCAATCTCTCAAACTTGTGCTCTCAAGCAAGTGGGGAGAGAGGGAAGAAGTTTTGCTCAGCATGTCTAGGAGAGAGAGCTAGAGCCGGCCACCCAACTATTTATAAAGGTGGGGAAACACCCCACTTAAAACCCCGAATGCGCCGGATCGCCAGGGGGAAGCGCCGGACGCTGCACAGTGGCGTCCGGTGCACCACAACGTGCCACGTGTAAACAACCGCTTGAAAAGAGCCATTGGCGCGCAAAGTCGCACACGCATCGGACGCATGAGCCGGATGCATCCGACGTGGGTCGGGGTAGTCTAGTAAGCCCGATAAAAGTCACCACCAACGGATGTTGAACCTTCGACCGCCGGACGCCGCGGGCGTCTAACGCGCGTTCAAGCTCGCTCGGCCTCATCGGCACCCCCGATGCGCCGGACGCTGCTCTTGCGTGACCCGTGTCCGACGCAACACTATCGGATGGCGCCCGCCGTAGGCACTCACTCAAGCGCGAATCACCACACGCCCGACGCGTACCACCGGCATCCGACGCTGCGTGAGCGGCGTCTGGCGCCTGTAAAACTCTGTTTTAGAACCCATCTACTGTGCTAACTTCTCCACCTTTGCAAATGTGCTAACACCACCATGTGTACAACTCCTTGTGCTCGTGTGTTAGCATTTTCACATTGAATTTCCAAAGATTTAGTTAGCTCTCTAGATTAATAATGCACGCACAAGATTGTTGAACCTAGAGGCACATGAGGATCGATGTTTCCGACGTTTTCCTGTCTTTATAGTCCGACTATCAATCCTAAACCACTCACCCTCTATGGTGTCTTGGGTGTGAAATCAAAATGGCTCTAAGATTATACATTCGCCTTGAGCCCATTTTGATCACCTCGATCTCAATTCTCCAAATCCCGGGCACTTGATCATCTTTTGGATCACCGCAATCCATCCACCATGACCACCGTGCTTCTCACTTGGCTAGACCAATCTCCAACTAATTCACACACTTAGCATAAAGAGATTAGTCCTAGGATGTCATCAATTAGCCAAAACCAAACTAGAGATCTTCAATCTCCCCCTTTTTGGTAATTGGTGACAACCCTCATAAAGATTTTATGATTAAAAGTTTTTGAACTTATCATGGTTGTCCAAGCATTTTGCTCATGATTATAGGATTGGAAAAACATCACAAGTTCGGTTTTGGTAGCATGAGCTCCCCCTACATGTATGTGAAAGGTCCTAAATGGCTAGAGGGGGGTGAATAGCCTAATAAAATTTTCTACAAAACACTAGACAAACTTGTTAGAATAACAAATGGTGATATAAGCGTTTGCTCTAGCTCTACTTGTCGGCAAGCCTCCTATTGACATTTCTAGTTGCCATGATCTCTAGTTCACTCAATTTGCTAAGTCACTACTTTACCAACTAGGTGAACTAACTAGATTACACTAAACAAGTCTAAGCAACTAGCAAAGCTACACTAACTACTCTAGCACAAGGTATATATCAAAGAAATGCAAGAGAGTAGAAATGATATACCACAATGTAGAGGTGAGTCAACCAATCACCGTAGGATGAATATCAATATGAACAATGAAGCCAATCACCAACGGATGACAAGAGACAAATGGAGACACAATGATTTGTTCCCCGGAGTTCACTTAGTCACCATCAAGCTACTCTCCGGTTGTGTCGACCTTCTCACGTGTGGGTCAAGGTGGAGCTCACTCCAAGCCAATTGCCTTTAGGCTTCTTGCACCCAAAGCAAATGAGAGGTACTCACCGACATGAGCAATGTATTAACTTGCAATTTATCGTCCCGACGAGGATACACGGTCCTCTCACAAATCACCGGAGGTGGCTGTTGGTATAAATTAACGCACACAGAAAAATCCGCAAGCGCACGAATACCGATGTAGCTTTCACCCGGGAGTATTCCAAGGTATCGATTTCCACGGGGAACGTGAAGTGCACTAATCAAGATAATAAGTTGTCCAAGGATAACTATGGGTTTGTGAGGAAAGAGAGAAAGTTTCTAAGGCTTCTCTAATAGATCTAGGAATCAAAGATACTTCAAGATTTATTTATTTTGGGACATCAGAGCACTAACCACAGAAAGGGATGAGAAGGGGGCTAGGAAGGTCTGACAAGATCCTACAAACACCAACCCGAACGTGGTGGAATACGTCGGCCGTCAGGGCTGTCACCACCTGGGGCTACCACAAACTATCCGTGGGATTGGGTGCAATTCCAGGTAACCACTAAACTAAGCACCACGCCTAATCTAATAATTACTACTCTAGTGTTGCAAATACTAGAGCACTTGATGCAAGCGGGAATCTAATAAATAAAGTAGAAGTAAATGTTGAATGAAAGTAAATAGAGAGCTTAGAATTAATAAATAAAGAACCTGGAGATTTGTTGAAGACGAACTAGTTGCTGCAAGATTACAAAGTTGATGAAGATCCGACAAGTCCGGCTCTTCAACTCTCTCCTCTTCTCTCTCCTTGATCTAATTACAACTAGATGAACTAGTTAAACTAGATGAACTAGACAACTAGACAACTAGACAACTAGATCTCTCTTCTAATTGAAACCCTAACTTTTGCTCAGAGATAACTTAATGAAAGATAATGAGAGAGATAAGCCTTGGGGTCGACCACAGGGGGCGCTTATATAGTCCGAGGTGGAGCAGTCCTTTTGTATTGCGTTTACAACTCTAATCTCCACCATTGGATCAAACCGACCTTGAGCAACGGTGTAGAAACAACCTCAATGTCGGTAGTGAACCGCCATAGGAAGATGAGGCTTACAGGTGGGACCCACCTGGCGGCCGGCCTAGTTGGCACTGGCGGCCGCCAGGGTGGCAAGCCACCTTGGCTTCCCGTCTCTTCTGGTGTCTTCTGGTATCTTCTAGAATGTTTTAGTCCACTTTTCGGGTTGAGTTACTTCACGGTCAAGTCTTGTCATGATATGTCTTGTATATTCCGGAACTTTCTCCATTCTTCTCTGCAATTATTTGTTAAGTCCCTAGAAAGTCATAAAATACCAAAACTCGTGGAATTATGTCAGTAAAACCCCTATACTCTGTTGATATTCATTTTAAACCCTTATTTCATGTTTAGTTGACTATTAATATTATGCTATAACAGGTGTCAATAGTGGCCAAGAACAATCACCAACTCTTGCCAACGCCTCCACCAATCACCAAGCCGGCTAGGAGTGGTGCTCTCCAAGAGAAATCCAACGGCTCACAATGATCCCCAAGTGCCACTAGATGCAAAGATCAAAGCAAAGTGCACTTGAATCACCTCAACTCACTAGAATGATGCTCACAAGAAAAAGGAGTGAGGAGGAGGGAGTGTGCTCAGCTCTAGAGGTGTTAGGATTGATTTCAAATGACCAAGAGACCTCCCAAAGCCGGCCAAACGTGTATATATAGCCCCCATCACGGAATCCCACCGTTAGGGGGCAAAACTCGTTCAAATCAGCCGGACCGGACGCGCCGACCGGACTCACCGATGACCCGGTTGATGGGTCCGGGTCGGGTCCGGCCACAACATACAACCCGCCGCCCACGGCCGACTCCCAACGCATGCGCCCGGGTCCATGGTTCCGTAGGTGCATCCGGCCGAGTTCCAACCGCTCTCGGAACTTCCGACGGAAGCACCGACGGACCGTCCTGGCCGGATCCGCGTGCTTCCGGTCGCGGGTCCGGTCGCGTCTGAGCTACGAAAATCCGTCGTTGTGTTGTCGTTCCTTCGCCTTTGCTCCAAACTGACTTCCGTCACTTGATTCTTGTTGCCGACACGTCGAAGAACACCCCGACACCATGTGTTAGCATTTTGAAAACATTTTTCATCAAGTACGGAGTTAGCTCTCTAGGTTAGAATGCATGCAAATGATTTTGAACCTAGAGGCACATGAGGACCGATATGTACGATAGTTTTCCCTCTTTATAGTACGGCTTATCGATCCTATAATCACTCACACCCTTTATGGTGTCTTGAGTGTAAAATCAAAATGGCCCTATGGATATACCTTTGCCTTGAGCCCATTTTGATCCTCGAACCACTCCAAGTCGTGCACTTGATCATCATTTGGATCACCTCGACCCATCCACCATGACCACCATGCACCAACCTTGGCTTGACCAATCTCCAACTAAATCAAACACTTAGCATAGAGAGATTAGTCCTAGGATGTCACTAATTAGCCAAAACCAATCTAGAGATCTTCAGTATGCCAAGACTTTAGAATGAAGATTTGCATACATGTATGAATATTATTATTGAGATTTAGGGTGAGCTATGTTACAAAAATGATGCTAAGGTGAAATAATGGACCTTTAAAGCGTGATACCTATCGTAGTTGTCTTTCTCGCCATATTTAGCATCAAGGATAACTAGATATTTCATCAAGACTCAAAGTAACACGTGAGATCACATTATAAGCAAGGTACTTGAATTTAGAGCAAAATTCAAAATATCTAGCTATCTTCTATGTATTCTAGTTACTCAATCATCACTCAAGATAGCACTAGCATATACCACACAAGCATGTATATATATGAAATTTAAATACATGTGCAAGAGCAAGTCATATGTTAGTGTACAAACAAATGCAACAAATGGCTTATGAGCTTTCACCCCTACTTGTGTGCTTCGAGAAAAAAATTGATCCCCTTCTAATCTTTATGCACTAATATCTCCCAACACTTTGTCAACAATTGACATAAAAGGATTAATCAAGTTCTTTTGATATTGGAAAGATTAGTTTTCAAATTTGGCTAAATTTGGATAGCTTGTCAAACATATAATTTGATTTGAACCAAAGACAAGCTTCTTCACCCCTCATGAAAGGGTTATCATGTCTATGTCGAATTACACATTTGACAATATATCCAAATTCAACACTTGAGATTGCAAGCCCACAAGCATGTCATATGTCATCACTAGAACAATTCAAGCATAGAAACAATAGTGATGACATACATAAATTGAAATTCATTTCTTTTCCATGAATGCAACCTAAGGAACCAAGTTATATGTCTTTATGTTCTAACAAGTCCTTAGATATCATGTATGACACGACGACACACAATTTCACCTTTTTTTTTTGCTTGACGGAGGGGGGCATGTCATATATGTGGGGTGCATTCAGCTCATATTGGAGAAGTCAAGAATGTTCAGTTCATTTCTAAGCTTGCAAAACCTCTTCTCATCAAGCGGCTTGGTAAAGATATCAGCTAGTTGATCTTCGGTACCAATAGGATGGATTGCAATATCACCCTTTTGTTGATCTCTAATGAAATGGTGCATTATATCAATGTGCTTTGTTCTTGTATGTTGCACCGGATTTTGAGTCATCTTGCAAGCACTCTCATTGTCACAATACAAGGGCACATGGTTGAAGTCAAAACCATAATCCTTCAATGTTGATCTCATCCAAAGCAATTGTGCACAACAACTACTAGCACTAACATATTCAGCTTTGGCGGTAGAGAGTGTCACAATTGTTTGCTTCTTTGATGACCATGACACAAGAGATCTTCTAAAGAATTGACAAGTGCCACTAGTGCTTCTTCTATTGACTTTGCAACCCCTATAATCAAAATCCGAATATCCAATAAGCTCAAAGTTTGACCCCTTGTGGGATACCACAAACACCTCAAAATTTTCTTTGATGCTTTGAGATGACTTTCTCTTGGAGAGGCTTGAAATCTTGCACACATGCATACACTAAACATGACATTAGTCTTGATGCGGTTACATAGAGTAAACTTCCAATCATAGACCGATAAAGCTTTTGATCCACCATATTGCCTTTGACATCACTATCCAAGGTGCCACTTGTACCCATTGGAGTTGTAATCCCCTCTGCATCATGCGTGCCAAAATTCTTGATCATGTCTCTAATTTACTTGCCTTGGCTTATGAAAGTGACATTCTTTATTTGCTTGATTTGCAGTCCAAGGAAGTATGTGAGTTCACCAAGCATATACATTTCAAACTCTTTGGCCATCATTTTACCAAACTCTTCACAATAGTCTTAATTTGTTGATCCAAATATGATATCATCCACATGTATTTGCTAGATGAACAAATCCTTGCCAATCTTCTTGGTGAAGAGAGTAGTATCAACCTTCCCCATCTTAAAACCCTTCTTGAGTAGAAAGTCCCTCAATCTCTCATATCATGCTCTAGGTGCTTGCTTCAAGCCATACAATGCCTTCTTCAACTTATAAACATGGTCAGGCTTGTGATAATATTCAAAATCGGGAGGTTGCTCAACATAGATAAGCTCATTGATATAACCATTTAGGAATTAATGCACTCTTCACATCTATTTGATAGAGCTTGATATTGTGGGCACATGCACAGGCTAGTCGGATTCTAATTGCCTCTAATCTTGCAACCGGAGCATATGTTTCTCCAAAGTTAAGACCCTCAACTTGAGTGTAACCTTGAGAAACTAGTCTTGCTTTGTTCCTTACTACAACACCATCTTGATCTTGCTTGTTCTTGAACACCCACTTGGTTCCAATGACATTGTAGTTGGTTGGCCTTTCCACCAACTCCCAAACTTCATTTCTATCAAAGTTGTTTAGCTCTTCTTGCATTTCAATGACCCATTCTTCATCTTTCATGGATTTGTCGGTGTCCTTGGGCTCTTCTTGTGATACAAATGCAAAGTGCTCACAAAATGATACAAGTCTAGATCTTGTTTGTACTCCATTAGCAATATCACCAACAATTTGGTCAATTGGGTGATCTCTTTCAACACTTGTATTTTGGAGTAATGGAAGTTGATAGCTTGAGCTAGGTTGATCACTTGTAGTGGCTTGAGATATGTACTAGCTTGTTGATCTTGCACTTGAGAATCACTAGCTTGACCCATTGGAGATGATAGCACTTGATCTTTGTCATCTTGGATGTCAATCACTTGAGTTGGTCTAATATGCCCGATATCTATGTTATTCATTGCTTCCACCAATTGAGTACCACCAACATTATTGAGATTTTCTTCGTCATCTTGAGACCCATTGGTTTCATCAAATTCAATATCATGAACTTTCTCAAGTTGACCACTAGATGAATTTCACACTCTATAAGCTTTGTTTGTAGTGGAATAACCAAGCAAGAATCCTTCATCACATTTCTTGTCGAACTTGCCCAACCTAATGCATTTCTTTAAGATATATCTGTCACACCCTAAAATTCCTATTTTAGGATGTGACGTAGAAAACACTAAATAACAACAAATGATTTTATTATTTCCTAAAATTTATAAACTTTAGTTAAGTTGCCGATATTCTAGATAGTAGAAAATGTGAGTTTCTAAATTTTTTGCAATTTAATTTAATGGTTTGTTGCATTCATGCTTTTGCATAGTGTTTATGTATGGAAAATGAATTTCATTTTTCAAAATACGCTTAGGGTTTGATCCCACCTTGATCTCCCCAAATACCAAACCAGTATCTATCAAGTCTTTTGTTGACAATAATCTAGCATGACTTGTTTTTCTCCTTTCTTTTTTTTTTTCTCAAGCTCTCAATCACTTTGGTGTTTATGAAATCTTGAGGCCAATCATTCCTCCTCTCCCTTCTTTCTATTTTGCTCGACAAACAAAGGAGCTGCCCCTATCTCTATCCATGCAAAACAACTACTTCACATATTGCTCTCCCAAAATTCCTTGTCCCCTTAATTCCATCAATTACCCTTTTTCATTCACATGACATGCGACACCATCTCTTTCCCCTAGCGCAACCTCCATTTCCTCATGCAAAGATAGCAACACCTAATGTCTGCTTTTCTTAACTCCCTGGACGTCACCTCCCTTGCATTGCATGCCTCTCTTCAATCTCTCCTTAATCCTCTCTTGATCACATACCTTTTACTCCACTACGATTACATGCACACAGTAGCAATTTCTTCTCACTCTTTGTTTCACGTGGACAAGCATCCACTCTTCTATTCCCTCCCCCTTCTCTCCTCACACACCAATGCCTCCTCTCTATTCTTCCTGTCTTTCCCATGGCGTGTCCTCTCTCCCTCTTCTAAAAATAACAGCAACATCAAGTTCCTTTTCCCTTAATTCCCTTGGACATAAACCTCTCTTCAATTCCATCGGTTTTATTCCCTTTTCAATTGCATGCATCCATGCAAGAGCAACCAGCCACATTTTCTTCTCATGTCTCTCACGCATAACAATTGAGCCTTCCTTCTCTCTATGGTGCATCTCTCCCTCTAATTCTCATGCAAGAGTAAAAATCCTCAATGCTTATTACTCCTTAATTCCTCCCTATATTTAGTAAATGGCAAGCGTTCTTCTCACTCTCCCTTCTCTCGCATGCGAGAGATACATCCATCGCCTCTCCTCTTTCCCTCCATCACGCACAAGCAAATGGACCTTGGTGGCCATCCTGTCCTCATGCTGCCGCCTTCTCCCCTTTTCCCCATGCAAATTACAGCAAATATTCCTCCCTTAATTCCCATTACAAGCCCCTCTTTAATCTCCTTCACAACTCTCTAACTGCAGAAATGAAAGACTCATCAAGCAGCCATGCATCTTTTCTCTCCCCCTCAAAGCATAACAGATGCGCCTCCTCTTCTCTCCTTCCCCATTTGCCATGGACGTCCCATCCTCTCCCTCTACATCACTCTCCCTCCTCTACATCAAATTGGAGTGTCCTCTCCGCATCAAGCCCGCCTTGCCGCCGCACGTCTCTCCTCGTCATCTAATCCTAGAACTCATCGCATCATGCTGCAGTAAGGGTCATGAACTTCTATGTTCTTTATCATGAAACTCATATTCACCCTCCCCTCTCTGTTGTGACGCCCAAGGCAACATCATGGTGCTGCAGCGCTCCGTGGAGGTCATCCCGATGTATCGTGTCGCCTCTCAACCTCGCAAAGAACACCTCACTCATCGCCTTCGCCGTCATTTGTGTACAGCACATGGTGAGGTCGACCATCCCTTGTACTTCTCTGATCTTGCTACTCAAGATCCACTCATCCATCGCCTTGATCTCTCGTGGCGTAGATAATCTTTGAAGTTGAATCGACGCTGCCCTCGTTGATCGAGGCACTATCGTTGACGCCGGCTGCCATCAAACTTCATCTCCAACAGCCACTAACAATATGTGAGAACCTCTATCACCTCCCCATATTATTTTCATGCTCCTTGCAGCAAAACATGTGTTTATATTCAGTTTTGATCAATTTCAAGTAAAGTTTCATTGCGATCATGTCTCTGTCCTTTGCGGACAGCAGCATTGCTGCTGGTTGTCAAGCACGTTCCCAGCAATCCGCACCTCCATGTTGCAATTCCTTTGATACACATATGTATTATATACCTGAACACACTTCTGAGAAATCTCATGTCCATAGGATCCAAGATCAAAGAGATATAATCCTTTTTGTGCTTGTTGTCCCTGCTGCCACGCAGCAGAGTTCCTGCCGGCTGGCATTTGCGTTCCCACTGATCTTGATCTCCAGTCATCGAACCCTTTGATCATGATGTAGTTCTTGTAGTTGCACATGTCCCTGTAAAACGGTTTTGCCAAACAATCCAAGAGGAAAGAGATATCATCATCTCTGTGCTCTCTATTCCTGCTGTCTTGACAGTTTGCATCTCTGAACGGCATTGACGTTCCCTGCTAATCCGAAGCCCAAATCACCAAGCCCTTAAATATACATGTTCATGATATCATTGCACATATCTCCACAAGTTGTCCTGGTCATAGGTGCCACAGTGAATGAGATAATGAAGCCGCACTATCTGCTACTCTTGCTGTCCAGAAAACAGCAGCCACCCTGTTTTTGCAATCGTGTTTCCCTTCGATCTAGCATTCATCTTAGTGCAGCCACTTACCAAAATAAATTCGGTGTGTCCTCTACAAAAATCCATAGCCATCTACATTTCATATGTACGCCCATGTTCTATGTAAATCTTTCCAAGATAGCACTTATCGATCATGATTATTCCATCCCTATCGTTTATCAAACCTTCTAGCTTCTACCTTGATCTTTCATGTCTTCTGAACCATAGCTTTGTTTAGTTGTTTTTGCGCTCAACGATCATAGCTACAAGCCCTACGTGTTTTAAACCTTTATGTTTTGTTTTTTTTATATATACTGAATGATGTATTGCTTCTAGGTTTGTCTATGATGGTTGTGATGATTGTTGCGACCGTTAGAAGAGGCTATACAAGGATGATCCGGAAGGAAAGATGGACAAGTCTGAGCACTATTCGAGGCAAGTATAGTTTGGATCTACTAGCTTAAGTTCATGATCATGTGACCTATTTAATGTTTATGCCATAAAACATAAAACATGACTTTTATCAACATAAGAAATTGTCTGCAACAGAACATCCGAGACTTACAGTACAGCCATGAGTGCTACATGGCACTGGCTTTAGTCAAGTATGAGGATCCTTTCTAGCTTGTTAGAGGTTACCGAAAGGCGTTAGGGTGAAACAGACCGTGGATCCCGGAGAGGTTGTATCACACGGAACTGCCGCAGACTATGGATCCCCAGAAGGGTTGTATCGCATAGACTGACGGATTTACCTAGCGGCCACTAACTTGTTAGATGGACCTTTGAAAGGCTTCATAGTGAACCCTGCCGACCTGCCTTGGTAGTGGGTCAAGAGGCTGATCACCTCGGGCAAAAGGGTAAATCACGGCTCATGGTGAAAGTGTACACCTCTGCGTAGAGTTTATCAAACTAGTATACTAGCCTTGCTCAAGGACACGAGAGGCCTTGGACCTTTGCACTAAGATGATGACTAGTGTTGTTAACTTGCTTATGGTTTATTGTTTTATGATTTACATTATTTATGTTACATTGTTCATGATCTATGGGTAGTTCTTACCTAGCTATTCTTGCTGAGTTCGACATGAACTCACTCTTGCTATTTCCCTCTCCCCCAGTCTATTAGCAAAAGCTCCATTGGAGATGGATGAAGATATTGAGGATACTATTTGGAGTGCTTGGCATACGGAGCCCCCAATCAACTGTCCCTAATATAGCAACCGTTCTGCGTTACTCTGATATGTTGTAAGTGTTAATTTAGTTATGTTTACGATATAAAGCATTGTTTCGATATTTTTTATATTCTCATAACATATGTGTGGACTTCCTGGGCACACATATGATGAGTCTGGTCTTCTTTGGAAAACCAGGCGTGACAATATCATTTGCAACCAAAAACTTTAAAGTACGTAATGTTTGGATTTCTTCCATTCAATAGCTCATAAGGTGTCTTATCTCATCATAGGATGACAATACAATCAGTTGATGTAGTAGCCAGCGGTGTTGATTGCTTCGGCACAAAAAGATTGACTCACAACATATTCACTAAGCATTGATCTTGCCATATCCATGAGAGTCCTATTCTTCCTTTCAACTATGCCATTTTATTGTGGTGTGTACTTGGTTGAGAATTGATGCCTAATGCCATAATCATCACATAGCTCTTTAGCTATTGTATTCTTGAACTCACTTCCATTGTCACTTCTCACTTTCTTGATGATGACATCAAACTCATTGCAAACTTGCTTGAGAAATGTGACAAGCTCTTTGCAATGGTGTACTCCAATTCATCCTTTGAGATACTTTTATTTAAATACCTAACTTGCAAAACCGGTGAGAATACCAAAACTCATGGAATCTGTTAGAATCAAACCCTACAACTAGTGTTTGTGTTTCTTTTTATATCATTTCATTCAATAGTTGATGGTTATATTTGGAGTATAAAGACAATCAACACTAAGATAACTAAATCAACACGCATTAGCTTTTTCATGGGCTCTTATCATGATATTGCTGATTTTGATGTTGTACCTGTGCAAGCTTGTTCAATTTTGTTTGGTCTTCCATGGGAATTGGATGATGATGCTTTACACCATGGTAGAACTAATACATACACTTTCATGCATAAGGACAAGAAAATTACATTGCTACCTTTTATCTCCTACAGATATTATTAAACATGCTAATGAGATTAAAAATAAACCTCCAATAGACATTGCTAAATATAACGGGATTAAGTTACAAAGAGGTGCTTTTCTTGCTACAACTTCTGCTACTACTGAGTTATGTGATAATCTTGATGCTCCATGTTATACTATTCTTTCTCGACATATTATGTCTTGTGGATTGCTTGTTGTCACTAACCTTTTGCAGGAGTTCGTTGACGATGGGATGGAGTCGAGGATGACTCCAATTCTAGAAGGAGGGGATGATGTCAACATCGCCAAGATGGAGTTGAGGATTACTCCACTTCAAGAAGGGGAGGATGATGAGGACATAGCCACACTGGATACGTCGATACCATGGTCTTCCCCAAGATGCAACCTGTCCCCATCTCAACTACCACGTCACACTCGAATTCAGCAAACACGTCATCATAGTTTTGGTCATAACTCCCACATACGACATCGAAACATGGCGTTCTTGGATGTGTTGGAAATGGGATGATGAAATCGTCATTTTCGATCTAGTTCCAGCTCTAGAAGACCTATGGATCATTCTGTGTGACCATGGCAAGGTGTTGTGTCACCTGTTTTGGGCCAACTTGGCCATGTATCATGTCGGGCCTTAAGCCAAGTTGTGGGCACCTCCATGTTGGTCGTCCCCAACCCTAGCATCTCGCTTTATCAGAACTCGCAAGAGTCGCCGCCAGATTAGACTCGGTTTTGTTTAATTTGAGTTTACCATCATGAAACTTGATTGATTCATTGCAACTGTGAAGACGATTCCTTTTACAATATCCAAGGCCCCTGTTCTTGACCTCCTCCACTGTGTTGGTTAGTCCTTTGGAACTGAGTTCTTGAACCCCATATTTCAATTCGCTTCATTCATATTTGCAATTATCAGATTGTGTGTTTACCTGTTCTTGCTTGTGTTCTTTGATTTTCTTCCAGGAAATGCCTTCTTGGCAAGGTCAATTAAGTCATGCTTTGTTGATAACCATAAGAGTTGTGGTGTAGTGGTTGTTGGGTCCAAATCATGTTGATTTGAAGCTGGATCATCAACGTTGAGATGTCCACAAATCGAATTTATCAGTTACCTCATGGAAGATCGGACCAGTATATTATCAAATTGTCCAAGGAAATACGTTTGACACTCCATTAAGGGGGTACCCGGGGGGATTCCCCCACACGCTCTCTCCATTTTAGGTCTAGTGATGATGGGGCAAGAACTTTGGTGGCAACGACTCTCAATTATGATGAATCCCTAGACAAATCCATCTCTTAAATCTGGTGATGTCTTAACTATTAACTCTTCATAGGGTGCATCCTCTTAGATCCAAACCCTCTCTCCATTTCAAATTTGGTGATAGAGAGAGCAAGTGGCATGAACTTCGATGGTAGCGACTGTAGAATACAATGGATCCCAAGGTAAGTTGGTCTCTTAGGTAAAGATGGCAATGGGGCGTTGATCCCCGATTCCCCATGGGGAATTTCCTTATTAGGGTATAGGCACGTGGCCAAATTATTCCCCACAAGGATGGATTTGGTAGGCAATCTATCCCCATTATGGATAACGGGTATGGGGATGGTTACGTGTTCCTCGGACCCGATCGCCGGCAACCCACCCAACCAAGGCACCAGGCATCCAGGCCCACATAAAGGCCCATGTATTACATGAGTATATATATACACTCTTAACTCTCCAACCCTAATTCCCCAATTCCACACAACACACACCAGCCGCCGCTAGCTATGTCACCAGTGGTTCAACTTAGGGCGCATCTTCCGACGACGGCTGGCCTTTCATCTCTCTATGTCCTTCCCCCAAGCGCTCGAGTCATCAGCGTCCATGAGCTCGTTCCTCAACTCGTTGTCTATCGTTCTAGCCACGGCATAGCCACTAGAAGATCCTGCTAGCTGCTAGCCTCGACAGAGCCATCAGCCCGGAGTTTGTCATCCGCCAAACTCGGTAGAGCCAGTGGCCGTCAGGCGCTAGCAGCCCGATCTGTCGACCTCTGGTTTCATCGAAGTCACTACAGGTGCCAACCCCATAAACAACCCTAAATCTTTTTCACCCATGAGACAATTGTTGCTTTGACTTGATGTACTGTGAATCTGGGATGTGAATCTTTGATTTTGCTTGGGGACGGGGATCCCCACAGGGAATAAATCCCCAACGTAGGGTGGGGATCGAGAAGAAAACATTCCCCGTTGATATTCATAGCGACATGGATTGTGGCTTTACCTGAAGGGGAATTTCCCATTGCCATCTTTACTGTTAGGTCCGGTCACGCAGGATTGTGACTTTACCTGAAGGGGAATTCCCCATTGCCATCTTTACTGTTAGGTCCAGTCACGCCTTAACCTATTAATTCTTCATAGGGTCAATAAAAGTGCATCTTATCTAGCCCTTTAGTGGGTTTTGTGAATTGATTGACAACAAAATTAATGGTCTATCAAGTTTGCTAAGTGTCGAATAGGAAATTGAGTTTATTGCATACACTTTTGGATTGTATAAGAAGTGAGTATGAGAAGTGTCAAGCCAAAATGCAGAGGATACAAGGAATCATGAATTGGCTTGACCATATTTTTTTAGGGCTCTTGACCATATAGATATTGATAGATCCATATATGTCTCTATGTGAGTCAAAGGGCTTAAAGGCAATGGCTAGGATGACAACTAGGGTGGGTAGCATGGCCAAGCAATGACGACATCCTATGACTTACGATGGAGGATGATTGGCAAGGAGGGTCAATGGTTGTAGCGAGTAGTTGCCTCTGTCGCAACGTAGGGCAGGGTGGAGGGTGACATCGGGTGGGGCGCGTGGCTCAACCTCGAAGCCATTGTTGGCCAACCGAACCGCTTGAGGTCGGGCGATGAGGAAGGACATGAATTAAATTTCAAATGAATTGTTTTTCTCTTTCCTTTTTAAGCATAAGTTTGTTCGCTCTATTCATGTTTTTTTCACAACAACCTACACTGAAATAATTCAACTTGTTCAGAATATCTCCCAGTGTAACACTAGCATGCTTAAAAAAAACAAAAATGGTATTTTTATGGAAAAAGGAGCAAAACGTTGAAAGCGTTACATGAGACGCCAACATGAATGCTTCAATGTTTTCCTAATATGATGTCATTACTCACTACCTTTTGGCATTGGCAAACTTTGGTACAATATTGACTCCTATTTTGATGAGCATTTCATGATTTAGAGCCAACATGCTTGGATTTGTGTAGAAACAAACTTGAAAGGCCTCTCGTCGTTCTATATTTTGCATCGATATGTTCATCTACTCGCTCGAGCATTCCATCAAAAAAGGAATATGGATGCTTTTATCTTTGGATATTCTACACTTTGATTTGTTCACTTGATTTCTCTCATAGTATATACATGTGTGCTGATGCCACGCTTAGCATTGCTAACTGGTTGGGAATTTTGTTTCTGGCAGGAAATAACCAGAATTCAACTATGGTGGTTACAAGAAGGCATCGAATAAAGAGTAGGAGATGCCAGTTTTGCTATGAAAATCCGATGTCCTCGCCAAGCATGATCAATGTAAGAAATTCCGATCCACTTCTTTAAAAACAAGTTTTTGATTGATAGATTTAATTTCCAGTCTAAACTAATTAATGTTGTTTTCAATTTGAAATCAGGATGCCACTTATCCATTTTTGTTTAATAAATTTGGGCATTTAGAAGAAACAATACTCCATTCAGCACAAATGGACTATATGCTTTTAGAACTTGATCATTGCTCCATTTGTGCTGAATCTACTAGTCATTCGTGATTTTTATTTGATTCTGATAATGGTGCCTAGATAGTAGCACATGATAAACCTTGATATAGTGTTTTTTTTTTTTTTATGACTGAACTAGCACTGTAGGTACGGTACATGGCAAAACGAGCTCATGCACGCTGTATCGTGACAGCCACACGTACGTTTGACAATCACCGCCTAGACCTGTTATTACTTGATCGACTATTTCTACTCCGATTCTCAACCAAACTATTTGAAACCACCCCCATTCGAAAGATAATTTTCGAAGCCATGTTCGCACGAAATTTAGTTCGAAACGGTGGACGATGACCGGAGAACTGGCGCCCCAAAGTCGGAAGAGAAACACATTTGCACGGAGATTCCCCAAACAGACCTGTCCTCACCGAACTCCCAATTTCTCCCTGATTTCTCAACCAAATTAGACGAAACCACTTGCATTTGGAAGCAAATTTAGTCTCCTGCAAGCACGCTGAGTTTCAACGGGAACGATGGATCACGTTGGAAGAGGTGAGCTCGAGGATTCTGGAGAGAAGCACAGAATGAACAGGTTCGCGTCCGCTGGCTTCGACCCAGGAGGGCAGCATCCGAGCCACCGCGCCGCGAGCGTCCCCACCCGTTGGATTGGATCGGACGGCCCGCGGGAAGCCGCTGCCGCGGAGGGGTAGCGATCCGCGTGTGAACCCTCTCGACCAATCACAGCGCGGCACTGCCTTCCCTGAGCCTTTCCACTCGCCACCGCGCTATTTAAGCGGCGTCGTCCTCGCCTCCGGTCTCGAAATAACCCCACCGCCCGGCGCCGACGCAGCGATCGAAAGCAATAGCGCACTCGCAGTTCCGGAGTTGGTTGGGAGAGTAGCAGTAGTTGTCGCAATGTCGACGGAGGAGGCTGCTGTAGCTGAGGTCCCGGTGACCGAGGTAGAGGCGGAGGCGGAGGCTCCGGCGGCCCAGGAGGCGGAGGCGGAGACGGGCAAGGCCAAGAAGGCTCCAAAGGAGAAGAAGGCTCCAAAGGAGAAGAAACCATCCGCGGCGAAGAAGCCGGCGGCGCACCCTCCCTACGCTGAGGTGAGAGCGCCTGTGGTTTAGTTCGTTGCGAGCTGATCGTTGCTCCGTTGCATTGTTTATCATTTGATTGTTTGTTTTTGATGAGGAGGAATCTGTTGGATTGGTTTTATCGCTGGCTTTTGTTATGTTCTCGAATTCGATCTCGTGTCTGAGATGCATTTGTTTGGGGTCTTGTTGCAGATGATCTCAGAAGCAATTGCTGCCCTCAAGGAGAGGACAGGGTCAAGCTCGGTCGCCATCGGCAAGTACGTCGAGGGAAAGCACGGCGCCAAGCTTCCTGCAAACTTCCGGAAGCAGCTGGCCGTGCAGCTGAAGAAGCTCGCCGCCGCCGGCAAGCTGACGAAGGTGAAGAACTCCTTCAAGCTGCCGTCCGCCCGCCCTTCCACTGACGCCAAACCCAAGGCCGTCAAGCCCGCCGCCAAGCCCAAGGCACCCAAGACCGCGGCGAAGCCCAAGGCGTCGCCGAAGGCCAAGGCCAAGATTGCGGCGAAGCCCAAGGCCAAGGCCAAGCCAGCTCCCGCTCCTGCCGCCGCGTCGCCCAAGCCCCGCGGACGCCCTCCCAAGGCCGCCAAGACCTCCACCAAGGCCTCCCCGCCAAGGCAGCCAAGAAGGCTGCTCCCGCTGCCAAGAAGGCAGTGCCGGCGAAGCCCAAGAAGACGGCGACCCCGAAGAAGGCCGCTGCTCCGGCCAGGAAGGGCGCGGCTAGGAAGGCCAAGAAGTAGGCTGCCTTCCTGGTCTCCGGCGAGACCCTCGCCTCCCCATTCCGCCTATAGATTTCCCCCTTCGTTTGTACCTGGATTTTGATCCATTTAGCTCATTCAGCAGTAGCTCTAGCATCAGTATCAGCGGTAGTAGTAGTCTGTTGTGTGTAAAAACTTGGGATAGTTGATTGTGGTCATGCTCCTCTCGTATGATGAACAAGTCGAGCAATAATAGTACATGATTTCTGGCTTCTGTCGATTGTTGATTTAGAAGGATCCTAACACTGCATTATGCGTGCACATTTGGCAGCAACTCTAATCGGCTTTGTTCGATTGTTAGGTTGGTTGATTTTGTTGGATTTAGAAAGGATCGCGGATTTGTTAAAAAAAGTGACGCTGGAATCTTGGCGAAATCTGTAGAATCAATGCTTGCAGCTAATGGTTTCTGCAATAGTGCTTACAGTTACAGCGATTTGATTTTGGAGTGCTTTCCAAATCCAAAAGAGATCTATCGTCTGTACAGCTAGTAATTTGCAAAAGCGATTATGGTTGCGCGATTGAGAAGGGATTTCAGGGATGCAGAGCGGCGATTGAGAAGGGATTATGGTTCCAAAACCAGAAGAGGTTCGGGTTTGCGCAATTGGATTTTGCTGGCCGCGTGGCGTGCGCGATGGCGGTGGCGGGACGCCGACGGACGAGCAGGCAGGCGCGTCCGTTCTGGATGTTTTGCGTGTGGGAGCCGCGACCGTGCCACCTCGGACAGGACAGGTGGGGTCATTCGTGCCTTGGCTCTGGAAGTTCGCCAGCTTGGAGGCCACGAGTACAGATGGCGGCGCTGTTTTTTTTTTCTTTGATTTGAAAATCCGGGCCCTGGTTCCCGTTGACACGGTGCGGCAGCGAATGCCGTCACATCGCTCGGCTTGTGGAAACCAGCGAGCCTAGTAGGTGCGTCGGCTCCTCGGCGGCGAGAGTTGCTTACCTTATCGTTATCGACGCCCCAGATTGGAGTCATGTTCCGTCGTAGATCTTACAATGAAGTTGCAATATGTTTCTTTATCTTTGACACGGTAAGGTGTTGCTCAAATTAGCAAGCGTACACCTCTGTTTCTAGCAATTTGGTTGTTTGCAGTTTTGTTTCTTCCTATTTGAGTTATACTTTGGCCCAGTTCGATACAAACTTAGTTAGAGTTTTTGTTCAAAAAAAAGTTGAGTTAGAGTAGCCCTAAGTTAACTCTAGCTAAAGAGGTATTTTTGATAGAAGGGTTAGATTGATACTTTCCTAATTATTTAGTGTGGGTAGAGAGAGAAGACATTTTTCAGTGGGCCTAACCTGAACTAGCTCTAATTAGCGCCTCTTAAGTGAGCTAGATTTTTTTTTTTATGAGTTAGATGCAAGTAACCCCCAATGCGCCTCTTGAGTGAGCTAGTTTTTTTTGGATGAGTTAGATACAACTAACTCCCAATCTAACTCTCCTGTTTGATACTTTAGGGCTAGTTGAGCTCTAACTATCTCAAACTTAACTCTAATCAATGGATCCAAATAGGGCCTTTGATTTTTATCGTAAGCATTTGCGGGGCCTAAGCGGGGAGCATCTTGGGAACTCTTCTTTTCCATTATGTTAGAACTCTATGTTGCACATTTCCATGATAATATGAGCACCCGTGCAAGTCGAGGACTTAAACCCGGATAGACAAGTTCCACCACAAGGGACCTAACCAACTGATCCATAACCGGTTCGCAAACCAATTCTTGCTTACGTGTACAGAACCGGTGTGCTAATAAGGCCTCGCTCGGTTGTCTTAGGTGCAAAACAGGCATGTTTTCATTCTTGGGCCAGATTAAGTGGATCCAGGTGTTTCACTCAAACCTAGTCCACCTTCATTCCCAGCCTATGTTGGCATGTTTCTATTTTGGGCCTAGAAGAGGAAAAAAGATGTAAAAAGGTCTATTTTTATTCGGGTCGTATCTAACCGAACATGGATTTTGGGTCCGACCTAGTTTCGAACCGAGCCATATCAATCCGGGCGGAATAGGTCTCATTTCGGGCCATTCCAGGCCGAAACAAACGAGGCCTAAATGGGATGGCCGAACCCACGTCTTGCTCGTGTTTATGTATCTTTGCTGCATAGACCGCACTAAGGTACTACTAAGCTTGATGAATAAGAAGCGACCTCAAGCCTAAAAGAATACAATTCAACCTAACACCGCATCCAAAAAAAAAAAACGAGATGTAGATGAGTTGTAGCGTTTTTGCTTATTTTGGTAAAAGTGAAATAATGAGCTAACTATGCAA
>JADLZK010002170.1:0-26692 GCA_015847255.1 Hyparrhenia diplandra | reverse complement strand
ATACCTCTTAGCCACTTGCAAACCTCTTCGTATATGTGTAGTTCTAGCTTGCGCACTAGGGCGTGTGTGTGAGTGTGCGCGTGTGGTGGTGTGAGTTAGTGCGTGAGTTCAGATACTACCTATACCTGAAGAGTTGAGGCTAGAAAAACGAAACACCGACATCAACCATTTGTTGAGATCCGAATCCGAAACATAATCATGCACAAAGTTGAAGTAATTTTGACGTATACGAGTAGAGTGCCCATGCATGTCACAGATATTTGTGCGGATGATCCATTCACGCTGTAGATGCAACCTGTCCTGAAACTGTCCATCGTTAAATAGTAGGTGGTGTACAATCCATTCACCGTACTTCTTCTCTTGGGCAGTCATCGATGCAACCTGTCCTGTGGTGGTGTCAAACTGTCCATCGTGTCATAAATAGTAGGTGGTGTACGTAATCAGTGAGATGGATGTGGGTACGGTAGGCCGTAATTCACGCTTAGTAGAGAACCTGTCCTGTGGTGGTGTCAAACTGGACCAGTGGACCAGTGGTACGGTAGGCCGTACGTTCTTCTCTAGGGCATCGCTCATCGTGAGGCACGTTTATTTGTCAAGACCGACGCTGTGATTGTTGAGTTGAAGTATTGCTACAGGTAGTAAACCGAAACTGTGTTACGGATTTGACTTTTCTAGGGACGGCAGGTATACATTTCCTCCATCAATCCTATTTTGAATCTGGACAAACGTATCTAGGTTCAAAACTGGAATGACATTTTTTTAGACAGATGGAGTAAACGGGTAGCCTAGCTACCTCTACAAATCCGTTTACAGCAGAGCTGTCTCTACAAATCAAATTTATAGAGACGGCTATCGACAACAAACCGTCTGCAAATTTTCCACCAATTTGTAGAGATAGTTATAACCATCAACCATCTCTGCAAACTTTTCCGCCAATTCTTTGAAAATTTCCTGGTGAAATTGAATATGAATTTGTGACTCGAGCGCAAACATAAACTTTACTTACATATACAGACAATGTACTACTTACTGTATAAAGGTAACAAAGCATCAGCGCCTTTCTAGGTTGGGAAATTGGGACTACCTATAAATGGTTGCCATTCATCACGTACCATCACCATCGCCATCAGTGTCGATCACGTGCAATTGTTGGATGTCGCCAATTTCCGGGACAACCACCTCTCACGCTCCAACAGCAAACTAACCTGGCCAAAAAAACGACGGCATGACAATGCATTTCGACACATTGTGGGATAGCAACATGCTACCAACTTGTGTTGCCAATAAATTAGGCTAGGCCCTAAGATAAATCTACTCTTCCCATCCCAAAAATATGTAATTCTGATGAGGAATCAAGTGGATTTAAGTTTAGCCAAATTTTTATTAGAAACTACATAATACTAAGAGCTGTTGCAGGCCTACAATGGAACACACATCAACATTCGCGGCGCGGACGATTTCTGATACGTCGAGCTTTGCTGGAGTTAATATGCACTCATGCATCGTCGGACGTCTTTGGTAACCAGAAACGACTCCTCTCCGGCCTGATAAAAAGGAACAGATGGAGTACCATTTACAAAGACAACCGCCTTTGTCAAATGGTCTCTATAGACTTTTAGGCTACAATTCCAAGAACTAACAGGTCCAAATAAAAACAGGCATCCAAGCGGAAAACATAAATCAAAATTGCTAGCAAAAAATAGAGCATAGAAAACACTGGCTTGCCGCCTCGCTCCCTACCGTTCCCCATTGAACGGTCTAGCATGCATGGGATTTGAGTTTGAACCAAAAAAAAGCACGGAATCTCTTACTAGACCAGCTGGGCAAACCAGGCTGATGGTTAGCTTTTGCCTAGTTAGATATGACGTTGCAAGGAAAAAAAGAGGAGAGAGAGTAGTCACTACATGTAAAATAGTTGGACTATTTTACGTGGCCGGTAACATGTGAGAGAAGCATGTGGCTCAATAATATAAAATAGTCTTAGCTTCTATCTTTCACCTCCACATCAAGCACGCTACGTAAATTAGGATTAGCTATTAGCATTGCGGACGCTCTAACCACAAAGCAGGGAATCTCTTCCGGGACCATTTGAATCTTAACAAGGACGGTGTAGTATTAAGGTTGAGGGACTAGAAGCTAATAAGACCGTACGACCATCATAAACACACGTCGTGCCGTAGGACCACAGAGCAGGAAACAGGCCCTAACTGCGTTCCTAACAGTGGCACCGCATGCTCATAGAAATCCATACCAACACTATTCCTACGGAGGAAGAAAGAAAAAGGTGGAAAAGAGAAGAGCTTCTCTTATCTCCTTCTGAAAACAAGGTAATTTATGGGCCTACTCAATGAGAGGGAGATATAGGATAAAAAATCATTTACAGAAGTGACGTGGTACGTGGATACATAAATTGTTTTACGAGTTAAAATTTCACATCCTCGTGCACCATGTCTTTGTTGTGATAATATTGGTGCCAAGTATCTCTCAGCCAATCCAATGTTTCGTGCACCATTTATGAGCATGAAGCGGTGCGCGCTGTTCATAGAAATGTAGCGCTCTTGATGGACTGTCGTTTACACTGTTCATGTGCATGTCGTGGTTCTGTTCATGGTCATGGCGTCTGGTCATTGTTCAACATGAACAATGCGGAATGAGTCATTGGCATGGTATACCGTGTTTTTTTCTAGCCTATATAACATGATACGGTGAGCCTGAGAGGCAGAGAGGGCATCACGTTACACCCTTATTTCACAAATCCACCATGGGTTCCCCGGCTGTGCCACTGGCCACTACAGATATATGTGATGCTAATCCTCATCTGCTTGCAAACGGCGAGCTCCGTTTTCTCCCGCCTGTGTTCCAGATCTACGGAAGGAGCAAGGTTTTCTCTGGCCGTGTGGTGACAGTCAAGACCGTGGAGGACAACATCCTGATCCACGAGTTCCTCGAGCAGAAAGGCCATGGCAAGGTCCTCGTGATCGACGGCTGCGGGAGCTTGCGGAGGGCCGTCATCGGTGGCAACCTTTCGAAGAAGGCGCAGAACAATGGGTGGGTCGGCATTGTTGTCTACGGCTGCGTCAGGGACGTCGACGATATCAACCTCTGCGACATTGGCGTCCGAGCTCTCAACACCTGCCCTGTGAGGCCAGCCAAGAAGGGCGTCGGCGAGAAGCACGTCCCCGTGAGCATTGCAGGAACCATGGTCTACGACGGCGATTTGGCTCTACGCCGACAGCGATGGCATTCTTGTGGCAAGTTCGGAAATGGCCGCGTAGAGTCTCATACGACAGCGATGGCATTCTTGTTTGTCACGGCTCGATCGATCGCCACCAATAAGCACGTATCACTTTATTACCCAAATCTGTGTTTGTTCGGTCACGCCACCACGCACAACACGCCCAACAGATCGTTTGCATCTCCCACCAAGCACGTAGCCAAGAAAGCTTATATAGCTAGTGTTTTTATCAACGATCCAGCAGCTAAAAAGAGTTGTATGTGGTTAATTCCCACCATGCAACTAATTTTTTAGCTAGGTCGAAATCAAGTGTGTATGCATGATATATTGTCTGTTTAATTAAGCTTGTAAAACTTGGTGTTACATCACATGATCACCGGGAATAATATATTATATTATGTTTTTTCCTGTGTGGTGGTTAAATATCATATATCCTTTTTATACATGTTTACTTTATTATACATTTCTAGATTTGTAGCTTTTATTATGAATCTAGGCATAACATATATCTAAATGCATAACAAAAGTTATGAACATAGAAAAGCCAAAACGTTTTATAATTTGAAATGAAAATAGTAACTGGGAGAATAGTCTTCAACCTTAAGGGATAAAATAATGATTTGTCATAGTTGAGGTTTTTTTTTTTTTGCCTTCCTTCTTCAGCGTCTGACTTGAACAAGATGAACACGTTTTGGACAAATAGCTAGCAATGCCAGTCACATAATATGATAATAAATATCATCCTGACAAATCTATGGCCTCAATTGAATACATAACAATTATATGTACAAATGACTTACTAAATTTATCTCTTATATGCACCCAACCAACCAGTTATCTATTAAGCTCACTTTGGCAAACGATGCCCGCCATGGAGAGGGCTACTTACACTCGCCTATAAGATCTTTAGATGGATTATATTCATCAACATAACATGGCAGTTCGATGAGGTCCCATTTTGGGAGAATGACCCCATGACACCCTATGACTCAGAATAGTATAATAGAGATTATTTTGGCATATTCTTTAGTAGGTAAAGGGCATAAGTGTACAAGGAAACACATGTAAAACTGCTTTCAACTGGTTTTATGGATACTTACGGTCCACTTAACAGCCAACTCATATAACAGTTGATTTTACCTTTAGCCCACCTCTTTCTGTCACAAATTTTTGATTGTAAACTTATAGCCCACCTCGCATATAGCATACTAACAACCTCTTGGGCAGATCGCACACCGATAAAGAGAGAGACTTTTTGGCTCGACTACCAAGAACCATTGTGCATCGGTAATAGTGCACGGTCGCTCTCGAAGGCTCGGCCTGGCCTGTTGGATGACCTTCACTCAGCAAAAGCTGTTTTCCAATCACACATTGTTGGTGTCCGAGGACCACAACATTCCTAACTTGCGAATTTTGAGGAGATGTTTTGGGGACTTCATCATGATGTTTGTTAGTTAAAATTTCACAATTTGTGGAGACCATTTGAGTGAGTTGCAAGTCTTTAGACATCCAGATCAATCTCAAGGTGTACTCCCTCTGTCCCTAAAAAAAAAAAAAACCGTGGGATGCGTCATCATAAGTTTGACTCAATTTGTAGAAAATACGTGTAACATTTAAATTTTCAAATAAATTTGTTAAAAAACTAGACTTGAAGATCTTTCCGATGATGCTAATTACTTAGCACAATTTTTTATATTTTAATATATAATTACCGATTTTTGTGCCTCGAAGTCGCGGTGACAATCTTTTTAGGGACGGACAGCGCCAGCGCCTTCCAAAAGAAGGAAATGGGAACATGGGCTTGTCCTATGAATGGTGGATCCATCACCGTACCATCGATGTCGGTCACGTGCATTTAATAGAGCTGTAACTAGCTTCCAATGCAAAATGCTTGTATGTTGGCCCTTTGCCAAAACCACCACCTTGCACGCTCCAACAGTCATTAGGGTGACAAACAGGACACATGACAGTGTATTTTGACACATTACACCGTGGGATATGTAGCCGCATGCAACCAACTTTGCGCAGCCAATGGTAGATATCGCATAAAAAAAAAAAATAGAGCCAATGGTAAACCTGAAAAGTCTCTTTGCCTATATATAGATTATGTTTCGAATGAATAAAATTTACTACATATTATCTCACAACCCAACAAACACACCTTCAAACATGCTTTCAGATTATATAGTGCAAATACAACTTCTGTTTCCTAGTATCAAATTTGAAATTTAAAGGTGGTTGTTCGTTTTAGATTTTGATTTTTAACATGAGCCAAATCAAAACTTCGGACAGGAATCTCACTTTCTAGCTAGACTAGATCTAAATGGACAAGCAGGAAGGTGCGCAGTCCATATAGGACCAGAAAGCATTGAATCTAGGAAAGCAGCTGGGCAAGCAGGAAGGTAAAGTGCAGTAAGGCCAGTCTCAATTGAGAGTTTCACCTTCCTGTTTTAAAGATGTGAAACTTTGGCATGAAATAGGCGTCTCCCCTCAATGCCACAGTTTCATTGCACAGTTTTATAGGCCCAAGGGTCCCATAATCTCTCTCTCATTGCATGGTTTAATTGCATAGTTTCATGGTGAAACTCTAAACTTTTTTCCTTCTCCCCTCCTAGGCGTTTCATGCAAAAAGTAAAATTTTACTGATGTGGCGCTATATTTAATGTGCATGAAACTCCAATGAAACCTCCATTGGGGTTTCATCCCACTGTTTCAAGACATAATAACATTGGTAACTATGAATGAAACAACCTCTCTCAATGGGGTAATTTCAATTCACGGTTTCATATACTAGTTGTAGCATTAATTCTTGATTTTTGATCATATATGATAGATGACTTTGTAGCCGCCTGTGTTCAAATATTCTGTACGGCTAGATCAAACAAAAACACAACGCATAGTCTCCAGCCAAATAGATTTGATCAATATATATAATAAGTATACAGCATCATTCACGGCAACTGAAGGTAAACATAGCAGTTTTCATATGCAGTAGACAAGAACTGAAGGTGCTTAACATCCACAACAACTGCAGTTTTCATATGCAGTGCATCTCCACGCAGGGAAATGACAAAAAAGTAAGATAGTTAACTGAAGGACACGGCCAGCTAAAACACAATTTGTAACATTCAGTTTTTCACAACTCAGAAGACAACTCGGCTTCTCAAGACTGGCTTCATATACTTGCTTTCACCCTGCAGACATTAAAAAAATTCAGCATGAGCTCTCAGAAATAAATGTCTTTGCACAGATTCAGTTCAGGACTACTAACCTTAGTCCGCAAACAACTTTTCTTCTAACTTGCGAATTGCCCTGTCTCGGTTAGCCTTTCGATCTTCAGACATATTACTTATGTCTTGATTAAGCAAGGAATTGTAGACCCCAAACATCTTCGCTTCTTTTTGCTCTTTTTGCTGCCTTCAAATTTGCATTTGTTATCTGAATTTGCGCTTCCATGGCCTTTTCATGTTCCACCTTTCGATCTTCCTGCACCTTAACAATTTTCTCAATATTGTCCCCAAGCATGATGTCACGTGCCAGAATTGGGCCAGCCATGGGCGGGCTAAACAGGCCCAACCGGCCTGGGCCGGCCCAGGGGAGGGGCGTCTTGGCGCGCGGGGAGGGGGCCGGTGCCTCCTTCACCGCCCATTTGCTGCCGTCTTCCCCGATTCCGTCTCCGCTTCGTCATCAAGTTAGGATTATCTTAAGACTTTTGGTGTGCAAGAGATATTCCAATCATATAAGAAAACCCTTATTAGGAAATAAATAGGATTGCTTGTAAAAGGTATTCCAATCATATAAGGAAACCTTTAGAGATTGCTTGGGTTACAAGTCCCACTAGCCGGGCTATATAAGTAAGGGTCTCAGAATCTCTTGGGGAGACAAGCAATAAAGAAAATAATCTCGTGCCTCTCTCCCTCCTCTCCACCGCCACCGCCGCCTCGCCTGCGCCGCCACCACCACCACCCGCCGCCACGCCGCTTCCCTAACCGGGCCCCCGTGCCGGGCGCCACCGCCCCCACCGCCTCCCCCCCCGTCAATGCCGCCTCGGAGTTCGTCGACGACGTGTCACAGCCGCCCAATCTAACCGGTTTGTGACACATGACAATTCCTTCCATAATTTTTTTCTTTCTTCCCCTTTCCATTATGCTCGGCCTTTTGCCGCTTCCCCTACCAATGGGATGTGATTGTTCATCCGGAACATCAACTACCCCACTGTTGTTTTTATTTGTCTTGAACTGAGCACACCATTTGGGCTCATCTTTAAGTATCTTCCACCAATGCACCAACGAAAAATGCTTTCCCCACCTATTTGCATACATCTTTTGTGCCTCTTCCTCCAAAGATGTCGCCGGAGTATCCACTTGTATTCATTTGAGTTACCTTAGTCCAATAGTCATTGAAATCACCGATTGATGACTTGAGGCGTGACCAGTGAACCTTCAATTGGTTTATTTCCCTTGTACGCTTCCCATTCCTTTCCTATTATACTCATCAGTGACTTCCTTCCAAAATGTATCACCTCTCTTGTCATTTCCCTTAATTGGGTCTTTAGAAGCATTCAACCAAGCACTGGCCTGCACAATTTAGAAAAAAAATATAAACAAATCAGTACCAACAATTGGCTGTGGCGGCAGAGTTGGGGAAGTTCTCACAGCGGACGTCGGCACAGTAGCAGGGATCGCAGCGGACGTCGGCGCGAGTGGAAGCCGTCCCGGCGCCGGGGCCGAAATCGTTTGGCGGGGCGGCGACATCGTTGGGGCTATGGCCGTATCGGATATCCCCGACGGCGCTACAGGCAGCACCAGCGCATGCGACGAAGTTGTAGCCCCGCCCTTCTTCAGTACCAACCGGCGGCCCCCGCATCCCTTCCTTGATCTGGTGGATGCAGCGCCGCCCGGAGCTCCCGGCGGTGGATCCGTCATAGCAGCCAGATGCAACGACTCTCGAGCTGGGGAAATAGAAAAGGGCGGAGGTGGAGTGGCGCGGAAGAGGCGATCATGGAAGAATTCCGATGGAGGCGGAAAATCGTGGAGGAGCGCCGCGTCGCAATCCGCCCGCACGGGATCAACGGATGAAACCTCCCGGCCTCAACGGGAGTTTCACACGGTTACCGATGCCTTTGTTACGGTGCCCAAACGTTTCGTGGGGATGAAACGTTCTTGTTCTCTC
Organism: Hyparrhenia diplandra; assembly: GCA_015847255.1. Taxonomy (NCBI): domain Eukaryota; kingdom Viridiplantae; phylum Streptophyta; class Magnoliopsida; order Poales; family Poaceae; genus Hyparrhenia; species Hyparrhenia diplandra. The sequence goes on along the minus strand of JADLZK010002170.1, from coordinate 18,285 downwards.
TCCTCCCAGTTTCATGCAAAAAACTGATGTGATAGCCTATTAAATGTGTATGACACCCCCACGAAACCCCCATTGAGACTGGCCTAATAAGGCTCTAGGACCAGCAAAACAGAGGTCATCATCACTATGAAAAAACAGTCTTACTTCAGATCACCCCGAATAAAACACATTGGATCTAATTTTTTGGCATGTCCATATTACCCAACGGACACATACAATAGGCCAAGCAAGTTAGGTCAGGTGGTTTCCTTCATTTTGTCAGGTTATATATGGATCAAAAATTAGGGCATGAACTCACTGATGCACTACTGGCTGGTCAGGTGGTCCATAATCAGGTTTAGTCGTAAAAACTACTCTCTATGTTCTATGATTACACAGACGTATTAGTATGGGAAGGAAATGACATGACACCCTCATTATTTATTACGGTCTTTGCCCTTAAACAGGGATTGATGATCGATCACTCCATATCCTAGTTTAGTTCAGTTGTAGCTGCCTTTTTTTGGGAGTGAAGTAGTGTCAAACCAAAATACACACATAATTAAGGGACTAGATGCAATGAACAATCAATGTGTGAACAGAGCAGGCCAGCTTCTGCAAACGTGTAGCAGTGTTAAACAGCGCTGCGGACATTCAGTGCTAGATTGTCCAGCGTCGGCAAACGTGTAGCAGTGTTAAACAACGCTATGAACATGCTAGATGTGCTGAATGATCTAGAAGCAATTTATTCCAGCACGTGGGTTACTTATTGTTGACACGAAACTAGGGTTCCACGTCTAACACACCGGGAGGGCCTTGGATTCCCACGAAGGTTGCAAACAACCTTAGAGCAGCGAAGACCGCAGCGTGATCGGCGGCAAAACGATCGGGAGACCGTTAGGGCCAATGTAAAGCTCGGTGACGGCTGGAAGAACCTCCGAACGCACCTCCGGGAAGACCCGTCGGGAGGACGCACGTGAGGGGTGCCCTAGGACCAGCAAGGCCGCCTAGAGCATCGACGACATTCGCGGAGAACGCCGCCGAACAGCAGGGTAGAGGGGAAGTTGACCTACAAGCAAGACGGTAGTAGATGTGTTTGTCGATTGGATGTAGATGGGATTAAATCGGCCATGAACCTCTCATTATATAGAGAAGGGTGGTCTTATCCTTTTAGAAAATCGTCCAAAACGTTTCCAAACATCGACTCTCCAAAACCAACCCGAAATAAAGTCGGTTCGAATTAGGAAAATCACGGGGGCGCAGATCGCGCGGGGCGCCGGACGCAGTCCGAGAGAGGTCTGCGGCGCCGGCCCGTCGGACGCTGGCGCCGGACGCTCAAGGCTGGCATCCGCGCGCGTCGAGGCCGCAGTCCGAAGAGGTCTGCAAATTGACCCACCGCCGGACACTCGATCATGAACTGCCGACACACCGCGTGCCAACGTCGGGCGCGTTTGCCTTCTCCATTTTGCACGCCGGGCGTCCGCCCGGTTCGCGCGCGGACGCGTCCCCAAGCAAGGCTTTAGCGTCTGGGCGCTGGTCTTCGCCGTGACTCTTTGTCTTTTGTCGGATTTTCTTGATTTCTTGACCAATTTGACTTCATAAAAAATTGACTAAGTCTGAATTTTACTACTATATTTTAGTCCAAGCCAATTTTGGGTGCCAACATATGCCCCGTTTTTAGGTGAAAGATGCACGAACCCAAAAACAAGACAAAGAAAACCAAACAACGCGAATGCCCATCATATCGGTTGTTCGGCAACTAAGGGCGATACGTGTATCGGCCATTTTGTTCGAGGGCGATGCATGCATCGCCATTGTCCGAGAGCACTAGGCCTCTTGCCAAACACTAGAAAAATATTTTTAAATACCTCCCGTTGATCGCCTTTTGCTTGGCGTTCTCCACTCATTGACTCAAGCACATAGGAGTTCCTGAATATAACTTTGAGCACCTTGAAAGGACCTTTCCAATTGGGTGACCACTTGCCAAATTGATTGCTCTCCTCCCTATCGGTAATATAGTTTGCCACACTAAGTCACCGATTTGGAACGACTTGCTCTTGACTTTCTAATTGTAGGCTCTTGCAACACGGGCTTTATCCTTTTTTATTTCCTTTAGAGCTTGTATTCTCTTGTTGGTTACCTCGTCGATGTTGTCCATCATCAAATCATGATACATAGTAGGAGATAAATCATTTTGCTTAGCAAATCTATATGCATCCAAATTTGCCTCGACGGGTAACACCGACTCTTGACCATACACCAAAGCTCATAAGGAGTAACCTTAGTTGCACCATGCCTCGATATTCGATGAGCCCACAAAGCTTCGACAAAACATCATGCCACCTTTTGGATGTTCATCTATCTTTTACTTGATAAGCTTGGTCAAAAGTCTTGTTAGTGGATTTCGCTTGACCATTGGCTTGAGCATAATATGAAGATGAATTGAGCATCTTAATCTTGTATGATTCGGCAAAAAAAAATCCTTTACCTCCTTAGCCATAAATAATGTTCCTTGATCCGTAGTCAATGTCCGGTGGAATGCCGAATCTAATAAATAATGTGCTCAATGAACTCAATTACCTCCTTGTGTGTCATGTTCTTCAATGGCACCGCTTCCGACCATTTAGTGAAGTAGTCGGTAGCAACCAAGACGAACTTATGCTCCTTCGAAGATGGAGGATGAATTTGACCAATGAAGTCTAACCCCCAACCACGGAAAGGCCATGGTTTGATGATCGGATGAAGCATAGTAGCTAGCACTAGCTGAATATTCCCAAACCGTTGATACTCTTCACAACCTTTGTAGTAACGAAAACAATCAGCCATCATAGCAGGCCAATAAAACCAGCCCTTCCTAGCAACCACTTCATTTTTGAAGCCGATTGATGCGTACCACAAATGCCTTCATAAACTTCTCCCATTGCCACTCTTGCTTGATCGGTACCTAAGCACTTTAGCAACAAATCTTCGCTTGTCCTCCGATATAGCACCCATTATGCAATGTATACTTGAAAGCAAGTCGCCGAATGTTCTTGTCAACTTTAGCACTAGGATCCCGCAAAAGAGACAAGAGAGGTGTTCTCCAATCTTCTAAATCGGCACTACCATTGTCTAAAAAGAAATAGACCGATTCAAAAGAATTCTACTTTGCTGTCCCAAATTATTAGTAACATCGGTTTGTCCAATCAAATTTGGTTGAACCAAATTTTTACTAAAATCTGAAACAAACAAAATTTCATGCATCGGCAAATGTTGTAAATGAAAATATTTATATTTTACCTCAAAAGCCGGATGCGTCTTGAGCAAGCAAGTTTGCTCTTTGCACATACCTCACATGCAATTGATCATCTTCCTTAATATAATCGGAAGCTCGTTGAGCATAAAAGTTGGCCTTATGATTCTCTTCTCTTGGAATATGCTGAATCTTGAATTTGGCAAATTTATCAATTAAATCAAGACAAGTATCAAGGCGAGCACGAAAGTGATCCATCTAAACATTGATATTCACCGAAACTTGTTGCACCACTGGGCAATGAATCACTGAATGCTTCAACATGTTCAGCTCCCATAGCTTCTAACATGATCAACCCAACAAGAGAGCTTCATATTCGGTTTGATTGTTAGTACATTGAAACTCCAATCAGCTTGACATAGAAAATTCAGTACCACAAGAATTAACAAGAACAATCCCAACTCCGCACCGTCTTTGCAAACCCGATCCATCAAAATATAATCGCCAAGGGGTAGAAGTAACATAATCCACCTCATAATCAAGATTAATACCATGCTCAACAATAAAATCAGCAAGAACTTGACTCTTTAAAATCCTCAATGGTTCAAAAGTTAAGTCATATTCAATCAAAGTGTATGCCCATTTACCCACCCTTCCGAAAAGGATTGGCCGATGCAACATATGTTTAATAACATCGCCCCGGTATGCTACCACACATGTGCTTGACAAAAGATAGTGTCTCATCTTGGAACAAGCAAAATATAGTGATAGACATAATTTCTCAATATGGGCATACCTTGTCTCGGGATCAAGAAGACGACGACCAAGATAAGCAACAACGTACTCCTTTCCCCTCATCTTCTTGAGTAAGAACAGCCCCAATCACCTTATCTTCGGCGGCGATATACAATCGGAAAGGTACTCCCCTTCTAGGCGCATGAGAACGGGTGGTGAAGACAAATATTTTTTTATCTTATCAAATGCAAATTGTTGGCTTGCTCCCCTGTGCAAAATCAGCTTCGTTCTTCAACTTAAGTATGGGGTGAAAGGAATAATCTTTCCTGACAAGTTAGCAATAAATCTTCTCAAGTAGTTCACTTTACCTAAGAATTTTTGCAAATCCTTCTTGCATTGAGGTGCTTGAACCACCTTGATCTTCTCTATCCACTTGGGATCAATCTCTATGCCCTTGTCATGAATAATAAATCCAAGAAACTTCTCGGTCGACACTCCAAAGGCACACTTTGAGCGCATTCATCTTCAAACCATTGAAACACATTCTCTCAAAGCAAGACGTAAATCGACTAAATGAGGATCATGGGAAGCCGATTTAATCACCACATCATCAATGTACACCTCCACAATCACCCCAATTAGATCATGGAAGATAAGATTCATAGCCCTTCGATAGGTGGTGCCAACATTCTTGAGCCTAAAAGTCATGACAATCCACTCAAACAAGCCAACAAATCCGGGACAAATAAAAGCAGTCTTGGAGGTGTCTTCTTCCGCCATAAATATTTGATTATAACCAGCATTACCATCAAGAAAGCTAATAACTTTGTGCCCCGAAGCATCATTAATCAACATATCGGCAATAGGCATAGGATATTCATCTTTGGGAGTGGCTCTATTCAAATATCTAAAATTAATGCACACTCTAATCTTCCCGGTTTCTTTCTTCTCAACCGGCACAATATTAGAGACCCACTCCGCATACCTGCATGGACGGATAAAATCTGCCTTAAGCAACCGATCAATCTCCTCCTTGATTCGGTCATTGATGGCCGAATTGAAGCGCCTTGGCGGTTGCTTGTATGGTTCGAACCCCTTCTTGATAGGAAGCCGATGCTCAACAAGATCTCGGCTTAACCCAAGCATCACTGTGTAATCCCATGCAAAAACAATCAACATATTCCTTGAGAAAACGCGATTAATTTAGATTTGTAATCAGCATCCAAGTTTTGATTCACAAATGTCAGCCGCGGTATAGAACCTTCCCCAATGTCAACTTGTTCCAAAGGGTCGGCCGATGTGAAAGCTTGGCCCAACTTATTGAGCTCATCAAAGTCATCGATAACTTCACAGGAATCGGTCTTTTCAGTCCGATAATGTTCAAGCCTATGCTTTAACCATTGTAATTTGTATTCCATTAATAAACAATATTTATATAATGACATTGAATCGATTATCCATCGGTTTCAATGATACAGGTACAAATCCACGCTCATCATAGCTAATGTACTGATAATTAGATAGATCTCTACCCGAAAGACGAGCAAATCTAGTTGAGGCATGGCATCGGTCGTAGAAATCTCAACCGAATTATTTGCATGAACGATCTCTACGGCATCTCCCACCCATTGGATGAGGAATTGGTGCAAACTAGAAGGAACACAAGGATTGGCATGAATCCAATCACGACCAAGTATGAGATCATAGCTACCTTCCACATCGGCGATGAAGAACGCGGTAGGCATGGTCTTGCTCCCAACGGTTAGTTCGACGTTGGCGATGCCCCTGGAAGGAATTGGTGTGCCTCCTCCTATGCCAATGATGGTCATGTTGGTTTGAATCAGCTCCTCTTCTTTGCACCCAAGATTCTTGAATAATGAATAGGGCATAAGATTGACAATTGCACCACTATCCACTAGCATCTTCCGGACCGGTGTTCCGTTGATATGTCCCTTCACATGCAACGGCTTGAGATGTCTGACAGGCACGGCGGGCTTCTTGAACACAGCATCCTCCATCACAAATGCAAGCTCTGCAGCAGCAACCTCATCATCTCCCTGCCTGATCACATAATAATCGGCAGAAAGGAAGATAGCGTTCATCTCAGCACGTGTCGGCAAAGGCTCGTAATCCACCAACTCCTCATCGGCTTCAGCGGGCGCTTCAATGCCGACCACGGCGTAGATGGCAAAGAGCGAAATCCTCTAGAGCTCCCACAGAACATCGAAACAATAGAAATCGGTTCAACCGACTCGAAAGTCGTTATATCCGATGTTTGGGCACTAACAGCCCCATCAACCGACTTGGTCGGCTTATCATTAAGCTCAGACGCCCCAGCTGGTCCCTTTGCCAAAAGTGCTAACAAATCATGGGCTGGCTTAAACACATCTGCAATTGGCTTGGCGGTTGCTCCACCACGATCGACTTAACCAATTTAGCAAATGGTTGTGTCATCCTTTGCACCGCAGCAACTAGCTCAGCTTCCTTTCGCTTAATTTCAGCAACTATCTCTGGCAAAATAGGTCCTTCTCCTTGAGTAGCAGCCATGCGCTTGAGCATCTTTTGTCGGCCTCGCTAAAGCTTCCTCTTCTGGGTCTTATCGATTCCGACCGGACACCACTTGGGCTGCCGGTGATCGAGGATCCACAGGGCTTCTCTCTTTTTGTCCTCGAATTTTAGCAACCTCCTCCATGACTTGATCCTTATCATTTGAAGGCTCTTGCCCCCCAATCACAATCGGTTTGTTGACATCATTTATAGGAGCTGTCATCGAACCGATAACGATGGAAGGTGGAGGAGTAGGAACCGGAGCGGGCTTCTTGATCACCTCTATTGGGGATGTACACTTGCTTCATGGGTGCCTTCCCTGACTGCTCAAGTGTGAGTGAACAAGAGATAGGTATCTCCTTCTTTCCTGCACGCTGCTAGAGCTCGATTGATCACCCAATCGGCTAAAGACGGTTGGCTTGACCATAGGACCAATAGCCCCTCCATCCTAGGCGCGAAGGATAAAGGCACGAACACCTTCTTTAGTCCCATTGCGGTGGTGGCGCCACTAGTGGTAGTGGTGGCCCCCCAACAAGTCACCCGTGGACGATGTAACCTGTGTGGAAAAGAAGAAACATTCAAAAGAGTCATAGCCATTTGCTTGTTCTTTCGCTTCATCACGCTTAGGAGACGTAGACTCTCTTTTTTTTATCGGTGATTCTCGGAATCGGCCTTTTGCTTTTTGTACTTCGCCAAAAGTCGATCAAAAGTACACTGGGCTTCACGACTTGCTTCTTCACTTTTGGCTCATTAGTCTTCCAAACTCCCACCTCCGATTTCTGCGGAATAAAATATTTCAGCACAGGTACACCGGAAGTGAGGGAGTTAGCACCCTCGGGCGGATGACCCGACTAAAGTAGTCGGTTCAATTGGCTTAATTGTCACCCGGGCTTCACCATCTTGGCCGGTTGGTCTAATCGGCCTAGTTGGTCTTCCCTGCGCCACGCAACCATCTAGCCATGCTTGACACCGCAACGCTTGCACCGAGCTTGCAACAATAGTAAGCTTCGTCTTGCCTTCTTCGCTCTTTTCAGCCAACACTTGCCGTCCCGAATTCTTAGGAACATTCGGTACAGGGCGAGGCTCACCAATGACCACGTTCTTGTCTTGAGTTGTAGCGGCTTGCTTAGGACGGATCAAGATAGCGGAGCCTTGGCCTCAAGTGTCTTATCTTCGGGCTTCTTAGCTTCAATCACATGCACCGAAAATGATCCTTGTCTAGCTTCATGTCAAGAAGACTTAATCGGCCTTCATTAAGAGCCGATTGTACCTCAACAGGAGCGGATGGCGCCGGTAACCTCGGGGGAGAACAAGGCTTCCTATATTGCTCCACCTTGTCTCCACGACCCACGGAGCAACTCTCCGAACGCCTTGCGATGTAGCTTCCATCAACTCTTGCATCTTGGCCTTCAATTCATCGAGGAAGCTCATCATGGTAGCGTGATGGATGATGTTTGCTCTCATCCACCTCGCTAATCTTGGCGCCATCTTTAGGCATGATGCGAGGTCTTCAAAATGCAATTGACGTCTCGAGTTCCCGATTAAGGTTGCCAAAAAGTATGTTGATGCGAAACTAGGGTTCCACGCCAAACACACCGGGAGGGCCTTGGACGCCCACAAAGGTTGCAAACAACCTTAGAGCAGCCGAACACCGCAGGCGTGATCATCGGCAAAATGATGGGGAACCGTTAGGGCCGATGTAGAGCTTCGGTGGCGTCCGGAAGAACCTCCTCGCACCTGCAGGAAGACCCGTCGGGGAGGACGACGCGGAGGGTGCCCTAGAACCAAAGAAGGCCGCCTAGAGCGTCGACGAAATTCATGGAGAACGCCCGAACAGCCAGAGGGTAGAGGGATGTTGACCTACAAGCAAGACGGTAGTAGATGTGTTTGTCGATTGGATGTAGATGGGATCAAATCGGCCATGAACCCTCATTATATAGAGGAGGTGGTCTTATCCTTTTTAGAAAATCATCCAAAAAACATTTCCAAACATCATCGACTCTCAAAACCAACCCAAATAAAGTCGGTTCGAATTAGAAAATCACGAAAGCACAGGTCGGCGGCGAAAGGTGCGGGCGCTGAATTGCCCGGCGCGGCGTCCGGCTCCACGCCGACGCAATCCAGAGAGGTCTACGCAGCGCTCGCCCATCGGACGCTCAAGGCTAGCGTCCCCAAGACGCGTCGGACGCAAATCGAGAGGGATCGCAAATTGACCCACCACCGGACGCTTCGATCATGAACCCGCGGGCGATCTGCGTTGCCCGGCGTCCCCGGGCGCGTTTGCCTTCTCCGCTTCGCATCGCCGGAGCATCCGCCGGTTTCGCGCGGGACGTGTCGGCGCAAGGCTTCAGCGTCCGCGCTGGTCTTCGCCAGTGGCTCTTTGTCTTTGTCGGATTTTCTTGATTTCTTGACCAATTTGACTTCATAAAAATTGACTAAGTCCGAATTTTTACTATATTTTAGTCCAAGCCAATTTTGGGTGCCAACACTTATATATTATATATATGCTTCAAATTATTGTGTATGACCAATACTTTCTCGGTCCAAAATAAGTGTCGATATAGTAATCGTGCCGATCAAACTTTTTAAAGTTTAATTAACTAGGCTTACAACAAGTATTAGCTACACTTACATCTAAGTTTATTATAATATTTTTAACAATCTATTTAATGATAGTAATTATGTAATATAAATATTAAAATTTTCTTGTATATATTTAGTCAAAGTCGAAAATATTTGACATCTTAGGAGAAGCAAGAACGACACTTATTTTGGGATCGAGAGAGTAGATGCTTAGTGGGCCTCGAATAATTAAAATGATACCTTTCAATCGCGACAAATTTTGTATGGTATAGCTGTCAAGTTTGGTGGGACAGTAATGCTGAAATCATTCGCATCAAAGAGCTAGTCCTCCCTCTATATATACGCATGTGTGCATATATTTTGAGATCGTCAAGTGAGCATTCGATTGTGGTTTGGAGAGGCAGAGCCACACAATCCCTCACCTTTGCAAGCAAATCTACACTAGAGGTAGATACATATACAGTCTTATATATAAGTTGTATAGTTGCCCAGGTGAAGAGATATGGCAGCTTGCTTATATATATAGTTCTTGTCCACTGCCTTATTGCCACTTGTGAATGCATTCTAGAGGAGATACACTATACTGCGTATATCGAGTCTAGTTGGGTGCAAATTAATGGTTTTCGTGGGGGAACTAATAAATCTTGGGTTCCATTTTATGGGTCTTTGTTTTGCTTGGTCGTATACACACATAGACATGAACAATGTTCTTGCTGTTTGAAAAGTGTGCTCTGCAGCAGTTTGAAGCTAGAGATTTAAATAATATATATAGAAAACTGCTCGATATATGATTGTGAAATGGATTTGTCACTGATGTTGTTATTCAATTCCTCTTTTGGATGCATGTGTTGATGACAAGCAGGACCGGAGGATTGGAGTAGCTCAAGCAGCTGCGACTAGCTATGGGTTCGTCAGCACCACTGGCCATTGCGGATATATGTGACGCTAATTCCGAGTTACTCATAAACGGTGAGCTTCGTCCCCTCCCACCCGTGTTCCAGATATACGGAAGGAAGAAGGCTTTCTCCGGCCCTGTGGTGACGGTCAAGTGCTTTGAGGACAATGTCCATGTCCGCGAGCTCATCGCGCAGAAAGGCCATGGACAGGTCTTGGTGATTGACGGCTGCGGGGCTTGCGGAGCGCCATCATCGGCGGCATCCTAGCCAAGAGGGCGGAGAACAATGGGTGGGCCGGCATAGTGGTCTACGGCTGCATCAGGGACGTCGACGACGTCAACCTCTGCGACATTGGCGTCCGAGCTCTCGGCTCGTACCCTGTGAAGCCAGGCAAGAAGTGCAATGGCGAGAAGCACATCCCCGTGACCATTGCAGGAATCAGAGTCTCCGAAGGTGACTGGCTCTATGCCGACAGCGACGGTATTCTCATCGCAACTTCGGAAATGGCCGTGTAGATATATCGATCAGACAGAGTCACCTCATCAGAGGCTCTGTTTGTCATTTGTCGTGCATGTATGCATATCGTCGTCGTCATTTATATGATATATATGTTGCATTGGGTTCTGTTGATTTGGATCTCGATTGATTCATCAATGTACCAAGTCGTAGCAGCAAAATTTAGCTGAGATCTCAGCATTGTATTTCCCGGCTATCTCCGGCAAAGCTAGTTATATATATGCATATCTGTCTGAACTTGCAATAAGACCACGGTGTTGGGTCACATGACTACCAAGACTCTATATGTACACCTGTGGGAACTGTGTGTTACAATATCGATCGACTATGGCTTCAACTGAATGGTATTTGTTTTTGCAACTTATATGGTATCTATTTTTGTTACCTCTTCTCGATCTTTTCCTAAGAGGAAGGCGGTATTCAATATTTGTGATGTACAGTATATGATTTTGTAACCAGCTAGATGACTTCTTTCAAAAAAAAAAAAAAAAACACTAGATGACGAATAAAGTGACAGAGAGATTTCTGGGACTATCGTGTAATTGCATTCTTTTTGTAGATTTTCATACGATACTCCGTACACCTGATATCACTGTCGGTTTCCCTAAAAAAAAAAGATATCACTGTCGGTTGATGCTTTGACCCAGTAATGATCGATAGTGCACTGTCACCGCCAAATCAAAAACAAGCAATGATAGGTCATCCCATTAGTGACCAATTATAGCTCTGTCATACGTAATTCCGGCAGTGACTAGAATCGATGATGTCTGAGAGAGTCGGGAAGGTGGCTCGCCTTTAGAAATCATTTTATAGAATCAGTTTTTTTACAACACATCTTATAGAATCAGTTAATTGGGTAAAAATAGCAAAAAGAAACCTGCTGGGAGAAGGCCACCCCAATGTGCGGCTACTTGATGCCGATGAATGCAATGAGACAGAGGACAACAGTGCTTGCGCATCCTTCAATGTTCAGGAAAGTCCGCTGCTACCAAGGTGCGGCCTCGTCTCCGGCTGTTGAGAAGCAGCCCAACAGGTCGAGGGCAGGCGGCGAAGGTCATTAGCTCCCACACGATCTAGCCTCGTCAAGCCGATCGTCCTTCCTCTCGTGCCGGTGGCACAACGTTGCCCAGCTCAAACTTATGCGTGAGCTGGACTTTATCAATGGCGGTCATCGACGTCCGGACATTGCAATCAAAAACTACGTTGACGGCTTTGGACATGACATACGAGAAGGCGGTCAATGCAATACGGTTCTGGCGAGGAGGCTTGACGACATGGAGCTTTGCAGGGCACTGGCTGCAATTGCGGCGGAGGCATGGACAGGCATGCTGGAGTCTCCATGATGATAGTGCAGCTAGATGATGCTCTTTTGGTTGTTTCTAAAGTGTGAGTAGTCAATTTAGTACTTCTCGCTCAGTCTTGACCTATGTCAATCAATCGGGAAGTTGTTTGTGCCGCTCATGTAATTCTATACTCTTCTTATTAATATATGCCGAGCTTGCCTGATGGGTTTAAAAAAATATGTGCGGCTACTTGCACAATTTTTGAGTGGATGTGTAGAAGGCTGAACCAGCCGGGACTCTGTGTGCCATGTGAGATTGCTTTGCTCAAGGATGTGAGATTGCAGAAGGCTGGCAGGACCGGGACCAAACATGAATCAAAGAGGGATTGGCAATTTGGCATCGTATACTGTACGGGTTGTTCCGACGTGACCCGTGAAACAGTGAAACACGAGATATGGAGGCACAAGTGCGATAAAGCATCATGGATGGGCAAAAGACGATCGGCCGACCGTAGGTAACATCAGAGGGGTTGGTGGTGTGTGTGGCTGCTGGATCTCAGATTTTAATTAAAATGAACTAGTGCATCAACCCGTGCTCCCTTACGGATAAATGTCATGTGCCAAAAGGGCCTCACGGCCAAGGCCCATGGTGCACGCGCACGCCTGGCTGGCGGTCGCCGCTGCTTCATGTCCCGTCATCATCCTTCCTTAAAATCGTTAAGTAATAATTATTTAGGAAAATAAATATTTAGGGAAAGAAATAAATTACTTTGTCAAAAGGTATTCCGATCTATAAGGAAACCTCCTAGATATTTCTTAGCATGTCTCCCTCAGACTATAAATACAAGGGGCATGTAATCAGTTGGATCTTAATCGAGAAAAATTAAAGGGGTAACACCCAACAGCTCTTGTCTCTTAGGCTCCCTCTCTCTCTACCCTAGCGCCACGCTGCCACCACCCACGCCGCCGCCTCTGCCCGGACGCTGGCGCGTCCTAGGGCCGCCCTGCGCGCCAGCGCTACGGCAACCATTGCCCATTGCCTCGCCGTCCCTCGTCACCACCTGGAGTTTTGCTGCGCCATCATCGTCATCTCCTATCTCGCTTCATCTGCCCCCCTCCGTCATCCACGCCGGTCATGCCCGCTGATCGCCGCTCAAACCCGCGCATTAACGCGTGGCTGCCACGTGTCCCGAGAATGATGTCCGGTTTGTGACAAGAAAGATTAGATACTAATATTAAACTGTACAACGGTCACTCTATTCATTTTCTAACAAAAACCAAAGCACTTCTATGGGCTGACAATATGTAAATCTATATTTATTTTTGTAAAGAAAATAAATTTCATAATTAATAGGTAATAAACAAACAATGTTTCCAATAAAATTTGGTTATAGACTATTTAGAATGCTGTTGCAAACATATGGAAAAATATATAAAAATAAGCCCCATAATTAGTAAAACCTTTATTCTCCGTCTAGCTCTAGAATATACAAGTGCATTTTTTTTAAGCCAGGAAAGAGAGATATATGTACGCACTTGTAAATTTGTTCCCAGAGAGTAGTCATATTTCAATGAATTTGCTCAAGTATGAACGTCAAAAGCAGTACAAACATCATTAACCGTAGCGCTGCCAGGCGGTGTTGGGTGCCGCGTGGAGCCGTACGGCAGGAGGCGCCGTGGAGCCGTCAGACAGGAGTAGGCGCCGCCTAATTTTTTCCTCCTCCATTGGAAAGCGATCCCATCTGGCTCGAGGACAGTTAGGAGAATCCTTTGTATACGTAGTGTTTTAGATTAGAATAATGGCTTTATTTTTAAAAACATAATAATAATGGTAAAGGTGGGTAATTTTTAAAAAATAAAGTAGATCCAACGATTCACTGATTACCAAGTCTTTAGATTTGATTTGCCATGTGTCGATTAATGTGAATTTCTAGCATTTTTTCTTTTTTTTCCTATTTATTAAATGTTACACAATAGGCAAGATACTATCGGTCTTTGTGATAAACTTATCTGTTGAAAGATCTATTTGTTTTCATCCATAACTTACTATATAACAAATCTAAATTTTAATTTTCAATTATACTACTATAGATTTTTGCTAGCCCTCAATTTAGAGTTGAAAACTCGCAGGGGAGACATAAGCATGAGTTATTTACTATTTTTAGCTAATAAAGCTACTTGTATTTTACTTTCATGTGTTTTTTACTTTTTTTGTTTTTCTAATGCAATAGATACTGTGTAGTCTCTATTCAGTTGTCACAGCCGTGTCAATTCTTGATCTATACTTTTTCATCCATATCATAGTTTGTTTTTTTTTTTTTTTTATAGCACCTCACAATATGTATTCTGAACATACATTTAATTAGAAAAATTAGCATAAACTATGGTTGTTGTGAATACTGACAACAATGAGCGCTGGTTGCATAGATTATATATCATGATTGTTGGTAAAATAATTAGATGTAAGTTTTTAGTTTAACTTCAGATCAGCAGAGAAATTAAATTTAGATTCATGTGTTAAACCTTATTCTATTTTACATAATACCAAAAGATGGATAATATATTCAGTGGCTATTATTCTTAGTGATATTAGAGTTTAATAAAAAGAGACGGCAATAAGACTGTATTTTTTGTGAGAAACGCTTTACAAGCCACATGTTGTAATATCCGGTGCCTATTATTATCTAGCTCTATAATTTTGTCTTTTTTTATTTTGATCTTTTGTAGTGATTAATGTGAACTCTCCACTACATGTTTTCTAGTTAAAATGTCTAGGATTTATCCTTTTTTTCTAGTTTGATGACTTAGTTGAAACCTAACCCTAAGTTATATAAAAAAAAATGGAATAAACTTTATTATAACATTATAAATCAAATCTTATACCCATAATGAGTTGTAAATATTTCATTCAAATATTGATGTTTCTATGTTACTGAAGATAGTTCACCAACCCGTGCTTTCGGGTTAGAATCTTTTATGAGAAGACGGTAACAAATAAGAATTACTTATATGAAATATCTTTTTCTCTTCACTAATATGGTAATAATACAATAGCTATAATAGATACTCTATAGTTTATATTCAAATGTGATAATCTATCAAATATTAATTTAAATGTTTGTTTCATCCATATCCATATGTTTTTTTTTTTTATATAGCTTAAACTATGCTAGTTTTAGCTGGCATCTCTATTTTGAGGGCATAAGCCTAAACAATAGTTATTATTTACAATGCTGAGTATAGTCAACCGATTTAGATAATGTTATGCTGAGTAAACCATAGATAATGTTTTTAGATAATAGTTATTATTTATAATGCCGAGTATAGCCATGGCACCAATGATTTTTCAATTTATTATGTCATATTACTATTGTTTAATTAGACAAATTTTAAAACTAAGTTATTAATATTCATATTATGACATAATGTAATGATCAAATGTTTTTTTAAAAAAATTTAGACAATGACTTAAAAATTTTATCATCAAGAGTAGTATTAATATGAAATTTTTACAATAAGTGGGGAAAAAAATTCTATGGCTCATATCGATCGAGAAGCGATCGATCCGACGCGACAACGAAGGCACGAGGAAAGCGGGAGGAAAATAGAGGGCGGAGGTTCCTCCGCGTAAATGTGAGGGATTAAGACCGGGGCGGTAATTGCATTCTCGCGGCATGTGGCCCTCAAGAAGATCTACCGGTCCAAGAAGGTGGTGGAGTTCTACTGCGGAGGTGGCGTGCTGCGCCAAGCTGCGGCACCGCAACCCGGCGGCGGCTCGTGGAGCTGCTTGCCTGCGGCGGCGCTACAGCGCAGCCACCAGCGCTGGTATGCGAGGGCAGCTCGACTCGCGCACGCGATGCGGTCCGGACTCGGCGTGTCGCGGATGCGTGCCGAGGGCGCACGCGCGATGTCGGCGGAGGTCCGAGACGCAGCGGGTATGTGGACCCGGGAGAACTTCAGCGCCCGGCACCGTGTCCGAGGCCGCCCGGCGTGTACAGCTTCGGGCCGGGTACTCACAGGCTTCGCCACGGAATGCGTGCCGTGGTGCCGACGCCGTCGGGTGGGCGGTCCATGCGTGCAGGCCAGCGCACTGGGCCATTGCCGACTTACAGCAGCGGCGTGTTGGCGGCGTGCTGTTCCAACCGGGCCGAGAGAATTCGAGGCCAGCACGAGGCGGCCTCGCTCATTGGCGGCGGCTTGGCGCCCGGCGACCTGGCGGGATCATGCCGTGGACATTAAGCGTCATCCCACGATCAACACTGAGGTGACGTCGGCGGCGTCACTGCGAGAGAAAAGAGCAGCCAGGCAGCGTGTCTATAGAAAATCGGTCAGACTGTGTGACTAAAACGAACACTAGGCAAGCAGGCGGACATTGTTGGTGCAAGTTAGATCGTGTCAAATGTTTACAAGCAAATTTCCACAATCACTCGACTGTTTCAGAGAATGCTGATACATTGCTCCTCTGAATTCTTAATCAATTCGTGTTTGTTTTTCACTATAAAATTTGCAAAAAGCCAGGTCATTGATTCAGTGTACACATGTTTGAGAATGCCAAAAGGACAGTGGCCTCCATGTTTAAGATTGGTTGATTGTAAAAGCTCTATATTTGTGATACAAATTGTGCTACTATAGCTAAATTAATCATATATTGATCAAAAACTAAAGATGGGAATAGTTGGTTGATTCTAAACCACTGATCATTTTTCACCTGAATAGTTGGTTGATAAAAGCACAAAGATGGGAATATGTACTGACAAAATATTTTACACATGATATATATTTGAATTCAAATATCATTTATATTATAATTCACACATGAACACATAACTAAGTACTCATTTTCATCCAATCTATAACCATATGTATCCATTCATTTATTATTATAATAATATCATAATACAACCATGTATCTGTACTTAGCTTACAAGACTGGCTGCACCATTAGCCCACCGATACTTAAAACAAATATGCAACAAGCAATTACAATACAACTCATGGTTTGACAACAATAGAAAAACACTAAGTAGATCACCCTCTGCAGCAGGAGAGTCTGTATCCACCACTTGTAGGTCCATTTACTCCAGCACTTGCCATTTGGATGGCGAAATACTACCTTAAGTAATACAAGCGATCCTATAAAAAGTGCTTAATTCGCATACGGGTGCGGATGATGCCAAAATATACACATAGAAACAACTGTCTACTCAAAGTTGCAGATAAGTCTGATGTAGCTCATCAAAAGTTTGAAACTAAGTGTCCATGCTTTTAAACTTTGCAGTTCTAGCTTCTTGTATAGAAGATAGTTTTCAAATAATTGAGCTAGCCCAAAAATATTTTGCTATGCCTGATTATAGCTTGTATATTATTATGTGATCATCCTTCTGTTCTCCAAGACAACTCAAAACTTATGCAACAGGGCCCATGGTACTTATGCATCAACAACCCCATGAGCACCAACACTAGGGGTTACTTTTTTAGATAAAGGAATTAATATTCCAGCCTCTCAAGCGATAACGCCGCACAAACCTAAAACCATTGCGGACCACACAATGACCAAACTTATTACAAAAACTAGAATAAAAACTTTTGAGTATGAAGATAAATGTACAAAAGATCTACATCAAAAAATTGAGTTTACTACTCAAGGCGATGCTAAAGATATCGATGTATGCTTCATGGCGGTCTTGAATCGGTGCCTTGGAACAACGCGGCACCAAAAATAAACTTGAAAAAACTCATTGGATGGAGAGCGGTACATGTGCGGTTAACAAATCGCCCCGGCAGGTCATGTGCCCTCCGCAGATTTGCCCCTCCACCTTGATGTATGGGGTGGCGTTTGGAATAGTCACCATCGATCTTCTCCGGCAAAGGGAGGCTATGACATACCCCCCGTCTGGTCCCACGCCCACCAGAAATCGATCGGCGGACCCGCAGCGCTGCGGGGAGCTCCGCCATCTTTGTCGTCACCACACGGGGGTAAAGGCGCCCTCGGTAGATCTGGAAGAGAAAGCACCGGTGCGGACGGAGTCGGCGCGCCAGAGTAGAACGGGGCCCCATGCCGACCATCTCCATGGGCGCCATCACGTGTAGTATGTGGGCAGCGCCGCACCGCCCCTCGAGCCATGGGAAAGCCGGATCACGGAGAGGGCGGGGTGGCGCACCGCAGCACCCCGGATCGGAGGCAGCGATCTTGGCGGCGACGAGGTCTTCTCGCGGCATGCAAACCCGAACACCGCGGCGCCCGGGCGGCAGTGGGGCCATGGAGGCACCGCTGCCCATGGAAGCCGATCCGGGCGGCGGCGGCCCGGCGGTGCGCCGCAGCCGGATGGCGAGCAGCGAGCGGATCCGCCAATCTCGACTTGCGGCGATGACCCTCATGGCGGCGCTGCGCCGAGCGGGCGAGATCCGTCCTGCCGCCGGCATCCATGTCCGGGAGTAAGAGCCTCGGCTCAATCCACCATGAGAGGAGGGGGGCAGACAAGGCTGGACCGGATGGACTGACCACACTAGGGGTT
>JADLZK010002169.1:0-27836 GCA_015847255.1 Hyparrhenia diplandra | reverse complement strand
TAGCACATGGACTATCTACGTGCGGGTATATTCAAGTATCCATGTATGTGAGGGTGTACACACATACCGAATATACGGTTTGCAAGGTGGTGGTTAGCCAAAAGGGAATAACCTAGGGTTAACGATATCTACGCGTGCGTGATTAACGAAATATAAACAGGCGTATAACCACTAGAATTTAAATGGGCACCAAATAATAGAACAATGGTATGAAAATGTTGAGCAAGATTTTAGAAGAATTATGGAAGTGGAACAGAGTGGTTTGGAGTTAGGATGGAGGAGATATGAATTTACGAAGATTTAATAGAAAAGAAATATGGGATATAATCTTGGGAATTAATTCTAGAAATTTGGGATGACGAAAATGATATGTAAATACATGGATAGGATTTGGGGTGTACCTAATTTATTTACAAATTTTCTAGAATTTTTCTGATAGCTGGAAAGTGTTTTTCATTCTCCTGTGTACACTGCTCGGGTAGTCCTAGCAATTCCCTCTGTGTACGCTGTGCGCGCGATTCGCGTCCATGACACATGGGGTCCGCGTGTCAGCTCCCTCTAGTCACCGACACATGGGGTCATGGCGCCGACACCTCGGCCGCCGCCATGTGGGCCTCCTTGGCCTCCCCGGGTTCAGACCCGGTGACGATGTTTGTCGTCGGGGCCATCCATTAGAGAAGCGAGGGGATCGAGGGGAGGGATGGCGATGGCGCGGGCGACGTCGGTTCAATGCGGTGATGGCATAGCAAATACGGATGCTCAGCCGAGTTGCCCCGCCGGCTGCATAAGTGGCCAGAGCCCACCCCCGAACCAAATTGTCGGTGTCCCAGATCAACCTCGCAGTAATAGGGGAAACTTCGGTGGCCGCAGCGATTTGGAACGCCGGTGGCGGCTTGCCGAGTAGTTGTCGTCATCGCGCAAGCCGAGGCCGGGCCTCGATGAGTTGTTCTAGGGGCGGAACGCCCAACACAAAGACGACTATGGGGGCGCGAATGCGTAAATGTTCACCCGTGCCCATTTGTGCCCCCGCTGGCCGGACCGCCGCCATGAAGGCATCGGGCGGCAAGCTCGCCAGAAATGAGATGGAGCGAAGAGGGAGGAAGGGGTTGATGGTGGTGGAGTGGGTACAAGAGGAGTCAAGGAGCTTGCTTGCTAGCCTAATTGGACTTTTGGTGGGTCGAGGAATGGGTAGAGTAGAGCTCATCGCCCGCGCAGCGGCCATGGTAGCCGAATTAGGGAAAAGTCGAGCTAGTGCTCGAAAGGGGAGGGGAAAGGAAAATTGAGCGGGGTTGGCTTGCTCCGTGAGAGCGGAGCTTGTCGGGCGAAGTTATCGACGCCGAGGGGAGCTCGAGGGGGGCCTATTTATAGGCGGCGGAGGTCGGTTTGCCGAGAAAGTCGCCGACAGATATTTTCTCGCCACCGACCTTGCTCCCAAGCAGCCATACCGAAGTCCGTAGACCTTGGCGTCGCATCACCTTGCTTGGTCACCTCGGGGGTCGGTTGGCCTTGTGGTCATGTCCGAAGGTTGTCTCCTACCGGCGGACATGGCGGCGTAACACGGGGGTAGGTCGGCTCCCATCCGTTGTGTCGAGGCGCTCCGTGTGCGTTGACGAGGGCCAGAAGAGAGACACGATGTTGTTGATGGTAGATAAAGACTAAAATCAATTATTAAATATGCTATCAAACAAGGATCAATTCTACTACAAGATGATTATTACTAATGAATTTCATGAGTTTTGTTACATACTCAGGTTTGCAGGATTAATTTCGAATAGTTTTGGAGATTAATTCGAAAAAGTGAAGAAAAGAGAGGAAATGAAGAAACAAAGAAAAGGACTTCAAATGAAGCATTAGTATAAATTCCAGGGACCTAAAAGACAAAAAGAAGACGCCACGTCAAAGTTCGAGCCCACCTGGTAGAATGCCGTGGCACCACTGACAGTGGGGGCGCCCTATAATTGATCCACGTGTCTAGCTTCTGAAAGCTTCTTCTAACCGACTTTGAGATCCAATCAAAGCCGTCCAATGAAGTCGGTTTAATCCAATGGTTGAGATTGATCCCCGAGGCTATATAAGCAAGGGTAGAGCTCCCCTCGAAACCCTAATTCATTGTAATTCATTATTATCGAAGTTTAGAGAGAGTTGATTAGTAACTAGGGTTTCTAGAGATTGAGAATTAGAGAGCTCTAGTTCTTCAAGGTTTAGAGTTTAGACAATCTATTCGAGATTCAAGGAAGAATTCGAGCATCGCTTAGGACTTCAGATCTATTATTCTTGGAGATTCGGTAATATATTTATTTGAGTTCTCATTATGACTTTGCTTTATTTTATTATATTACTCTTTGTTATGTTCTTAGTATATTCTAGTTTGATATTTGATATAGTTATAGCTAATAATTATTATATGCATGAGATCGTGGACAACTTAGCTTTATTCTCGAGGGAGTTAAGTCATAAGTCGTATGTAAGCATGATGCTTAGATATGAGTTATTTGCGGATGCCATCTATGTGCCGGGTCCCGGGGTAGTTCGTTGGGGTGACAAATTATTGAGTCTTCTATAATCCTCCCCCGTATATAGAAAACGGTAGAACGTGGTCGCATCGGAGGAGGGTGATTTATCTTATAATGAAACCTCCTTAGTTGATGTTCCTTATGCTATATAATTATGATTTAACTATGCTATAGATGAGGGTATTTTATCTGTTTATGCTTAGACTTAATGATTAGTAGTTATTTAGAGGTCTTTTACTCATAGAGTAGTTATGATTGTCTTTACCACATTAGTTGAGTCTATATATTTTCTATCTCTAGAATACCATTATCTTAGTTATCTTTACCTTTATTATTGTTACTATTATTATTGTCATTATTATTATTATTATTATTATTTATCTTTTATTATTTATTATTTGTTTACCCTTGCTAAAGCATTGGAATGATTGATTTATTATAAGTAGATATAGTATTAATTAATTATGAGTCATATTAACATTTGCCTTACGGTCCTTCCTTTGGGAAAAAAAATAAATTATGATACCCGAATACTCTAGGTGAGATGCTACAATGGTATAGAGTTAATTTTCAGAGTTAGTTATCTCATAAACTGCGCTTATGATATCAATTTATCCATATGATTATATTCTTTTTTAATTGTTAGAGTAAGTGATGAATTATTTTTATACCACAAGATTTAGTGTAGTTGCTATTTAGTGATTGCGCTAAGAAATGACAACAAGTATTTCCTCTGGCGCCGTTTCTCTGGGAAGGAAGAGTAAATATGGCTCTAGAGAATAAATTGTTATAGATAAATCATAACCTTTGCTTTAGCAGGCTTACCCTTGTTTTGTCTTTGTTTATGTTTTCATTACTGGGGTAAAATTATATAAGATTTGGTCATGAATCATCGGTTTCTCATCAATCCATTATCAACCGGATTTGGAAGAAGTATTTGAAGTCGGTCTTTTGAAGCTATGGTAAATCCTAACAAGACTCTGCACGAATTCTCGGCTCTAACATCAAGAATATTCATGTTGGACCAACACTAGACATCAATAATGAAGAGTTTGAGTTAAAGCCAAGTCTCATCAATCTGATTCAAGTCATCACATTCAGTGGAAAGATACATGAAGATGCCACTACGCATTTGCGTGGATTTTACGGAGATCTGTAGCACCATCGTCATCAAGAACATTTCTCAAGACATCATATTACTTCGTTTATTCCCATTCTCATTGGAGGGACGAGCGAATCATTGGTTCTATATGAATAAGGATCGATTCACTACATAGGCATTATGTGTCGAAGTATTCTTGGAGAAGTATTTTCCAGCTAGCAAAACCAATATGTTGAGAGGAAAGATTAAAACATTTTAGTAGCTAAAAAAGAGAACCTATTCCGATGCATGGGAACGTTTCCAAGACTATATCATGGATTGCCCTCATCATGGGATGGAAGAATGGTTGCTCATACAAACATTCTTTCACGGATTAATTCAAAGATCACAAGAACAACTAGATGCCACTGCTGGAGGATCATTTATGTCCCTCACTCTTGAAGAAGCTTAAGATATCATGGAGAAGATAGCGAGAGAATCATGGATGGACATCATACAACATTCAACCATGCTATGAGAGTAATGCAAGCACCAGAAGAAGTAAGTGCCTTATCAACCAAGATGGATGTATTGTTGGATTGGCTCAAGCAAAGAGCTAATTACAAAAGAGATAGACAAGCCATTCAAGATGCATACACCACTCAAAATCGAAAAGAAAAATATTTAGAATCCCCCGATTCTCAAGATCTAAATATCATCACCTCACAATAGAAGGATCAAGGGAGGAGTCAACCAAGGTCGACCAATCAAGGTAAGTACCAAGGTGAGTATAAAACTAAACAACCACCTTTGAGAGATTTAATATTAGAACAATCTAGAATTAATGAGATTGTTAATAAAAAGCTTACCGCTAATGATAAAATATTAATGATAAAATGGATAAGTTTTTCTACGCTTTGCAAGATCAACATAGTTTTAATAAAAAGATAAAATCATAGATAATAAAATTATTTGCTAGATTGCCTGTTTGCCATTAACCCCGAAAGCAGTTCATAATATCACTACAAGAGGAGGTAATGTACTCGTGATCCACCTTATCCAAAGGGAGCACGAAGAGCCCCCGTAATAGTTCAAAGCGAAAGAAGAGAATGATAATGTAGAAGTAGAAGAAGTTATACCACAAGAAACAGAATTACAACATGATTACCATGATACCCTAATTCTACCATTTCCACAAAGAGATAGAAGAGCTAAAGCCGGCGAACAATTTGGCAAGTTTGTGGAAGTAATTCGAGAAGTCATATATCAATGTTCCGTTGTTGGATGCCATACAAGTGCCTACATATGCAAAATATCTTCGAGACATCCTCAATAATAAAAGGCCACTACCTACCACTAAAGTTATTAAGCTGACAGAGGAATGTAGTGTAGCCATTCTGAATACAGCACCCGTCAAGAAGAAGGATCCTGGATATCCCACCATTGAATGCTCAATCGAAGCCAAACTTTTGAGAATGCATTATGCGATCTTGGAGCAAGTGTCAGTGTCATGCCCAAGAAGGTTTTTGATAAGCTTGATTGCCCTACACTTACACCCACTTCAATGTGTTTACAACTAGCGCACCAATCAATCCGCTATCCCGTGGGCATTCTTGAGAATATTCCGTAAAAAAAATCGAAGTTTCTTAGTCCCAAAGAGACTTTGTGGTACTTGACATGAATAAAGATATGAAGACACCACTTATTCTTAAAAGACCCCTGTTGAGTACACTAAATGCTCATATTGACGTCAGAGCTGGAGATTAAATTCAATATTAATGGAAAAGAAGAACGGTTTGCATTTAGGCCACGAATCGAGCAAGCCTCATTAATAGAAAATCACAAAGAGCAATTATGTACACCATCTTCAATACCGAGGAGGATGGGCCTAATGAGATAAATCAATTGAATATATCTACAACGGAGGATATAGACATCCCGACTCTACATTTAAAAGGTAATTCAAGTATCCACACTTTAATTTTTGCATTACAATTATTTACTTCTTGTCCCAATAAATATTAGAAAATATAAAAAAGAGTTTTTCATGGCATAGTAATACTTTAAGCCTCATGTGACTAGGATTTACGATGTGTCAAAACCCCCATAAATAATATTTACTATGAAGGCAAAAAAAATGATGTTATTAGAATTCTTATTTTTCATAGATTCATAAAGATAACTCTATTTTATATCATTTGAGTCATTATATGGTATAAATACGGGGAACACATGGGACCCATTTGTCATAACACCTCACACTACTCACCTGCCTCCATTGTCTTTTTTCCCTTTTATTCCACTCTCTACATACCCCCACTTCACTTGGCTTCATCCTGGACACATGAGAATGGTTGGTAGTGTCACATGGCTTGTAAACAAGGTGGAGAAGCATCTCGAGGAGGCAGGGCCAATTTGGCCACTAGCCTGGGTCGGCCACCCTACAAGGCTAGGGCGACCGCCCCCTTATCTCCTCCTCTCTCTTCCATTCTTCTCACCCCACTCATTTACACCACCACCATCTCTAAAAACATAGCCAATGCCCCAAAAACAAAGCACAAGTTCATGAGTGAGAGAGAGCTCATTTGAAGCAAGATTAAAGGAAGTGAAGGTTGAGTAAAGAGTCTTTGATTATTATCTCTAACCCCCACCTTTCCTCTAGTCTTTGTTGTGAATTTTCCTTGCAGCAAGAAAAGCATAAAGAGCATCAAGAACAAGCGATCATCAATGGTTTCTTCTCATCAAACAAGGAGCCGATCAAAAGCAAATTCATCCCGTGGAGATTCCGAGATGGAGCTTGATTCACCATCACCTACCATGAGAGGATCTTCATCCCAACAACCCCGAGGTGAAACTCTTTCTCTCATGTTTGATAAAGATATTCATTTTGAAACTAGGCAAGAGAAAGCTAAATTTGCCAACCTTAAGGACAAATAATTTACTTTAACACCTATCATTGATCCTGATTTACTTGCTTCTACAGGTATGATTAATGAATTTTAACTTATTTTTAGAAGCATAGGTTAGGAAGATACTTGGGAAATGAATGATAGAGGGTGTAGATTGCTTATAATTGAATTTTTATGCACCCTAGAAACTTCTAGCACTGGATTATCTTTTAGAATGTTTAATAGAGCATTTTCTCCAACTTGGATGCAATTTAGTAGATTACTTGTTTTTCATGAAGCATGCCATGTAGATCTTGATAATGCTTTACGTGACTTTGATAGAGCTTATTTTTGGAAAGAAATTTCTAATTTACAAATAAGACATAAACCATGCACCGATGAAATTCATAATCCAACTTTGAGGTTCATGCATAAATGGTTAGCAATAACACTTTTCCCTAGAGAAGAAATTAGAGTTGCTAGACTTGAAGGAATTAAAACTAATGTATGTCATGATTAAAAGAATTAAAGCTTCACCTGCTAGACTTATGGCTGAATATTGGACTACATTTCCAGTGTTTTTAAAAGGGAAGAATTTCTTGCACTTCATGGATTGTTCGTATTGCTAATAATCTTGGTTTGTTGCAAAATGCTAATATTGAATATATTGAAGAACCTCGTCCTGTTATTGATTATTCATTCTTTAGATATGCTCATCTAGTTAAAAAGAAAGGGAATAAAATTGTCATGATTTATAAAGGATATATTGATGAATATGAATTACCAGACCCATCTTTGGGGTTGTATGTGGTGGAGAAATTTGTTTTTGATTTGCGAGGCAGGGACCAACTCTAGGGAGAAGCTCATCCAGATGCACTACAAGGAACCCACAGCCTCGCACCAGGAAATGATCCTACTCCAAAGCTGCACCAGCTTTTAAAGAATATTATGATTTTGATCAAGCTGGACCATCATGTCCATATAGAGCAGCAAGAGGGGAGAGGACATCTCCTCACCATTGTGAATCATCTACAGGAACTTCTTGGGGACAAGATGCATCTTGGGGACATGGATACTTTAATGAATATCAAGGGCAAGAATATGAAGATACAAGCAACATACGAGAGGACGTATGTCTTTCTCTACACCAGCCCACTGTTAGCGTTCACGTGCGCAACCACCAATTAGGCAAACACGCTTGGAACGCCGGGGTGGCGTATCATAATAGCATCACTGGAAATGGGCTAAAATACCATTCACAGCAATGTCACTATGATAGCCGGCCAGTACTCCACCATTCCACTCCTAGCCATAGCGATAGGAGCACTGTACCGTCGTCCCGCAACATCATTACTAGGATTGTGGATCCTAATAACGACCCTGTTGGACGGCGGCTGATAGATCTTGGCCATAATAAATATTATCCGCAAACGCACGGATCTATAATTGCAGCATTTCACCCGGAAGTATTATCGGGTATCGTTATTTATATTTTCCCAAAGGAAGGCATGGTAAAAGAATCTAGTATGGAGTATGAATAAAAAAATATACGTACACAATGGACCAACTTAATCATACTGGGGTAAACGGTGATTTGCAGACAGCGGACACACACACAGAGCAACCTCAAAGGTTAAAATAAATAGAGGAAGGCATTGGTGGTCTTCTTCATCTTCTTGATCGTGAGCACATTACTGCCACGAGGAAGATTGACCTCCACTTCGTCTTTGACCTCTGATTCCCCGACACCTGTTATCTGAAACCAGAGCTTGACCATGTCTCCCTCTTCTGCCGGTTCTATTCCCCATGCTGTGTTGACGTTGTTGTTGTTGCTGCTGCGTTTGGTTGCTTCGGGATGCACCAAAGCTTCACCACATCAACGCAAAATTAAGTTAATTTTTTGAACTCGAACCCACATTGCATGAAAATGTAGTGTCCATCTCGAACAATCGATTATCTTCTGAATGTAAAACAAATATTATTTAGTGTCCAACTGTCATTTTTTGAATCAATTGTCCATTGATACTATTACAGTACTGCGTTTCAGACAGTTGTTCCATGCATGAGGGCTGCGTGGAGAGCTGTGTTATGTATAGAGACCGCTTCTCCGATCCTTTGTGCCTGACTACCTGTCTACAATATTTTCTTTGATCAAATTGTTGGCCAACCTGAAGGACCGAAACGGCGACCAGAGGGGGGTGAATGGGAGCCGTAAATTTTTCTTTCGAAATATTTAGGCCACTTGTCCCAATTTCACCTCCAAAAGCACAAACCAAAGACCGAGATATCCACGACCCAATTGATTGGGTGGATGTTCCCTAGGAACACACATGACACCTCAAACGATCACACACGGCAAGAAAAAAGATTGGCGAACAAACTCCTCGAACCGATGGACAAAAAGAGATACCCAACTCCTATTGAGAAGAAGCAAGTTCCCGAATCCAAGATACTCAAGTCAACTTGTGACAGGAGCACTCGAGATAAATTTCTGGATCGATAAAAATCATCGCAAAAACCGAATTGAAATCGGAGCTCAAACGGACGAACGATGGACAAAAGAAAACAGGCTGAAAATAGACCAGAAATTCAACAAGCTGAGACCGGCAATTTGTTCAACTCAACACAGAGCACGGCACTGTAGAAGTGACTTACCGAGAAACACAAGCAGACTTAAGCTGCAGAACAAGAGCAAGAAAGCACGGGAGGAGCGCACTCGGCTGCTGCTGCTCGATCTCTCACAACGAACAAGCAGAAAACAGCAAGCAGTCACAGGCCTGATGAAGCACGCAGCACTGCGTCCAACTGCTGGACGAAATCGGCACACCACAAAAAGAGCACTAGCAGCTCGAGCAATAATCAGAAATCAAGAATAATAGCCGCTCGGTGCTCGTAGTGCACGACCTGATGGCCTGGACGTGTGGATCCTCTAGCTAGAAAGTGACAAGCTCAAGAATTGAAAAATCAACACACGTTGATTTGTTCCTGACTAGTTCTGTGCTGATCGATTAGTTCCTGACGTATTCTCCTTCACACAAGGCGTCACCAAGCACTAGTCAAGAACGCAGAGAACAGGAGAGAGAGACAGCACTCGGGGCTGGACTGCAAGCGCCATAAAGACGAAGAACACGAACAGAAAACTGGTGACTACAAAATCAACCAAATCCGATCCAACACTCCATGAATCGAACCCAAAATTCGCACAGGTCAAATTCACCTAGCTACGAACCAATCCCTAAAGAATCATTGGCTGAAAACAAACCGAACTCTGGGAATTTCAGATCGCGTTCAAACCCTACCCAAAAACGACCCGAACACAAAATTGCTCCAATCCGACGACTCAAGAGGATTTAACGGATTTCCTTGGGTGAATCTGTTTGGTTCTTGGTCACGAACGGATTGCAGCAACAAGAATCATAAGAAACGACCCACACACGACGAATCGAGCACTAGAAAGGGAGGAGAAAAAGAGTCTGCGAAAATAGAACACAAGAACACAAAAACTCGACTCAAAATCACAAAGACACGGGGAAAACGATCTCGACCCCAAAAGCCCGGAGGGCATGCACACACCGAGGGGTGTGCTTCCTACGAACACAGATCACAAAAATAGTTGTGCGGACCTCTACCACTCGTAACAACTACTGACTTGGAAACCCTAATGGAAACTAGAAACTAGAGAGGCAAGTCCGGAGGAAGGGATCGCTTGATATTTATAGCCCAAGTCCTAGTGATTGTGCTATTACTACTCTACCCCTATGGATACAATTGCGAAACCACTTAGCCAGGGGCATAATGGTCGGACTTGGATATCTTTCGATCCGACGGCCCACCGCGCCTCCTCATCCGTAGCATTGCTCCACGCAACCTCCCGTAAACCACCACGTGCCGTCCCTTTCGTCCCACGGAACATCCACCCGGGTTTTGAGGCCCAAACCCGCGAAACCCGCCACCGATGGTTTTGAGGCCCAAACCACCAAACCCGCGCCCATGGTTTTGAGGCCCAAACCACGAAACCAGCGCCGATGGTTTTGATGGCAAACCACCAAAGCTCCTCGACACTTGTCATCGCCGTCTTGACCGCCTCGAAGTCGCCAAGTCATCCGAGCCGCCCGCTCGCGCTTGCACGCGCCGTCTTGACCCGATCGACACGGTCCCGCCACGCCTCTTGCATTCGCCGATGTCCCGGATGTCGACCACCATGGCTAGCCACCCAAATGATCCGGTCCCTCGATCCAAGCCTCACGCCCGTCCTTCACCTCCGCGGTCCGTCGGCCCGCACGTCCTCCTTGGCCCCTTCACCTCGCCGTCGGCTACCATCTCCGAGCTCCACACATGTACAACACAAACCAAGAGATACGTCTTCGACACACTCCACGTGTGCGGTGAACATAGCCGAAGCATAAAAGATAAACAAAAATAGAAGTAAAATGTTGATTTGTTGACAATCACTCAATCACAAAACTAAACACATGTGACCTAAATCAACCATGTGTTCGCACAACCCGTACTAGAGAGGATAATCACCAAACCTTTCTTGAAGATCGAAATCCATCGGGTACCAAGTATTTTTCAGTCATAATACCCTTCTTTAGTGCATGCACAAACTTGATATAGCAGTCATCACGCCAGCGGATGATTAGCCTTCACTTCACTTGCTACGGGATTGAGCCACTACCGGAAACCAGCTCTTTGCCGAGTGCTAAATGCTTTGCCGAATGCAATACGTCGGGCACTAGGCACACAATCTCTTTGCCAAGTCTTTGTGCGAAAAACACTCGGCAACATAATTGAATGCGGCCTTCTCTCCCCATCGCTCTGCCTCTCCTCCTGCTTGCTGCCCTCTCCTCCCACCTTCGCCGCCCTCACTTGCTGTAGTGGGGGGTAGCAGCAAAGGGGCGAGGGTGGCGGCAAAGTGGGACGGCCAGGGCGGCACGGTGGCGGCGCAGCCCGACGGCGAGGAGCAAGCAGCGCGGGTGACGGGCGCGGGGGGCTGCGACGGCACAAGAGGCGCAGCCGATGAGTGCCTCTCTCTATCTCTCTCGTCTCGTGATCCGGGCGGCGGTGTTCCGAAAGGGATGCTGCTACAACGGTGGCGGGCGGCGAGGTGGCGTGGGCGGGTTATGGGGTGGGAGCGGCGGCGGGGAGGGGAGGGCCGGCTGCGGCAGCCGCGGGGCAAGGCCGGAGGTGGCGGCGGCGGTGGTGGGCGGCGGGGGTGTGGCCGGGCTGCTGCCGGGCGGGGATGCGGCCGGGCTCACGGGCGCCCCAGCGGGTGCGGCCGAGGCTGCTGCAGGTACGTGGGGGCGGGGACGGCGGGGTGGTGGCGCCGCGACGGCGGCAGGGCGACGGGCGGCTGGGTTTGTTTTTATTTCTTCCGAAAATTCTTTGCCGAGTGTTAGTTTAACATACGGCAAACTCTTCCGAGTGCTCGATAAAAAACACTCGGCAAAGAGCTCTTTTCCAAGTAAATTTTTGTCGTGTTATGTTTGTCGAGTATTACACTCGGCAAAGCCTTTGCCAGGTGTTTTTGCTCGGCAAAGCTACTGATTCCGGAAGTGAGCACAGCAGTGGGATGGAGATACATGTATGAGATTTTTCAACAACATATACTCCCTCCATTCCAAAATATAATTCATTTGACTTTTTTACCCCAAGTTTGACCGCTTATTTTATTCAAAAAATTTGTGCAAACATAGTCAAATTTAAGTCATTCTTGATGAACTTTTACTAATAAAGCAAGCCACAACAAACGATGTGAACTTTTATTTGGAACTTATGACACTTATCTCCTACACACAGAACAAACATACATATCGGTCATCTCACATGAACCACGATCTCCTAGCTAAGCTAGCTAGTTAATATCGATTATTTTCGGAGAGGTGGTCTTTTGGATGATGGTCATCTCGAGGCGCACCTTGCCTCCCTCTTTCTTCCCCTTCACCTCGATCCCTGTCATGTCATAGTCTTCTGTCAAGAGTAGGCGCACGTCGAGCCGCTCGTCTGCATTGGTGGTCTTCTTCATCTTCTTGATCGTGAGCACATTACTGCCACGAGGAAGATTGACCTCCACTTCGTCTTTGACCTCTGATTCCCCGACACCTGTTATCTGAAACCAGAGCTTGACCTTGTCCCCCTCTTCTGCCGGTTCTATTCCCCATGCTGTGTTGATGTTGTTGTTGTTTCTGCGTTTGGTTGCTTCGGGATGCACCAAAGCTTCACCACATCAACGCAAAATTAAGTTATGTTTTTGAACTCGAACCCACATTGCATGAAAATGTTTTTGAACTGCCGCATAAATGAGTGTATACATTACACATATGGTGGTTGAGGAGAATATTAGCCATGTAATATGTCGTAGAGCTTACCATATGGGGAATATCAATAGCTGCACGCGAGACAAGTTTACGCCACCGGTGGCGGTGGACGCTGCTAGTGCCAGGCATCGTGGAGATGGCGAGAGAGGCTCCTGCGTGCCTACGAGCACCAACAACAGACGCCTGCTCTGTCGCCGATCGGCTGACGGCGGCCAGAGCATGATGGCAACCGATGGCCGACATGCATCACAGTTCGTTATTGCTTGATACACTGGGAGAGTGGGAGGCCTATGAGCTCAGCCGGCTATGGATGGTTGCGGCTGGGAGTGGCAGTGTTATATAGGAGTATTAGTATAATGGGATGATGATCTTGAATGATGTCGGAGGGAATTATTGCCTTTGCTTGCTACTGCGGGCGGGAATAAAGTGGAATTATCTGGAGGTTCTCACGCAATGCTCGGGCGGGAATAAAGCGGCATTATCTGGAGGCTCTCACGCAATGCTCGGTGCAGCTTTCCCAAAGCCTAATAGTAATAGCAATATACGTAGCAGACTGTAGTGCTACTGATGACACAGACCTTAGGGTTGTGTCCTGGTAGTTATTGCATACTGGCAAATTGCATTCAGGACTGAGCATACTTTTGCAGTATTACTTCTGAAAGTAAACTGTCCTCTAAAAGAGAAAAACTTCTTCCTTTTGTGTTTAATTAATTTTCCCCTGCTCTCATTTGTTCCTTCTCTCTTTTCCTTAATGATATGTCCTCATTTGATATTATTGAATACATTAAAGTGTAGCCATGTGCTTTCTGATGTATTGCATCATCCTCCAATGTCTATGAATAATGTTACATGAAGACTGCAAATATAAACTCCTTTATAATGTCAAAAATTCCTTCTGTTTTCCTTTTTATACCTGATCGCCTGCTTCTTGACCTTTGGCATTTGTCATTCAAGAACTTTGCCACTATGTTGATCAACCAGATATTTTTTTGTGGAAACTTCGTGGTTGCAGGCTGTGACATGCTCTTTTTATTTTAGCATTATGGACCTACTTTTATTTAGTACTTCAAATGTCAATTTTTGAACCATATTCCAATGTACCAACTAGAATGATCTCTTTTTAGTTGTTTAGCATTATGGACCTACTTTAGTACATCAAATGTTCAGTTGAAATGCTATTCCAAGGTACCAACTAGGAAATATGGTAGTTAAGAATTCTAATCATGTCATGTAATTTATTGCTATACAGAACTCTTCAAGCTGTAATGACTACACATATCATTGCTATCGTGCTTTGATATTCACCACCTTCAAGATTTATGGTATGACACCACCAAGGATTGACTATAAGGAAAAGTCTATTTGCTCATAAGGAAATCGCGGATTGATTCCTAGCTGTTGTTGATCAACTTAACCACAAGGAGAAGTTCAAAAATTCCAAATTGGTGACCTACTGACCTACCATGACAAAAACCCTAATCTCCCCTGTCGATCATCCACCCACTAGCAGCAAAAAGATTGCTAGTGATGGTTCATAGCCTATTTCAAGTACCGTTTTAGAAACCGTCACTATCCTTGTGTCGTTGGAAATTATTGATTTCTAGTGGGTAGTGGCGGTTGGAAAACTACTTATAGAAATCATTTCAACTGGCAGTTCTATTAAGACAGGCACCACTATTTTTTTTTCCTAATGTCGAACAGGTTTAGACAACTGCCACTACAAACTCTTTCTAGTGGTGGTTCGTTTAAGACAACTACAAATTTTCTAGTTGCATGTCAAGGAAGGCCCCTATATCACAGCCATGGTTACTACCTCTATACAAAGATCTACTACCCCCGTCCTGGAATATAAGTCATTCTGACTTTCAGGATTCGTACTGAAATATAAGGCATTATATGTGGTGCATCTGTCTAGATTTGGTAGCCTGTTAAATAGGAAATCATGATTTGAGGAGAAACTCCTCGATTGGGTTTCATCCATGGGTGTATGTGTAATTTGACTGTTCCCTTAAATTATCCTGAAAATTTTAGAATGACTTGTAACAGGATGGAGAGAGTACAGTAGGACACTAGCTAAAAGGAAATCATCATACAAAACAAACTGGTATGTACTCTCTCGGTTCTAAAATAGTGATGTTCTAGCCTTGTCCTAAGTCAAACTATTTTAAGTTCGACCAAGTATATATAAAAATATATTAACATTTATATTACCAAAGAAGCATCATCAGATCCAGGGTTAAATATATTTTCATATTACATCTACTTAATGTCTTAAGTGTTGCTAATTTTCTCTACAAATCTTGTTGAACTACAACTAGTTTAACTTAGAACAAGCTTAGAACATCACTTTTTTTAGGTTGAATGGAGTATTATCATAGCTCATCTCTCGTGAGATGATGTGTATGGTATTAGATACATGAATATGGCAATTGATCTCTTACGTGTTTGTAAGGAAAATGTGCCATTGACCCATTTAGTTTAGATTTTGGTGTTTGATGAGCAACAAGACCAAGTTGGGCTAATGAATTTGCATGTGTCTTTTGATGTAGTTCAATAGGATGCATGGCGGACTTGGATCAGTTCAGAATGTGAAGAAGTTGATCAACACACAAAGGAAGACACTAGAAGATGTGTTGACAACCTACAAATGAAGACAAGAATCCAAGACGCGAAGATAAAGAAGCCCGACAAATACAAGCAAAGAAACGGAACAAGACGGGGCTGCTTAGGAAGCACATGATAGTGAATAGTGTTGGTCCGGTGCATGAACAATGGAGTGTCTCAGCGGGCAGTTGCAACCAGGGGCACCAGACTGCCCGATGTTCACCGGACAAGGACACCGCCCCTATTCCAGCAAAGAGGGTGTTCTCGGGCTCATCTCGGTCATGCACTCAACGGATAGTGAATAGTGAGTGTCCGGTGCAGCGGTGATTTCTGTTGAGAGTGATGTCTAAGTTGGGATTCCATGATCGGTGGGTGCAATTGATTATGAAATGCATCTCTACTATGTCGGATAAGAGGATCCCCTCTCCCGTATTTGTTTCTCATCTGTGTTGAAGGTTTTTCTGCATTATTGAATGCTGCAGAAATGGACGGGCATTTGCAGGGTGTATCCATTTGTGATTCTGCACCGAGTATCTCCCATTTATTGTTTGCCGATGAATCACTGCTTCTCCTGAAAGTTAACCAAGGGAGTGCAGGTCATTTGTAAGATGTGCTCATTTGTATGAAGAGTACTCGGGTCAGACGATCAACAAGGAGAAATCCTCAGTATGATTCAGTAAAAACTGTGGTGAGAATGACATAAATGAGTTCTTGTCGGCGTTGGAAGTGCCTCATGAAGCAAGAAGTGACAAGTATCTTGGTCTACCGGTTTATGGGGAGGTCCAAGACAAAAATGTTTAATTACTTACTTGAAGGATGGGGTTTTGAAACGTATACAGGGGTGGAAAGAGAAGCTTGTGCCAGAGCAGGGAAGGAGCGCAAGCAATTCCTACTTTTGCCATGTCCTATTTTGATTTGACAAAGGGTTTATGTGATGAGATGAGTACCATGATATGTCAGTATTGGTGGGTTGAACAAGAGGGGGTGAAAAGAGAATGCATTGGCTGTCTTGGCAAACTCTGAGCAGTATGAAGGAGAAAGGAGGCTTGGGCTATGGACATTTGCATCTTTTCAACCTAGCGATGCTTGCTAGGCAAGCTTGGCGCCTAATCCAATCACCGGAGTCTCTCTATGCAAGGTTGTTGAGGGTCAAGTACTGGCCATCTGGGGATTTGTTGGCTGCGAAGGAGGGGCCGGGCATCTCAGCATCTCCTACACGTGACATAGTTTACTTCGGGTCTCAAAGCACTAGAGAAGGGGATTATCTAGCGTGCTGGAAATGGTGAGTACATCAGAATATGGGACGACCCATGGATGCCGACTGGCTTGTTGAGAGGTATGACTCTACTTACCAAGGCAGCCGAGTTGATTGATCTGGTCTCTGGTACGTGGGATGATCACTAGTCAGGGACATATTTTGGGAAGAATATGTGGTTAATATCCTTGCTATCCCATTGCGGCCTGACCGAGAAAATTTGCGGCCTGATCGGGAAAATTTGCTTGCATGGCATTTTGATCTAAAGGGGCCTTTATTGTGAAATCTGCATATCATGTTCTTGAAGATAGTGAGGAGCAAAAGAGACACACCCAACGTGGAGAGAGTTTGAGGGAGGCCGAATAGGTATGTGGTGGGAATGGGCAAAAAGCTTTGGCGCTTGTCATGCCCACCGTCAAGGGGGGGTCCCATAATTAGTGAAAATGGTATGGATATTTTTCGGGTTAGGGTTTAGATCCGCGGGACATTCAACTTCCAATACCGTATCTATATCCCAATACTCAAATCACATTTTATGATGTTGATATCCATTCGGCGGCGCGAACCATGGAAATAAAACCAAATGTCCTATCCATTCTCGTCCCGTCCCTCGGTGGTGAATATCCGCTCGGATGAACATGGGGCCCATTGCTTCGATGGTTCGTGGAGGTCGCAGCGAGGATCGGGCTACACATTCGGCTCGTGTACGGGGGAGTTCCAGTCGCCGGGCGGGACGGCGGTCTTCCTGCGGCTCCCTCATCTCTTCGAGATGGTGTTGCTTCCGCCGGCTCGCCGTCAAGGAATAAAACGGCGGCTCAGGGCGGCGTGGTCAGCTGGAAAGGAGATCGACCTCGATGGTGTCCGGTGGCTTGCGTCGTCGGCGTCCGGATCGTCTCTGGCCGGTGGCTTGGTTCGGATCCCTCGGCCGCCCGCGGCATCTTCATCTCGACCTTTGTGTCGGATGGCAACGGCGGTTCTCAAAGCGTTCGTGCGATGGGGTCCTTCCACTTCTGGGATGGCCATGGCCTCCTCGACGATGGCGTCCGGCGACGGTGTCACGGCGGCGCCGTAGGTGGACTCGGAGAGTTCGGGGTTCACGGGGGCCTAGGGACTTCAATGTAATTTCTTTTTTTCGCTAGGGGCCTTTGTGTAAATTGGCTGGGGAAGCTGTCCGCGTATCCTCCCCATGCGTATCTGTATGTGTACACATCTGTGTACGTTTTCCTTGCATACTAATACAGGTACGTTTTACTCAAAAAAAAAAAGAATTTGTTGATAGGAGTTTGGGCCTCAAGTTGGAGCAACGTTTGCGGACAGTGGTGCTGCTGTGGAAGCTGTGGGATACCAGGAACAAAATCAACGCTGGTGAAGCCACCCCGACCTGCTTTGATGTGGTATGTGCTGTCAACTCGATGCTCAATGATATCCAGGCTGACTAACAGGCACTGGCTAGTCCAATCAGGAACCGATATGTATGGAAGCCACCAGAGCCAGAGATTATAAAGATCAATATGGACAGCGCATTCAAGAAGGAGGGTAATGCGGGTGCTTGCGGGTTCATAATCCGAGATCACTCTGGTGAGCCGGTGCTAGCGGGTGCAGCAAATATAAGCCCGAAAATGATT
Source organism: Hyparrhenia diplandra (assembly GCA_015847255.1). Taxonomy (NCBI): domain Eukaryota; kingdom Viridiplantae; phylum Streptophyta; class Magnoliopsida; order Poales; family Poaceae; genus Hyparrhenia; species Hyparrhenia diplandra. The sequence goes on along the minus strand of JADLZK010002169.1, from coordinate 9,553 downwards.
AGAAAGTAAAATTATTCAATTTTTTGTATTTTAATAAATATGTTTTTAACTAATAACTAGATACCAAAATTTTTTTTATTCACTTTTTGAATTCAAGTAACTAAACCCATTCATAATTTTAGAATATTTTAATGAGAGAAATTTGAAAAATCCAGAATGCCAGTATTTTTTTTTCTTATTTTTTTTTTAATCCTTTAGAAAGAGATAAGAATAGGTTTGGTGAATCGAAAACAATTTGAGAGCTATAAATTTAAACTGTTCAAGTGCATTTGAGAGCTGCTTCTCGAACATTTTAGATGTGTAAAAATGTCTAATGTTCACTCGTCTGCGCTTTGAGTTGGGACCCGGATCACTCTTCAGTGTCTTCAGTGTGGAGTGACCGTCTCCTAGAGTTTGTATTTGATTCGGTAGCTCGCGATTTAGCTGACCTCTTGTCTGTTAATACAAGGCTGAGCCGTGTATAAGTTTAAAAAAAAAAAAAAGAAACAACACGCACAAAGCTCACACCTTCTTTTCTGAGTAGAAGTTCAGTGTAAAAAAAGGAAGGTATACTAGCCCGCCACCGGAAGTTTAGCATCGTTTTCTCCGGCCGGCATCGCCAGTCGCCACTGACTTTTTACAAAGCTTGCTGCCTGCTTGTTGTTCAGTGCTTTAAACATTCCAAACTGCCAGCCGAAGCAAAGGCAGCATTTGGCTCCCACCGGGCCTCTATAAATACAAGACACATGCATCATGCATGAAAGCAGAAGCAGCAAATATATATGTAATCAATCGACGAGATATTTAAATACAGTTTCCTCCTAGCTCGCTCGCAGCATCAATGTCAACGGTGACTTGCAGCACGCTCTTGAGCCGGCCGGCGCCGTCGGTGAAAATCACCAGCATCCCCCGCCGCCTGCAGCCCCGCAAAGTGGCGGCGGCGCCGGCTGTGGCTCTCCCCATGGTTCGACGACGCAAGCTATCGCCTCTCTCCGTGTGCCATGCATTCACGTACGACGTCCCACCCTTTGGTATGCTGCAGCTAGTAATGTATACATATATACTACGTTGCTTGATTTTTTTTTTTTTTTTTGCGAGCATAGTTTTTCATTTTAAAAGCGAACTTGCTTGTGGAATCCTATAGTATAGTAACTTCTTAGGCCAAATAAACTATCGTAAAATAAATACACTACAAGACAGTTTTTCATCGAACAGACACTTATATGTGACACTTCCAAATTTTTCCTTATAAATGTGCCACCACATATAGTAAAGACGCTTCTTGTGACATTTTAAATATATCTTAAGTGTAGAGTCACTTCTTATGGCATTTTAAGATCGAAGTTGTCTTAAGTTATGACAAAGCTACACTTTAGAATGGAGGGGATACACTAATAAGGTTGTGTGCATCCTAGTTATGCAGAGGCCGGGAGTGTTCAAGATCCTTGTATCAACTCGATATAATGAACTTGAATATAATAAAGCTTCCCTCATCGAAAAAAAAAATAGAGGGGATACCTAACACCACCCCAAACTACCCCTCTCCCCGCGCGCACACACACATATGTAATAGTGAATGAATGTGATTAGCACTTATACTTAGTTCAATAGTCATAATATATTATTACATCTTAATATATCTGCCTGCTGCCATGTATGCATATATGATGAGCTACCACAGCCCTGGTGCACCCTAAGTCCCCCGAGTTTTCTCCCCCGAAGAACAATAGCTGGAAGATCACAGAAGATGCAGACCACATCAACCTGTGGTTTAAAGTGGAGGAGACGACGGACAAGCAGACAACGAAAAGAATGATCTGAAGGTTGAGGTCAAGGGCAATCTACTCCTGATCAAGTACAACAAGGCAAAACAGACGACGCTGGGACGACCCCTCCCCTGCAGCTAAGCTGGACGTCCGCCTGCTGATGCCCGCCGGCTACGACAAGCCAGAGATGGTGGAGGCAGAGCTTACGTTTGGGTCGCTGCTGGTGACCGTTACCAAGCCCAAGCAGCTGGAGTCCAATCCGATACAAATTGGGCCCTTGGACTAAGACTAACTGATCTCATATACGATCCATGCATCATGGCGTGTTTGATGAGCCAAATCAATAAATAGAACTGTCTGCCTTTAGGGGCAGTTTCTTATTAGCTACATACAGTATAAGGATGTGCCCGGCCATCTTGTGTTATTCGTGCCAATAATGTACACGGACGCTTGTATTGTCATGCCAACAAATAAATTCATCCAGTGGTTTAATTTGATGTTCCAATTCAAGTTAATTGACTAGCTATCCGACTTCATATGAAAAAGTTATGATGTTTTCGTGTGACAAAATTATTCTAGAGATTTAATATTTTTCCAGTCACATTGAAAATCGATTTCTTGAGATGTACAATGCTTCCAGCCATCCCTACAAATAGAATTCCAGTCATCCGCACAAATAGAAAGAGAGCGCGGTTGGTAATAAAAAGGCAACCCCAAGAAATAGCATTCATAGGCAGTTGGTCCCAATGTGATAGGCATTTGGCCATCTAACTAAGGCTGATTGATGATCCATCTGGTACTTTTGATGAGCCAAAACTGCGAACACAAGGTTGATAGGTACCCTTGTGATTCAGCATTGTGATGAGTGATTGTCAATGAGCTAACGCTTTCGGTTGAGTTTGAGAACTAACCATGGTGTGAGTGTGTGGTGCAACATGTCTCTTGGCTTGTGGTGCACAGGTGTGGAGCTCGGAGGCGGTGGTCGACGGCGAAGGTGAAGGTCAAGCGGGTTTGTGCCGAGGGACCGGGAGCGGTGAAGGACGGACGGCCGGAGGCTTGGAGGGACTGGAGAAGCCGGGTGACTAGCGGCGGTGGGCGACACACTGGGACATCGACAAGTGCAAGTGTACATGGAGGAGTGACCGTGTTAATCGAGTCAAGACGGCGAACGTGCAAATCAAGCGGTGGCTCGGAAGACTTGATGGACGGGTGGTCTAGGATGGCGGTGGCACGTGTCAAGGGCGCGGGGGATGCATATGGAGATACGCTACTCGCGGGTGGTTTGGTGGTTTGGGCCTCAAAACCACCGCGAGAGGGTTTCGCGGGTTTGTCCTCAAAACCCGGGGTGGTTCTCGGCGGGGAATCAGCAATAGCATGTGGTGGCATCGTGGAGCTTGCATCGAGGCTAAGCAAAGTGGTGAAAGGTGCGTGGCCGTTGGATCAACAGAAATTGGGTTGGACCATAATGCCCTCAGGCTAGGTGGTTCACTCTAAAATATTTTGGGGCAAGTTGGTCATGTGTAGTAGCCCTATAAATAAGGAAGGGGCTGAACCAACTAGCCTTACCTCTTGCCATTTTCATTTTTCTCCTTCTAGGTCTTCCCCTTCCTCTAGTTGCTTGGTAGAGAGGCCCACAGATGTTTATGTCACTTCACACCTGTATAATCGAACCCGAGATTTGTGTGGGAATGGAGACCCTAACCTCCTCGTGTCCTCCGGGATTCGATTTGTCTTGTTGTTGGTGTGCATTTCATTTTGTTTTTGTGTTCTTGTTCTCTCTCTCTCTCTCTCCCCCTCTGTTCTTGCTTGGATCTTGAGTTTGGGCGTCTTGACTCAAACCGATTGCTTTGAGATGAACTAGGGCGTGAGTTGATCCCTTCCATCAAGGATTTGGTCCGATTCCTTACGAGGTTCATAGATTAGGGTTTTAGGGTTGGAAAAGGGTGTTCTTCGCTTGATCTTTGATTTCCTGTCGATGGTTATGACCGGGGGGTGCAAGGCTCGGTTATATAGCCCGGGCGTCAATCCCGAGCCCTAAGGCGGTGGAGGAACCGACATAGAAGATGGAGGCCGACGGGTGGGGTCACGGGCCGGTTGGCTTTGTGGTGGGGCCTACCGCCCCACATGTTGGCCTCCCCCTCTACTTTGGCACGGAGTCCTCCTCGGTGTCCTCTAGAACCTTCCGAGTTGATCCTCATGCGGGGATACGTAATTAAACCCGGCGTGTGGGTCTTTCCTTGATGGTTTTACGTCACGCCCCACTTTTAATGGGTCAAGAATCACACGGTTTGCGCCCGGGATCACGCCACAAACACGCCTATTAGTAACAAATTAATGGTAAGCGTAATTAATAGTAAACCGAGCTATCGAGATATAGGATGGAAAGGGACTTACGGTGGCGGCGAAGGGTCACCAAGTCGGGTTACAATATCGAGTCGACCAACCGAGAAGCGGTGGATTAACTATGACACCGTCCCCTTACTCCACAAAAGAGACTTGTGCATGGATGAAATCCGGGCTTCAACGTCCTTCTCCTAAGCAAACATCTTACGAACTCCTACGATCTGGCGATCTTCTACCTTGTCGTCGATCTTACCTTCACATGTGCCGATATCCGTAAAAATAGAGGGGTGAGTACAAAACGTACTCAGCAAGTCCCAACCAGGGGGTTGTAATTATTAAGGGTTTGGGCCCTAGCAGAGTCTCTAAAATCGCTCTCGCTAGTTCCCTGGTTTATCTCATGTCATCACCACATTGTCATGACACCACATGTTAGTCATCATCAAAATGTATATCTAATCATAGATGTTCGTCCTAGCACTTGCCCATTCCAAGGACGTGGCTATTGAATAGATTCAAATAACTCTGCAGAGGTGTACAAATTTCCCCACACGATAGACACGCCCTTACCACCGCGACTTGGCTTAGACAGGCCTAACGAGATCCGTACCCGCTTGGGTGCTACCTAGGTATATTGGTATAATCTTCACCACGACTTCTCAGGGGTTGGAAGGACAACACGCCACCCTAAGATGACGCATCACCCTAGACAATATGGTGATACCAAATCACCCACGGCTTTACAGGTAATACCTAATTACCCAACCTATACCGGTCAACACCACTCCCAATCTCAAATCATCAATATGTGCCTCTAGCACTTGCGCCACCGCCCAAACACTTCCGTGGAAGACCCCTCGGCATCCACGCCAACCGGACATGGGGCCACTCTCCCCACATCTCGCTCCTAATAGGTCGCTTGCCCGCCCGCCACCTTGGATCCCAATTATACCTCAACCCAACGGGTGTGAATCAACCGCCCCATAAACGACGTGTGGTCAGATGCGTAACATTATACTAGGTAGAAGGTCTATGAACCGGTCCTTAGGGGAGGCGAGTATCTCTCCGCAGGAACCCCTCGCGGCGATTCCCGACGTGGTATTTAGGCTCTACCAGACTACCACTACTCACCTCTTTTGTTGGTTAGGGTTCACTAGGCATTCTTAGGTTTCTCTTGAATACAATGTATGAGCGTAGATAACGTGGATAGTTACGTCATCCGGTTTGACTCCCTAGCTACGTTATCAGGCTCATACCTCTATTTACTAATCCAATTATTATATCATCATCATCATCATATTATTAAGGTCATGATTAAAGGGGGGTAAGGACTTGCCCGGGAGGTTCTTACGACCGGCACGGCGTTGAACGTCTCTAGCTTTGCCCGGACGGAAACTCCTAATCGGTCATTTGAAACTACTTTTGACCGGAGATAAACCCTAGCTTGAACTATGGCATACAAAACAAACATAGAACATTATGGTGGCAATGGGTTAGATGCATAGAGCTAGATTTTAGATGAATTATGGAAGTCGTTTCACGCGAAACGGAGTTAGTATGCATGAGGTATGGAATTTATAATATTATTCCCTAATTAAACCATTAGGGTAATATTATAATATAATTTTATCATGTAATAAAATTGGAACTAATTACATGATAAAATTCTATAAATCAAATAATGAATTTACAAATTTTCTCGAATTTTTCCGACACCTAAGTGTACTTATAAACATCCGTGTACAATTCTTGGGTAGCCGTAGCAATTTACAAAAGCGCACCGCAAATGGTCCCTATGCACATGTATGCCACGTAGGTCCAGTTGGACGCCCAAAGGTCGCCACGTAGGCGCCACGTGGATAACGGGATGCCCTAACCGCCGGACGGTTGGGGAACGGATGGCGTCGTGTCGTCCCTTCATTGGGCGCCGCCTTGACGCCGCGGCCGACGGAAACTACGACGCCAGAACTGTTCCGTCCGCTCCTCCCTCGCTGGGCGGCGCCGCCGAATGTCGCCGGAGAGGGCTTCCCCATTGCTTTGCTGCGTCGCCGCTGGGCCGCGGATCCCTCGCTTCCCGGGTTGGTGGGGGTTGTGGGTGCGGCGGGGCAAGGCTCTTCCACGGCGACGGGCGGCGACCGGGCGTGAGCGGCGGGCGCGCTACCTGGCAAGTAGTGCTAACCTACACAATAGCAAGGGAAAATAGGGGAAAAGGAAGAGGGAGATCAGGAGGCGTACCCGCACGCTAATTGACCGAGCGGCGACCCCGTAGGCGGCCCGGAGCTCATGTTTCTTCTCCGCCGGGCGGCGACTCCAGAAGTTGGGGGAAACTTCCGGATTCGCGGCGAGGAGGAAGGGAGAGGGGAGGCTACGGTGAGCACCACTGCCCAGGCACGCGGAGCTCATCGAGGCGGGGCGAGCCTGCTTGAGGGTCGGGCGAGGCCTATTTTATAGGCGCCATGGAGCCCCGCCGGGCGAGATCGTTCCTCCACTCGATATTTTCCGATTACGGCTCCCAGCGCGTGACCGGGCCTGTGCTCGCGGAGCTGGGACGCGCTTGTGCTTGCCTTCGGGACGGAGCTGGCCGTCGAGTCGCATCGCCCTACGCTAGCCGCGCTTGTCCCGCCATGGCCGGGACGCTGTTCGTCAGCGTTTCGCGGGTCGGGTCGCCGCCTAAGGCCAGGTGTCCCGCTTCGTGCCCGCACTCAGCTTCTTCACGAGGCGCGCCGCCCGCCGTTTCGTCTACAAAGATCGGGCGCATGCAGGTGTCACGCGGCCGCGGGTCGTCACGCACGAGGCACCGCTCTGCGCCGCGGGCGCTGGAAAGGGGCTCCCCGTGGTGCGCCCTCGGGTTGGGTGACGATGCAAGGCATCGCGATGGAGGCATTGTGTCCACGGTAGTGGTCGGCTTGCCCGTCGCGACGAGGGCGTGTGACGGTACGTGCTTGGGTCCGTCTCCGTGGAAGAAGAGGGAGCCGGCGGTCGGACCCACCCGCGGTGAGAGGAGAGGAGAGAGGAGAGGGAAGGCGGATTGGGCCTTTGCGGTCTTTGAGGCTGCCTCTCCTGGGGTGGGCTTGTCAATCCGCCCGTTCACGTGGAATGGAGAAGGAGGAGGGGAAGGGAGAGCGCTTGGCTGGGCCGGGCCGTATGAGAGGAGGAGGGAGTTTTGAGCCCGAGAGCTTCATCCTGATTCCCTTTTCTTTTCTCATTTTATTTCTCCTTTCTTTCTTTCCTTCTTCCTCTTATTTCTTATATGTGTTTAAATATATTTGTGACACATTTATACAGGTTCTTATATGTATTCTCATGACTCTCATTTCATGAAAATATTTATTGCACTTGTATAAATATGTATATATATTTATGTGTACACACATTTCCCGTTCTCTCATTATTGTAAACATATACATATATATTTTATAAATATTTTCACAAGCACATTTATATTCCCGGACTTGTTTGTCGAGAATAATTATTTATTGTGCCCGTAAAATATTTATATATATATGTGGTACACATAAGGTTTTGATATTTGACTCCCAGAAAAACTTGTAAACCATTTCTCATGCAAAATAATACTTCCATAAATAAAATCTAGCACTTACCTTGCATCGTTGGTCACCATAAAGTTCACCAAGCAACACACAAAGATTTCCTATTTTCTATATGATGAGAATCGAAGTGCGGGTTTTTTCAAAAATGAGGGTTTTGGTTTAGCGGAAAAAAATAAATCAAGTTTTAGTTGTAATTCGAAAAGTTCAAATTTTTAGTGAATTTTAAAATGATGCAAAAACACGGGTGTTACATTTTCTCTAACCCCCTGTAGAAACACAAATACACTAAAACTATGGAATTCTGTTAGTTTCACCCCTAATTCTATGTTGGAGATTATTTTTATACCTTTATTCATGTTTTATTAACGGTTTATAATGATAGTTATCTACCGGCCAATAGTGGCAAGAGCTAGAATAAATTCAGAGGGTGCCTTGCATGGGGTGCATGTAGTTTTATTACGAGGGTGCGGGAATATGGTGGGGGTGATCATAATCACTAATATTCTGTTTTGGTACTGCGGCCGCACCCACTAATGACAATGTTGATCCGCCCCGCTCCTAGGCGAGAGCTTCAACAGTTCCTTTGCTAGTTTGCTAAGAAATTAGCCGTTCTTTTTAAATAGAACGCGATTGGTTATTATTTGGTTTTGCTTGCGTAAACCTCGTGGTTCTTCACGAGAAAGAGTGTTGGTTATCCTTTGGTGGTTTTCTCATAAACCTCGCCGCTCTTCACCAAGAAAGCGTGTTGGTTACCGCTATGTTCTTGATTAAAAGGTGACACGCTTATCTAGCCCTAGCTAGCCGGTGTGTGACCAATCTTTGCATCAACACACTTTTTGGTGACTCAATCGGGTGTGAAGAATTTGCTCGCTCTACTTTGTAGCCGAATCTCTTTGCCCTAGCCCTACTCTTCATTCATGTATTTTTGTGTCGCCATTACCTTTTGTAACCGCCCAAAAGGCAATCGCATCTGGTTTTGACCCCTTGTGATGATCTTGCTTGCGGTTTTACAACATGTTGCACTATACATTGAAAATTCACTACACCACAACACCCCAATTACCGTTGGATGGTCGACGAAGCCACATATAGCATCGCATATTCTAACCCTATGAATATATAGCGCCGGGGATCACCGGACGCCGTAAGTCCCGACACTAAAAACTCTTAGCATCGAGACTGACCTATAGCGTCGCATAATCCGACGCCCGAATATGGTTTAGCGTCGAGATCATCCATTGCTAGTTTTTGACGATCGATCCTCGCCGCCACCTACATATAACGCCGACAATCCAATGGTCCGAACCCGCACCTATAGCGCCGCATTATCCGGCCCCTGAATATGGTTTAGCGTCCAGATCATCCATTGCTAGTTTTCAGCATCGATCCTCGGCTTACCCTACATATAACGCCGGACAATCCAATGGTCCAGGGAATTTATAGCGTCGGATTGTTTGATAGGACTATAAATATGCGAAAAAAAATAAAATAATACAATTAGAAAAATATCATACAGATTCAAGTTTATGCTCCATCACATAAAGATACACACACACACACACACTATATATATATATATATATATATATATATATATATATATATATATAAGGAGGGTATGTCTGTGGAGGTGGTGTTTTTGGGATTTTATGGTGTAGATGCAATGCAGGAAAAGTAAATGCTTATGCAAGAAAGAACATGACTACGGATGCGATGCGGAAGATAGAATAGAACATAAAGTAAACAAACATAAATATGAAATAGTAAACTTAAAGAACAGGTGAAGAACAATAACACACAAAAGATAAACAAACTAGATAAAACGTAAACGAAGAACAACAAATATAACAAACAGCATATATATAATATTTTTGGATTTTCTATTTATGATAGACAAGCATAACAAACATACATAGT
>JADLZK010002168.1:0-119150 GCA_015847255.1 Hyparrhenia diplandra | reverse complement strand
GGGGTGAATGGGAGCCTCAATTAAATTCTTTGAATTAGATGACTTGTAGCTCTCTCCACGACCCCACGGGCAAAAAGCACACACCACCGCGGTATGATCCGCGACGGATGCAAGGTGGATGAGCTAGAGTTTGCTCTAGACTCACAGCGGATCAACCGGAAACCGAACGAAACAAACACGCAAGAGACGGAAGAAAACGACCTAGTGACGGGGACTCAGCGGCCGGACCGGGCGAAGTCAGTCCGTCGGCCGAGCGCCCGGCCAGATCGCGCCCCCGGACCTCCGCGCGAGACGATTAGACCGGACCGACGCCGCCTGGTCGTGGCGTCCGTCGGTGGGCGTCCGTCACCGACCCTACGCGGACAAGACCGAGCGTCGGTCAATCACGAGGCGTCCGGTCCAGGCCCCGGCGTCATTCCCCGGACGCGCGCTGCGGCAGCACCGCCCGGGCGGCGACACCCCGAAAATCGATCCCAACTCACTCAAATCGAAACCTCGAGGTCACAAGAATTGAGCCATAGCATCTAGGCATGTGGGTGACCATTTCTCCTTGAAAATTTCGAGATTGATGGAGTGAATCGAGAGAAATCGCGATCACACCTAAGAACACACCCAAAAGGTCACCTGATCCAAAACTCGCCCGATCTACGTGCTCGTGAGGAATTAGCTCAAACCCTCTTGGAAATGATCCTCTCACGCCCTAGCACGAATCAACGCAAAGAAAAACTAGATCAAACGGTGCCAAAACGAAGAAATCGCTAAGAGAAAAGAGGGGGAGAGGATGAACTGGAAGAACAAGTGAAGAACTCAAAATCACAGCTCAAGAACAACAAAGAACACCGACACCGATCCAAACGTCACCCCGCGGATGCTAATCACAAATAGCCCTTGCTCTGCAAATCTTGGTACAAATCCAAGGGACCTCTCACACCTCACCAGAACCCTAACTGAAAAATATGAAAATGAGAGGCAAGGGAGAATGAAGGGGTATGCCTCAAGCAATAGCCCCTATTCCTCCGCTCTAAACTACCCCTAGATACATGAGTCGATTTTTGTAACCCTAAGGCTATTTCCGCCGACTCTGGGTAATCGATCCGACGGCCACCGCGCCTTCCTCACCTAGCCTTGCCTCCACGCAATCCCCGATGCCGCCCGCGTCCGCCCTTCCGTCCCCGCCGAACACTTCGGTTTTGAGAGGCGCAAAAACCGCTGAACCCGCTGTGCGGGTTTTGAGGCACAAACCACCAAACCCGCCCGTGGTTTGAGGCCCAAACCACCGAAACCCGCGATGGTTTTGAGGGCAAACCACCAAACCTCCCCGACACGTGTCACCGGCCTGACCACCCGAGTCGCCAAGTCATCCAGCTCCCCTCCGCACCGCCCACGCCGGCCTTGACTTCGATCGACACGGTCCCGCACGCCCTCTTGCATCCGGTCGGATGTCCCGTATGTCACCACCACCGGCTGGCCGCCCGCACCTCGGTCCCTGGTCCAAGCCTCACGCGTCCGTCCTTCACCTCCAGTCCGCTCACCCAAGACGCCCCTCCTGGCACCTTCACCTCTCCGTCGCCTACCATCTCCGAGCCCACACCCCAGCACAACACCTAACCAAGAGATACGCCTTCGACACACTCCACGTGTGCCGGTGAACCATAAAATGAAGCAGAAAAGATAAAAGAAAAAATAGAAAAAGAATGTTGAGTGTTGACAATCACTACATCAAAACTAAAACACATTTGAGACAAATCAACCATGTAAGTTCGCACTTCCCTTGATGAGTGCATTGTCAACATTCAACACAAAGACGTAATAAGATAGAAGAAAGCACATCCAAAGTGCTAAGACAACCTAACTGATAGCAAACATGGAGCAAAAACTTGGTTTCCAAAGACATGGGCAAAAGGCTCGACACAACCAAGCTAAATGCTAGTCCTCAAGAAGAGGTAGAACAGGCTCAACACCACTAGCACGCCTCCAAACCAATCTCTACCAATTTCTTTTTCACACACAAGCTAGACCCCTCAAGACAGGCAAAGGCTCAACACATCTAGCTCAAAGTGGTAAAGAGAGATACTCCCCCCAGAGTTACTCCCTTGACTAGTGCGATCCACCAAGATACCAATTCACAATTCACTTTTGTCTTTCACCTGCCTTTGTATCTTTCTCCCCTTGTTGGCACATGCACTAATCAAACGATGAAAATGCATGCAAAGTGCAATGAGTGAGCTCCAAGTTTATAGTCATCCAAATGAGAAGATGCTCTAGGTAGTGTCATGGTAACAAAATCAAGTGTTAACACGATGCTCAAACCCATCAAAAGATATGAGATATGACTTGAAAGCATTTTGATTGATTTTAAGCATTTTGCAGTGCGTGTCCACCACAAAAGAATGGCACATAGCATAAGTAAGTGTTGAAATCTACCAAGTGCTACACATGTATATCAAGAGGACTACCCCAAGCAAAAGTTTATCCATCATGCCAAAGAAAGAACCAACACTTGCCAACAACATTTTAAGATTATCGAGATTTTAGCTGATACAAGGCATTGGTCCAAAGACATGAGTGCGAAAGTGGTTATCCACAACCGTCCGCCTTACTAATCAACCATGCCAAGCCTATGCATGTGAGCAATCGAAGCTTAAGACAATGGTCCTGGTCAAACACTACCAAGCTTCAGGAGTTCAACTCAAGTGCAATAAGAAGCAGTCCCAAGACTTGGATGTGGGACTAGATGGACCCATCTCAATCTTTTCCATACACTTAACTTAGATTTCAGATTTTAGCATATGAAAGCATGTGGTCATCTAAGCAAGTGTATAACTCGATTTGAATGAGACATAGTCACCTTAGCATACATGATAAGCACAAAGGATCTCAACAACTTAAACATGCTAGGAACTATCTCAATGGTAGAACATTTTGCAAGATTCATCGTTGTTAAGCAAGTTCACATGAAAATACCTTGCTCATAACATATACCAATTGAACGTAGGGAGCACAAGCTATAAGCACCAACAAGTAATTGTTACACTAAACAGAGCATAGTCTCATTGTGATCAATATAACCAAGAAGCTCAAGATGCAAAAGTGTACATGATGAATGCAATATGATACAAGATGATGCACAAAGTAAAAGCAACCTAGCACTACAAATCGTACATCAACCACGGCTAGCTACCCCTCAAAAGGGATAAAGACACGCTCAACCCTCCTCGGCCGGGCAAAACGGACTTGATCTAATGGCTTGGTGAAAATGTCCGCAATCACATACATTTACGTGTACACATGTCGAACATCTATATCCCCTTTCCCCGGTGATCTTCTCGGTAAAGTGGTACCTCACCCCATGTGTTTGGTCCTGGGAATGCAGATCGGGTTCTGGCTACACACTCAAATTCCCCATGCTATCACACAACAAGGGTACACGTGAAAAGCTCAAACCAAAGTCTCTCAAAGTGGCAACCATCCACAACAAACAACAAGCAAGCCGAACATACTCTGCTTCAACAGTCGACTGAGCGACGCACCAGGCAAGTACGGACGACCAAGACACAAGAGAAGTACCAAAGAAAACGACAAGTACCGTATGGACTTTCTATGCATACGATCACCAAGATAATCGAATCAGAATAGCCAACCCGAGGAGAGAGTGGAAGAAGCCGGTACCATAGGCCAAAGTCGGGGGTAAACGCAAGTACCAAAGATCCTCTTCGCCCGGATAAGTGAGAGATCTGCGCGCGAAGATCAAACCGTCTTGCGAGGCACACAACAAACTGGATGTCGGGCGCGTCGCCGTCGGATACAGCACAGCCGATCATGCTTCAGTACTCCCTTTGGTCCACGCTTCCCATCCTTGTCTTCGTCCAGGGCCGTCGTCGTCGACATGGGCGTCGAAAAGGCTTGGCCTCACCCATGCGAAAACTTGCGGATCATGTCCTTCGTGTACTTGCCCCCGTGTACGAAGATCCCATCCTTGGTTTGCTTGATTTGAAGTCCAAGGAAGTAGGTCAACTCGCCCATCATGCTCATCTCGAACTCCCCTCGCTCATAATCTCTCGCAAAACTCGATACCATAGCATGTGAAGAGCCACCAAAGATGATATCATCCACATATATCCGGACTAGGAGTATGTCATTGCCCTTCCTAAAGCAAAAACAAGGTCTTGTCTACAGCCCCCATCACAAAACCCTTAGCTAATAGGAAAGCTTTCGCCGCTCATACCCGAAGCTCTAGGGGCTTGTTTCAGGCCGTACAAGGCCTTGTACAACTTGTACACATAGTTAAGGTGCTTAGGATGCTCAAACCCCCTGGCCTCACATACACCTCCTCCTCTATGAACCCATTCAGAGGAAAGCACTCTTGACATCCATCCGGAAGAGTTTGAAACCCTTCGAGGCCCAAAAGCAAGCAAGATCCTAATGGCTTCTATGCGGGCTACAGGAGCAAAGGTTTCCTCATAGTCTATTCCCTCTTTCGACAAAACCCCCTGGGCAACTAATCGGCTTTGTTTCTCACAACCACCCCATCCTCACTCTGCTTGTTCTTAAACACCCACTTGGTTCCTATGAGATGACACCGAGCCGGAGGTGGCACTAAGATCCGCACTTGGTTTCTCTCAAAGTTTTGCAACTCTTCATGCATGGCATTGACCCAATCCGAATCGGATAAAGCCGTGTCAACATCTTTGGGCTCAATAGTGGAAACGAATGCAGAATGAGCAAAAATGACACATGGCATAAGATTTGGAACGAGTTACCCTTTGATCAAGCCCTCCAATCATGGTCTCCTCGGGGGTGACGACGCCGAATGTCTTTGAGGCGCCGTGGCGTAGATGTCGCCTCCCCTCGACCGGATCGGAACCTCCTCAAGTGCCGCTCTTGCCTTGAGGAGGTCGCCGACGGGACCCCCCAGAAGTAGTGGTAGAAAGGTCCGTCCGTGGAGCGTCGCCGCCGCCGCAGGGTCGACCGGGGCAAGCGGTGGAGTCGCCGGGATCACCCTACCAACGCCTTCCCGCTCCTCCTCCACAAAGATGCTCGCTCCATCTCATCCTTTCCCCGCACACTCAAACACGAAGAGGAACAAGGCGCAGCCTCATCGAAAGTAACCTCACATGTCTCTACAACGCGTTAGTCTCAAGATTTAGAACTCAGAAGCATGTGAGTGCAAAGCATATCCAAGGAAAATGCCATCACCGATCGAGACTCAAACTTGTCGAGATTACCTTGCTTGAGAATGAAACACCTCGCATCCAAACACACGGAAGTGACTCACCTTGGGCAATCTCCCAAACCGCAGCTCTTATGATGTCTTCTTGGTAAAAAGCACGAAGGAAAATGCGGTTGGAAACATGGCACGCTGTGTTGATTGCCTCAGCCCAATACTTCCTGAGTCTTGTGTTCATCGAGCATGGTCCTTTGCCATCTCCACAAGCGTCCGTTCTTCCGCTCAACAATCCCGCTCTGCCGGAACATAAGGGCTAGAAAATCGGTGCTCGACACCCAAGTTAGCACAAAGAGACTCGAACTCGAGAGTTCTTGAATTCTCGTGCCATTGTCATCGCTAATCGCCGAATGGTCGCCTCTCGTAACTCGGTTCTCGGGCCTCAAAAATCAGATCACGAGCAAAACCAAAAGCCTCATCTTTGCCCTCCATGAAAAAGACCCAAGAGTATCTCGAAAAATCGCCAACGATCACTAGACAATACCACTTCCCACCGACCGACCTCACCCGAGATGGACCAACTCGTGTCCATGTGAAGGATCTCTCCGGGTCCGAGGTCATAACTGAGTAATCGGGTGGTGGGAAGCGTATACCATCTTCCCGTGACGACGAGGGTGGCAAACCAAATCCTTCTCAAATTTGAGTTTAGGCAATCCTCTGGATCGAGATCCATTGAACTCAACCTCGCAAGGAGGTCGAAGCTCAAGTGACCTAGTCTCCTATGCCACTTCCACAAATCGAGGAGGACCCGGCCAACAAGCAACAAGATGTGCCAAAGCCTCGAGAAAAAAATCAGCACGAAAGACTTGCCCAAATGGCACAATCCAAAGAAATGAGATCATCGCGAGAGTCCAAAAACTCGAGAACACCCAACCTTAAAGCGCACCTCATACCCATCCGCCATGAGCCGAGAGACGTAAAGGTTGAAGTGAAGGTTGGAGACGAGCGCCACATCCTTGAGTACAAAGTGGTCATTGATCCCGATTGACCCTCGAGATAGAATCTTCCCTCTCGTTGCTGTCCCCCGAAAGTGATGTACTCTTTCGCTTTCATGGGGGTGAGGCCGAGAACCACTTTGAGTTACCGTCATGTGTCGTCGAATAAATGAGTCAATGAGCCACATGTCCTCCAGCCTTCCAAACTGATCAACGATAGAACATGGGATGAGCATATGGCACAACACTGTTAGTAAACTTGGAAGAGTACCAGTGTTGACCATCTTGCCCCAAATATGCATTAGGCAAAACAACCATCCCACGCCCCATCTTACCAAACTGCTTACCACGCACAACAAAGCGTGGTGCACTCCTCTTATCAACCTCAAAGCTCCCAAAGCGAGGATCTACATCCACTCGCGGAGCACGACCACCAAACGGTCTCACAAACCGTGGTCCAAACCTCCTGGCCTCCTCCTACCTTCAAGCCTAGCAACCCGCCTCGAAACCGACCGCACACCCCTCTCATACATGCCAAGTGGTGGGTGATACATGTCACGGTTCTCAAACTCCACTCGACGCCTAGCATCCCTCTTCCTCCTAAAGCAAAACTCAACCAAGTGACCATCTCTCTGACAATACTCACAGTGATACCTCACCTCTCTCTTGGGTGGTGGTTGGTTCACTCTCTTGGGTGGATGGTTCACTCTTGTTGTGGTCTTGGCCTTAGGAAGGGTTTCCTCAGGGATCCTGGGCAGAGTGTCAAGTGGGTTCTTGAGGTGGTTCTGGTTTGGGAAGCCACACTTGTTTGGGAGGTGGAGTCTTTGTGGGCTCTTGAGGATGCCATCTTGCACAATGGGTTCGGTAGGCTTAGGTGGAGTGATCTTGGTCAATTTGGGAGTGTTTGTTGGTTTCTCACTCGAGCTCAAACCACTACCTTGACCAACCTTGCCATAAATGACTTCTCCCTTCCCACCTATAGCAAAGTTTAAACCCGATGTGTCACCCCCTCTTGAACCGACTCATCATCATGCCAAGCCTAGGCTCTCCACAAGACACCCAACTCAAGACGGAGCGAAGATACTTGATCTCCTCTTCGACTCTCCCCTTGTCATGCCTACAAGACATGAGCTCCAACTCCAAGGCTTCACACTTAGCACATCCCAAAGACGGTGCTACCCGAGTTGGCCTTCTCAAATAGCAAGCTTGGCCTTCTTCTCGCCAACTCGAGATCGCAAGTCGGGACAAGACTTGCACGCACTCAACAAATCGGCCCTAGACTTCAAATCAACGTGCTCATCTGGCAAGGCCGAATACTTGGACTGCAAAGACATGATACTAGACATATGCACAAATAAGAAGCATCACACCCGTCTCATCGAGACATTGACAAAGCTTCCTAAGCAGCTCTATCTCTCCGTCAGCCATCTCCCACTTCTCCTTGTACTCCTTTCTCTCCCTAGCGGCACGCTTAAGCAACTTCTCTTGACACACAAGCGCATCGCCCAAAGATTCAACCTCATCGGAGAGAGATTCGATTGTAGGAGGTACCTGAGGAGGAGGAAGAGTCGTTGCCGTTTGGCTTGGCAGCCGTCGGTCACCGCTCCATCGAGGGCCATGGTGCAAAAGCCCCCGGGCAGTCGGTGAAGAAGCAAAGTCCATTCGGTTTGTCCTCAACCTTTCGCTCGGACTCCTCATCGCTTGAAGAAGATTGCTCGTCCCGAGGAGTCGTTGTCGAGGTCGGAGGGAGGCAAGGAAGGCGTGCTTGTGCTCCTTGGCACGCTTTGAGGTACTTCTTCTTGATCGCCTCCTTGTCGAATCCCTTCTTGGACTTGTGCTTGCTCTGAGGTGTACTCGCGCTTGTCCTTGCGCTTGTCGGCGCCGTGCTTTTGCCGGAGTAGTACTTTTCCGAGTACTTGTCCTTGCTCTTCTTGGGGCATGCGGCGACGGTGGTCCCCATCTCCGCACTCAAGCATCCGCCCTTGGATGGGTCGCCACGCCGACAGTTCAAGCGGTTGTTGTGGAACCGCGAAATTGGCCGACTACTAGTGCAAGCTCATCATCCCCAAGGCTCTCCATCCGCTCCTCTCATTCATAGACACCAAGGAAGACAAGGCAAAGCAAATCGCGATGGGTTAGCGAAGAAGAACTGGAACCACCCTTACGAGAGACGAGCAACATTTTGGCGCAGATGGGTTCTTCGCCGCCGGATCCGAGCCTCGATCTCCGGAAGACTTGAGCTTGCAGTAGAGCTCGTCGGGTGTGAGGGTGTCGTAGTTGGCGCACTCCATGATCGCGACACCTTTACATCCCACACCTTCCGATCCAGGGCGCACAAGAGCCGCAGATCGCCTTCTCGTGCTCGTCAAGCCTCTCGACCCGCTTGTTTGCCCGAAGCTTGTTGCGGTCGTCACAAACCTAGCAAAGAGAGAATCGATGGACTCGCCATCAAGTTGGATTAGGTTGTTGTACTCTCTCTTGTAGGTCTCGTATAGGCGGGCCTTGACTTGTGGGGTTCCCTCATGGTAGCTCTCGAGAGTCTTCCACACCTCTCTAGCGGTCTCACAAGTGGCTACCCTCTCAAACTCGCTCTCCTTGAGGCTCGAGAACAAGACACTCCTCGCCGGGTTGTTGGCATTGTGTTGGGCTATTTGATCCTCACCCACTCGAGCGGCAAGCACTTGGTAGTTCTCATCCTCAACGATCTCCCACACTCTCCAATCTATCCCCATGAGATGCGCTTGCATCTTAATCTTCCAATAGGGATAGTTGGTGCCATCGAACTCCGAGGGGCTTGCCACCAAAGTGACCAAACCTCTCCATGTCGCCTTAACATGGATCAAGAACCTGGTTAAGGTGGATTTGATCCTTAACCTGCTCGATACCAATTGAAGGACCGAAACGGCGACCGTAGGGGGGGTGAATGGGAGCCTCAATTAAATTCTTTCGAATTAGATGACTTGTAGCTCTCCGCGACCCACCTGAGCAAAAAGCACACACCACACACGGTATGATCACGACCTTGGATGCAAGGTGGATGAGCTAGAGTTTGCTCTAGACTCACAAATGATCAACCGGAAACCGAACGAAACAAACACGCAAGAGACGGAAGAAAACAGCCTCAGAGTGATCGGACTCACCGACCGGACTCACCGGGCGAGTCCGTCCAAATATTCCGCCGAGGCGTCCGGCCACGCCGGCGTCTTCTCTCGCCAGACAAGACCGACCGGACCGACCGGCACCGGTCGTCGCGTCCGTCCTGAGCGTCCGGTCACCCCCGACAAGGCTAGCGGACAGCAGACCGGAGCGTCCGGTCAATCCCCGACGTGCGTCCCGGTCAGGCGTCCGGCCATCACGCGACGCAAGCGCAGCACCCCGCCGGGGCGACTCACCCCAAAATCGATCCAAACTCACTCAAATCGAAACCTCGTCACAAGAATTGAGCCATAGCATCTAGGCATGTGGGTGACCATTTCCCCCTTGGAAATTTCGAGATTGATGGAGTGAATCGAGAGAAATCGCGGATCACACGAAGAACACACCCAAAAGGTCACCTTGATCCAAAACTCGCCCGATCTACGTGCTCGTGAGGAATTAGCTCAAACCCTTCGGTGGAAATGATCCTCTCACGTCCTAGCACGAATCAACGCAAGAAAAACGAGATCAAACGGTGCCAAAACGAAGAAATCGCGAAGAGAAAAGAGGGGGAGAGGATGAACTCGGGAAGAACAAGTGAAGAACTCAAAATCACAGCTCAAGAACAACAAAGAACACCGATCAATCGATCCAAACGTCACCCTCGTGGATGCTAATCACAAATAGCCCTTGCTCGCAAATCTTGGTACAAATCGGTGGACCTCTCACACCTCGCCTCAGAACCCTAACTGGAAAATATGAAAATGAGAGGCAAGGGAGAATGAAGGGGTATGCCTCTGCTAAATAGCCCCTATTCCCTCTGCCTAAACTACCCCTAGGATACATGAGTCGATTTTGTAACCCTAAGGCTATTTCCGTCGACTCTGGGTAATCTTCGATCCGACGGCCACCGCGCCTTCCTCACCGGTAGCCTTGCCTCCACGCAATCTCCCCGATGCCGCCACGCGCCGCCCTTCCGTCCGCGAACACTTCGGGTTTTGAGGCGCAAACCCGCTGAAAACCCGCGCCTGTGGTTTTGAGGCACAAACCACCAAACCCGCCCGTGGTTTTGAGGCCCAAACCACGAAACCAGCGCCGATGGTTTTGAGGGCAAACCACCAAACCTCCTCGACACGCGTGTCACCGCCGTCTTGACCACCCGAAGCGCAAGTCATCCGAGCTCCCCCGCTCGCCCGCACGCCGCCGTCTTGACTCGACGACGACACGGTCCTCGCCGTAATGCCCTCTTGCATCCGCCGATGTCCCGTGATGTCGCCACCACGGCTAGCCGCCCCACACCCCGGCCCTCGGTCCAAGCCTCACGTCCGTCCTTCACCTCCACGGTCCGTCAGCCCGCACGTCCTCCTTGGCACCTTCACCTCTCGTCGTCGCCTACCATCTCCGAGCTCCACACCCGCACAACACGAACCAAGAGATACGTCTTCGACACACTCCACGTGTGCCGTGAACCATAGCCGGCGTAAAAGATAAAAAGAAAATAGAGAAAGAATGTTGAGTGTTGACAATCACTACATCAAAACTAAACACATTTGAGACAAATCAACCATGTGTTCGCACACGCTTGAGGTAAGTATTATATAATTTGGTCTCTAGATCATGTTGTGTCAGCATTTTTGTTGTTTAGAGGTTGCTCGGTGCTAGTAAATTTGGTTATGGAAGCTGAATATTGGCTGTTTGCTACTCATGATAGTTGATTAATCACTAACAGATCCTAAGCAATGGGAGATACAAAAGCATTGAGCACAGGGCCATGGTGCACCCAACCAGGGAGCGCATGTCAGCAGCACTGTTCCACGCGGTATGCCCGGATGCGACGGTCGGCCCTCTGCCAGAGCTTGTGAAGAAAGACGGTGAGGCACGGTATAGCTCAGTTAGTTTAACGGATTTCACAAAGCGCTTCTTCGGGGCAAAGCTTGATGGTAGGAGTCACCTGGAGAGCTTGAAGAGTTAATGGTTGTTTTTCCCCTGGTGTTTGTACTGTGCTGTTCTTCTTCCACTTCTGTCCCCCCAAACTTCCTTTGGTACATATGGGTTTGAATTTTCTCCTGCATATGGGGGGTGTAAAAGTATAGTCAGTCTCACAGTTAATACTCTATTGGAAGAACAATTGCTTCTTGCTTGGAACTCTTCTTGGTGGAGCTGGGAGAAACCACTGCAGGCAGGCTAGCACAACCCAGGCTGCATGTTGTGGCTTGGCCTCTTGTGAGATTTGATAGACTGATAGTCTAAATAGTGCTGGAAGCCTAAGACCCTAGGTGAGTGTTATGCTATTTGATAGATGGGTTGGCGTGCTCTCTGTCTGTGTTGCATTCCACAGCAATTGGTGGTGTTGATCTATCATCAGCTGGGTCATCGCTCCGATCAAGTTGGCTCATTGCAGCAAGCATGAGCGAGTAGTGGAGTTAAGATGGGAATTAGCTTACAGTAGCAATATGGTTTTAGTCTAATTTTTAGTCTCATTTAGTCTCTAAATAACCAAACATAAGGATTAGGACTAATTTTTAGTCTCAATTAGTCCTAATTTCACTAGACTCTTGGGAGGGCTAGGGACTAATTTTTAGTCCCTATTAGTCTCTAGTCCCTAACATGCCCTAAGTTTCATTAAAAAACTTGAGCACCACTTGTTTTATTATTATTATTATTTCTCCTTATAACAGTACCTTTGGCGCCCATTAGATTATGTACCATGCAATTTTTTTAGAGAGGAGCACATTTCTTCAGAGTAGAGTTGGTAATGTTAAAGTGCCGGTGACCGTATTCCTTCCGTACTGTCAGCACAATCTTTGCCAGTAAAACAAAACCCGCAGAGAAAATGAGACCATGTGACCAACAAGATGTTGACGTTACGTGTATAGGACCAACAAGAAGTTAATTGAAATTTAAAAATTATTACTCTGTTATTCATCCGTGATCTTTAGATGAAGTTATTTTTCCGTCTATCTTAAAGTAACTTAAACTGATTAGTATAGTGCCCGAGCTAACATCACGACTTCATTTCATAGATGCACATGAAAACAACCAAATGACAAAATATTATTAATTTATATAATATTTTGAAACAATACAAAGTTAAATACCAAAAAAATGTGCATGTATACATAATAGTATCTTTGATTTATATTGCCTAAAATTTCACATGTATAATTCATGAAACTTTTTTTTCAAAAGCCGCACCCCTCGAAGGGGGCAAGGGCGTGGGTATAGGTATGGAACAGACGCTTTGAAATCTCTATGTTTGGTTTTGAAAATTGATGACACATTTTGTCGGACTAATCCTTGCTCTAAGTGTGACTTATGAGATAGGATTAGATGGATGATGAGGAGCACAATGATCATGAACATGGACGATGATGATGGACATGGTGGATCGTCGAGCTCGGTGATCGGCTTGAGAGGAACCCGAGATCAAGGCAAAGGTATTCTTGATAGGGTTTTCCTTTCGGTGATCAAGACACGATAGAGCGTGTGATCATATTATAGGATAGATAGCCGACTATCAAGAGGGGATGCCGTAACAATCCTTTGGTGAAGTGTTTCTAGGTCCAATTGACTTACATATTGCATTTAGAACATGAGAGCACTAACTTCGTTCTTGCCTAATCGATCGACTTGCTAACATAAGTGATAATGTGATCTTCTTCGACGTGTTGGCAACATATGGCAAGAAGCGAAGCAAGGTTGAAGCAAAGGGCGACAACAAAATGAAGAACACGCAGAAACAGCTGACCGGACGCACTGAAGAAACCGAGCGGAAGCACCGACCGGACAAATCCGGGCCGAGAGTCCGATCAAAAGAACAGAGAGCATGTTTTCCAAATTTCGCGAGAAGATTCGACCGACACCGTGGATCGGAAGCGGTGACCGGATGCATGAAGAAGTTGTCAGCTGTGGGGCCGAGGGGGTTGTCCTGTCGACGGACGCTTGAAATGGAGCGACCGGACCCTCGACCGGACTCAGTCCTGAGTCCCGGTCGGCGCTACTGATGCCCATTTCAAAGCCCAACGGCTCTATCTCGAGGGGAGCTCTATATATACTTGGATGACCGGTTCATTGAGCTCTCTCTTGCACATTTGAACACTCTAACTTGCTAGTGAGCACTTGAGACTCCTCTCCACTCATCTCTCCATCCTTAACTCAAATTCTTGGTGAGATTGAGAGTGATAGAAGTGCATTGCATTGCTTGGTTGCATCTAGAGGCACTTCATCCTTGGAGAAGTCGCGGGATTCTTGTTTCTCTTGGGAATTTGCCCTACTCCCTAGCGGCTTGGAGTAAGAGGCGGTGTTGAGCTCGATTGGAGCTTGTTCGAGGCCACACCGGTGAACTTGTGAGGGGTTGAGCCTTACCCCGCGGGAGGTTTGCGAAAGGCATCACTAGTGGATTGGTCGTGGCATGTTTGACCCTCTCTTGTGATCGATTTGCTTGAGCTCCCACCGGGGATTTGGCACCGGCCATTAAGCTTAGCAATCGTCAAGTGAGTGTGTCGCCACAACGGGGACTAGCGTGCCGGCAAGCACGTGAACCTCGGTGAAAAATCATCGTGTCACTTGTTCTTGCTCGTTGGAGATTTCTCGCACACGGTGATTGGCCACAACCTCTACTCGACAACGGTGGTATTGTATTCTAGCCTCTTTGCTCTACCTTCTCTAGTATATTTGTGTAGAATTGCTAGGTTGCTTAGTTGGCTTGTGTAGTTTAGCTCCTAGTGGTTAAATTAGTTAGATTTGCTTGATCACCTAGGAGTAAACTAGTGACATAGCCCTTGTGTGGTTTAGAGACAATAGAATTGAATTGTGGCTTGCTTAGCTAGTTTGTAGCACCGCTCATTTAGCTTCGCCATCTTATTGTCTAACTCGGTTGCTTAGTGTTGTTGCAAGAATTTTTAATAGGCTATTCACCCCCCCTCTAGCTATTAGGACCTTTCAACGTTCAAGGCAAAATGTAGCCGATACGATTCTCAATAGCTTCAGTGGTATGGTGAAGGGCAGCTTTTCATCAACCTGTATGTTATTGATAATAGTGAGAGCTGAATTCTTCATCTTGAAATCCACCGATGGTAACTCGAGAAGATAAATGAAAATTAGATTCTTTTAGGACCAAACGTCTAGAAATATCTTCTTTTTTTTTTGCAAGGAACAATTAATATATCCTACAATGAGCAGATTACACAAATGATCCAAACATATCATCATAGTATTACCTCGAAATTCCATGAACGGCAACATGGGATTAATTATCTTAGAACAACTACTTTTTCATGTTATTACACTTATTTCAAAGTCAAGCATTCTGAAATTGATGTTCACGCTGATTGCCTTTAACTTTCTAACATTCTATTCATGCAGGTATTATATGACAAAGATCGTTTTGTTAGCCCTCTCTTGTCGAACAAGTTTATAAGATTTCTTCAGAAGGTATTAATTCCTCAAGAATAGAAGACTCGTTATAAAAAGTCCCCCAAGGCAAATAGATACTCTGTTCATTCTTGGCACTTGAAGCAATATTATATTTGGAAGCAAAAAACTAACAACAGACGTTCTTATATGCCTCTTTTCAGTAATTTTTAGGATTCTTGTGTCTCTCATTTAGAAACTTTGTGCAACATATGGACATTTGTAGTTAAAAATATATAGGTATATTCTTATATACAATAAAGTGCATGCAAATGTCGCTACTTACCTCGTCAAACCATCCGATTTGGAAATTATGATTCAATTTTTTTAGCAATCTAATAAACCAATCTACATCTTCTCGTTAGTATCTTTGATTTTTTAAAAGAGTAATTCAAACATGTGAAGTCAGCTTTGTATTGTGCAATAGTTTTCCAACTTGGCAATGAACCCATATCATCGAGATGTTCTTAAGCATTTGTACTTTGATATCACAATGCAACACTCATCCTCGCTAGTTTCTACAGGATCTGGCGACATGGGAGTAGTACAAATGAACAATAATTTTTCGCACCAAAAATAAATGTGCTACACAATGACAAAACATAAGACCATCGAATGACACAAAGTAAAAAACAATACAATTGAATCGATAATCATTCATTCACCTCGATAACATCGACCGACAATACCATAAACTTACGACAAGAAAAAACAAGACAATTGAATCGATTGTTGAGAATCCGCCGTAGGAACACGAACCACCAAGCACACACACGAAGGCATAAAGAGAATGCTTTGGGAGGAATGGAGGCTCTCTATTATTGAGTCACTTTCATGGATGTCATTTACAATGGGGATAGCCCCCTATTTATAGGGAGAGGCTATGAGTAGCACTCCTCAAATATCTCCTCTAGATATTTCCTCCCTAGACATGTCCACTACACTCTAGAGTCTTCTCATGTACACTAGAGTCCCCCGAGTCCACCATACTCTAGATTCTTCTCTTATTCCCTAGAGTGTTGGATATTTTTCTCCTTGCTTTGAGATTCACCCACACACATGGTTTCACAACACTCCCTTGGGTGAATCGCGCATGTGTACATGCCTCGTTAAAAACCCCCCAAAAACCAATGGGAAAAAAAGGGTAGGAGAAAAGAGTACATTCACACGCTGTCGCCCCATGTTTGCACCTGTTGCCTCGTTAAAAACCTTGCATGAGAAAACCCAAAGTGGGAAAAACTCATCAAGGAAAAAAGAGTACAACAGTTGATGCTTCAATCGGTCTTCGGGACCGACTCGTGATCTTTAGGATCACGACCATGGGCTATGTTATTGGGGGTATGTCTCCCCCTAAACCCTGCAACTCTCTGAGCCGCCTCATGCTAATTCCACTGACACACTTATAGAAACTAGAGGCGGTCAGGGACTTGGTGAACAAATCTGCAAGATTATCACATGATCTTGCTTGTAGGATCTTTATTTCCCGACTCTTCTGGAGCTCATGGGAATAAAAGAACTTTGGAGCAATATGCTTCGTGAGATTGCTCTTCACATAGCCCGTGTGCATCTGTGCAACACATGCCGCATTATCCTCATAGATAATGGTGGGGGTGTCGGCGACGCTCGCACCACATGATTTCGGATGTGGGTAATCATACGCCGCAGCCCACACGCATTCTCGTGCGGCTTCATATAGAGCAATAATCTCTCGAGTGGTTGGTCGATGTGGCAACCAAGGTCCGCTTCACGCACCTCCAAGATACAAACCGCACCACCACGTAGAAACACAAAACCAGTTTGTGATCCGCATTATGTGGGTCGACATATAGCCATTCCACATACTCCACCATGGTTGATTCTTGGTTCTTCGGGAACCACGTACATCAAGGTCCCGGGTACCTTGAAGGTACCGAGGATAGTTTTAACGCCGACCCAATGTCTTTCGGTTGGGGCAAAGACTGCATCTTGCCAATAGATTTACCGCAAATGCAATATCGCCTTGTGCGCTTTGCAAGGTACATCAATTGTCTAATGACACTTAAGTATGGAACTTCGTGTCCCAACACTTTCTCATTATCCTTCCTTGGTCTAAATGGGTCCTTATCCGCTTCTAGGGATCGGACCACCATGGGGGTCTTAAGAGGGTGGCATTTATCCATACCGATTTTTTCAAGTACCCTCTTAGTATAAGTAGATCAAGTTGTACAAACACTCCTTCAGGGGAGGTGTTCAAGCCGCAGCCCAAACAAAACTTGGTTTTGCCCAAGTCTTTCATCTCGAACTCCGCCTTGAGGTAAGCCATTGCTTCCTCAATGTCCTCTCGTGGTCCCGGCGATATTCGGGATCATCGACATAAACCGAGATGATGCGTAAAACCCTTCGTGGATTTCTCGGATAAACACACAGGGACAATCATCATTGTTTGTGTAACCCCTCTTCGGGAGGAAGTTACTCAACCGGTTGAACCACGCCCTTCCTGGATTGTTTCAAACCGTATAATGACCGCCGCAGCGGACGCCGAACATGTTGCGCTTTTGATTCGCCCCGGGGATCTTGAGTCCTTCAGGGGACTCTCATATAAATCTTCGAATCAAGTGACCCATACAAGTATGCGGTCACTACATCCATCAACCGCATTTTTAAATTCAAGTTAGCCGCCATAGATATTAGATATTGGAACGTTATGCCACTCATGACGGGAGAGTAGTTTCATCATAATCGATGCCGGTCTCTGCGTGAACCCTTGTGCCACAAGCCTCGCTTTATACCTTACCACCCGACCATGTTCATTCCTCTTCCTGAGGAAGACCCATTTGCATCCTACGGGGATGACTTTTGGAGGTGTTGGGACCGCAGCCCAAATACCTCTTTTGCAAAGCGAAGCGCAGCTTCGCCTCAATTGCCGCTTTCCATTTATCCCACTCGAGCGCTTCCTAAGGCACTCCGCCAAGGACTTTGGTTCGTGATCCGGATCCAAAGAATCGGCAATTTTTGAGGCAAAATATATGTGTCGACAACAAAGGGGCCTTTCTATGATAAGATTCTCCTGTCTCCACATAATTAGTGGCAATCTCATCATCCAAATTCATTGTGATTTCCCATAACGATTGAGTCTGGGCGCCCGATCCACCAATGCGATATTGAGCGTGCGCCGCATGGTGGTTTCCATCTTCGTGATGGGGTCCTTCAGGGGACCAACTCGACTTCAAATCGAGCCTCAGTAACACCCCCGTGTTACTTACCGCTTAAGTAGTGGTTTGGATAAAATTAAGTTTATTTTATGTTTTTGATCCTAAGTGTGTTGTTGGATGAGGGTTGGATAGTATAGGTTGGGAATCTGATTTTTGAATCAAATTCAAGTTTGAATTGAACTCCAAAACCCTAATTTCCTTTCTTTCTTTTACCCCCTTTTCTTTTATTCAAAATTTATAAAGAATTTGGGTATGGTTATTAAAGCAATTTTGTAGAGTTTTCCAAGTTGAACAAAGTTGGTATTTTGAGTTTTCAAAGTTTAGTTCAAAAATTTAGAGTAATTTTGAAAATACCAAACTTAGGGTTTTGTCCCCTTTTGATTTAAAAAAAACCCTAATTCAAAATCTAAGCAAAATTTGCAAAAACTTCCAAAACCTAGTTTGTAGATCTTGTTGAGATGAGCAAAAGTCATATACAAAGTTTTTCAAGTTGTTACATGATTTCAAAAGTAATTTTGAATTCAAATTTCAAAAGTTTGAACTGCTTTTCAAAAAGTCCTATTTAGAGGCTGATTTTGAAAATGGTCCAATTATGAAATTTGTAGATCTTGAAAAATTAAGGGGGTTACTTTTTGAATTTTTGAAGTTCAGTTCAAATTTTGGGTGAATTTGATCAAAAACAGAAAAGTTAGGGTTTGGGTGTGCTACAAAGATGGCGGCATGGCCGCCCATGTCGCCATGTCGCCGGCGTCCGCCGTGGCCTTCCTCCGGTCTTCCAGGCGTGTCCGCGAGCCACGTAGCTGCCTGGCCACGTCCGCACCCGCTTTGGAGACATCGTGAACCCGTTCGCTCGTCTTTCTTCCGCTCCAACCGACCGTTGTCGTCTTCTTTTCGTCTTCCGCCGCCACCGCCGACGACCTCGTCGCGTCGCGCTGCACCACCGCCATCACGTCCTAATCGCCACCATAGACCACACCACTACCTTCAAAGCCTTTGCGCGTAGCTTGCACCTACTAGCGCCCGCACAAGCCCTCCGAAATCGGCCGCCGCCTTTCTTCTCCGCCGCGGCCGACGAAGCACCACCGAGATCCCGCCGCCGTGGTCAAGTCGCTCCACGGACTTTCTGTCCTTCATAG
The DNA here is from genome assembly GCA_015847255.1 of Hyparrhenia diplandra. NCBI lineage: Eukaryota > Viridiplantae > Streptophyta > Magnoliopsida > Poales > Poaceae > Hyparrhenia > Hyparrhenia diplandra. Next base: position 100,117 of record JADLZK010002168.1, on the reverse strand, counting down.
CATTTTCGCTTCACCTCGACTTGGTGATGCTTATGCGCTCGTCCGTTTTGTCACCGACGCCCGGCGAGTCGAACACGCCGCTGTTGCCCCGAGAGCGCCGCCATTGCCACTGCCACCGCTCGCCGACCTAGTTCCACCGCATCCCCGTCGAAACCAACGCGAGCCTCGTCGTCGCGGTGAGCTCCCGGCCACGCCCATGCCCTTGGTTTTACCGTTCTTGCGCTAGGGTCGCCGGAACGCGCGGCCGACGAGCTTTGCTCACATTCGCCGCCGCCAAGTGGGCCGTGCTTTCGGCAGGGAGCCCGTCGGGTTCGATTAAGCTAGGGTTTTTGGTCGCCTATAGGTGCTAGAGGTGTTGCTACCCTCGCGTTAGCCGGGAGAGCTCCGGTGGTTCCGCTCCGCCGCCGCCCCGCCGGGTGGCGGTGCTCGCTCGGGCGCCATCGGGGACCTGGGAAAACGAAATAGAAGGAATAACAGGGGTCTATATGTAAAGTTCGTGACTCATGTGAATAGTTCTTTGTACTTGTTTGTTATTTTATAAAAGCTTAGGGGTCGCTTCAGAAAGTTGCCAAGCCGTGCTTTAACAGCCGATTTGGGCCTACTTCTCGTTTCTCGTGGCCTACTGCTTACACAAAGGCCGTGCCAGTACGATTCGGGCCACTTTGAGCCCGAGGGTGTTTTCCTTTTTCATAAATGTTTTATCAATTTGTATTTGTTTGAATAGTATCTGCTTTTGTTATTTTCATATAAATTCAAACACTTGTTCAAAAATTCTGAAAATTTTTGTAGAACCTTCCTATGAGTATATCTACCCATGAAAAATTTGAAACTTAGATTTTGAGTAGTTCTTGCATGTTTTAAAATTACAAATTTTAATTGAAAATGCATCTTCCTTGATTTTTAATAATTATTCTATTTATCCAAAAATCATGAAAATTGATTTGGTGCTGTTTTTATGCTATGATCTAGCTGTACAAAAAAGTTTGGGATTATTTTGACAAAGTTTATGTATTTGTTATTTTATGCTTTATGTATTTAAGTGTTAAATGTGATGTTTAGTGTATAATGACTTAGGTTTTTGTGTGACTTTTGGGTTGTCTTGTGAATCTTGGATCATACCACATTTAAGTGGTTCTTGAGAACTCCTTAGGCAATGGTGATGATATCTTCGCAGTAGTTCAACAAGTTGGTTTTGTTGGGTTGTAACTTTATCGTGAAATAGAGTTATTTTCCGATGTTTATCATTTCATGTATCATCAATGCATCATGATTACTATTTCATCATATTAAACAAAGTATCATTCATTACGTATAGTATACGTGAGTGATGTGGTTCACGATGACCAAGTTTTGGAGAAGGTGCATCCACCGAGGTGTGTCGGTGTCAAGTATGACGTTGGCAATCCAATTTCGAATCGACTTTCCCCTCGCAATACAGGCAAGCCCCTGAGCATAAACCCTTCTCTCGTTTATAAATGTTTTATTCACCTTAAGTCTAGTGCAATGTGCATTAAGTTAGTAGGAGTTGGTTGATACCGTTGTCGCATGATTACCTTGATCTACGCTTTTTTCGAGTTTATCCCACTAGTATGAGTAGGTCGATATCTTATGCTTAGTAATGCCTAGATTTCGGTAGAAGTCGAAAGTGATGGTTTTATCATTCGCGAGATATAGGTTTTATCTTTGTTCCTCCCGGCTTTGAAAAAAAAAAAAGAACACCCCGATGGTGGTTCATGAAAATACTTATGGTAGTGATGAATTTGAGATCGGACGGACGTAGGTTGAAAGCCGGCGGGATACCTAGCTGTGCTTGTCCCGTGTTGGTCGCTTAAGGACCGTCCCGTTGTTTGGATTGTTAAGTTCGGGACTTTTTGAACGCAAGTTGCGCCCGAGGCCGCTTTGGGTCAATGGCACGCCCGATCGGGTCACCCTGTGTCGACGAAACTAATCGCCACATGCCCCGTAAGCCCGATCTCGGGGTGTGCCAAATCGAACGGACAACCGCAAGACCGGGAGGAGAGATGGCGGGAGTACATGTTACCCTCGTGGGTTAAAGTCCCGGATTGGAGGTGTACGGTGCTCTCGGTGGCGATGGACCCAAATCCCGTTTTGGACGAACCGAGTGAGGGTTGATATATGCAAGATTATGTGCTACATATATCGTGTGGTTAGGATCCCCACCGGGTATAATCGGTTCATGAATCGCCGTTGCTTCACGGATATGGAGACCCGCTCTTCCGCCTTTCATCGTAGTAATTGAAGAAACACCTGTTACTTATGGTTTTGAAAGGGAAAAGAGATGCGTAGATAAGTTGAGATGTGTTGCTTAAAAAGTGTTTGAGATAGAACAGTGCAAATCTAGCTTAATTAAGCTTCAACAACATTGATGCTAAAAAGATTGAAAGTAAGGATCCACTTGTAGTAAGCTTTTCTCGCAAACTCTCCTTTTCTAGCTCTACTTCCCTTAAGCCAAAGATATCCTTGGAGTCTTTTCTTTTGTCGGGTAAGTCTTATGGAGTACATTGTGTACTCGTGGTTTGTTAACCCTTGTTGCAGTGCTGACTCGTGATGTTAACCAAGGTTATGCCGGTAGGCTCGACATGATCCGGTTTCTTCTAGTTTCCTCGCCTTCCGCAAATTAAGTTAAGTCTACTCAAAAGTAACTTGCTCATATTTTGTAAAATTATGTTATTATTCTTCCGCACTCGATCTATATTTTTGTAACAAATGTTGTAATGTTGTAGCTACTCCTTTGTTGATCCCGTATGAGTGGTGTAATCGGGGTTTCCGATGACACCCGGACAAAGCTTCTTAAGTTATTGGGTGCATCTCGCACAAACCGCCGAGGTCTTTGGGACAAAGACAAAAAGTGGGGGCCCAGAATTAGGAGGTTCTCATTATGTGAATGGTATCGGAGCTCATACTTAGGACCAGCTACAATATTACTTTTGAAAACTTCAAAATAATTTTGTAATCTAAAAGTTTTTGAAAGTAACAACTTAAAAATGATCTTCTTTCTTTCCTTATGCTTGCCGGAAGCTTTCATGAAGATTTTTCCGACGAGTCAAGTAAAAGATTTTAAGAGATTTTCATGTCATCTTTTGAAGACCAACTGAGAGAGTTAACTTCATCGACAATGTTCTCGCTAAGTGCTTTTCAACATCTCATTGGTGCAAAGTGAAGATAGAATATAATGTAAAGCCCTATATCTTGCTAACACGATGAAGACAGAGTACTCCTAACGTTGTGAAGACGAATAGGACGAGCATGCATCATATTATGCATATAATGTTGAATCTTCCTCCTTTTAATCGGACAACTATTTTTCTTTATAGTTGTTTGTCCTAAATTTCGTCCTATACCAAAAGGGCTTTTGTTAAAAGACTTCCAATTGATAATCTTTGCTTCATAAGTTCCTAATCTTTGGGAGCTTGCACCTTGCCATGCCAACTCTATTTAAAAGCTTCAGACTATTCTTTGATTTCTCAATTCATGCATGTGTCAAGTTTTAATTCTTTTCAGCCTTCTCGCACATGTCAATCCTTCCTATTGATAATCGACATGTGTTGGTTGAGAGTTACAATAGTTGTGTCCTATAGTGGAACCATGATCCGTGACCGTGAAAAGCGTCGAAACCCGGGGTCTCCTATGGATCGCGACCATAAAGAATTACCGCCGGCGCCGCTATGTCGGGGTCTATGGTCATGATTCACTATAGTCCACAATTAATGTACTTTCTCCTTCCTTGTAAAAACGAGATTCATATCCATAATTCTTTGAAATTTCCGAAACCATCTTGATTGCAACCATCTCTTGATTCCGACCGCAATTAAGATATCAATTTATTTTGTTTCAAAAACTTCTTGAAGTCCATATGCTTGCCATATTTTCTTGCCCGTTATTTGCCCCACGGATTTGTCACCTTAAAATTTTAGAAATTAGATTTCTTTTAAGGGGAAAGATCTTCATATCCCGCCATTCATGATTATCTTGTTGCATCATTAGTAAGCATCATTGCATTGCATATGTTGTTTATAGCATTCGTGTAATGCATTTATGATGTTTCCCATGTTATCTAAAATGATGTTAATGTTGGTTGTTGTTTGTGTTTCACTCGTTAAGCCTGTGTGTGCTTTTGGTTGAACCCTAGTTCAACTAGGATGTTATGCGTAAATCTTTGCCACGGCTTATGTTGTACCGTGTGGAACCCGCCAAGTCTCTCGTTGGACCTCTTAGATGTTTCTTCAAGAGAGGAGCCCGATGCCATACAATTTCTCTTTGATCTTTAAAACTTCCTTGGCTTTGATCTCGAAATCACCTTCATATTGACTCCACACCTTGGAACTTCCTTTGGTTGCTATCTTTCCTTTGTAAATCCTTGGTCACCATTAATTTGTATCATATGGATTCTCTCCGTGGTTGTGGTTTTGGCCGTGGTGTTATGATTACTGATTTCTAATCATAATCCATTACAAAACTACACTAAGCATTCCCTTTGCCGTGATTTTCCTTGGTTCTTTATCTATATTCTATCCAAGGACTCGTATATCGGATCGCTTGTTTTGTGAGTTCCTTCCTCGAAAGTTACAAGAAAAGGTGACCCTTGAAGAGCAAGTCACCGACATCAACATTAATGGACTACAAGAAGTGGTAGATAAGAGACTCTCATAACCATTTCGAGGGTCGGGATCATTGTGGCATCTTGTTGCCGCCACGTGTCTTCTAAACGCCGTGAGCATCCTCTCCCTTTTCGCTTATGCGTCGTGTTGTTGCGCCTCGTTGTGCCGCCTCGTGCGCGGGTCGCAGCCGTTGTGTCGCACTTCGCGTCTTCGCGCGGCGTCGTCCCTCCTTTATTCTGCACACTCGTGCCGGCTCGACGCCGCCTTCGTCCCCGTCTGGGACCCCCTTCTTCTCGCCTTTTAGAACGGCCTCTCGCACGCCTCCTTGCCGACGAATCCACTCCTCTTATCCTCTTCCTCTCTCCCACCTTGGTTCGCGCAGTAGAAGCGTGCCATGGCCAATCTTGTCCAAAGACCGCGGTGATGCTCCTCCACTCGGCCTACTTCCCGACGTGTTGAGCCCCATCTCTGCCCACCAAGCTATAAAATCTTCTACACGCCCTATCCCTTCCCATCTTCGGATCGAGTAGATCTCGTGAGTTGTTTCTCTCTCCACCCGCTCTCGTCGTGAGGAAGATTGGAAAGCCACCAAGCCGGAAGGAAGGAGCGGATGGACATAGAGCTACCGTGATATGGCGTTCATTGAAGTTTTTGTTCTCGGGATGCTTTTCATCTTGGCGCTTGCAATGATCGAGTGTTCACGAAATCCCCGCTTCTCGATCTGTTGGTCTTTTGCCATGTTCGGATAATCATTATCCTCGTTGTTCCTTCATTGCCCTCGCTTATCGAGGCCGTTTGATTAGGCGTTTAGTTGTTCGTCCCTCGCTCTTAGCCGTGTTGTTCTAGATCCGAGTGGTTTAGTTTTCAAAGTCATGTATTCTCTCTGAATGTACTTTTAGATCTATGTATGTTAATCGCTCTCTCCCCTTCTCATTCTCGCTCAATCTCGGACGAGATTCTCAAGTGGGGAAAGGTCAGAACACCCTAGGTGTTACTTACCGCTAAGTAGTGGTTTGGATAAAATTAAGTTTATTTTATGTTTTTGATCCTAAGTGTGTTGTTGGATGAGGGTTGGATAGTATAGGTTGGGAATCTGATTTTTGAATCAAATTCAAGTTTGAATTGAACTCCTAAAACCCTAATTTCCTTTCTTTCTTTTACCCCCCCTTTTCTTTTATTCAAAATTTATAAAGAATTTGGGTATGGTTATTAAAGCAATTTTGTAGAGTTTTCCAAGTTGAACAAAGTTGGTATTTTGTGTTTTCAAAGTTTAGTTCAAAAATTTAGAGTAATTTTGAAAATACCAAACTTAGGGTTTTGTCCCCTTTTGATTTAAAAAAACCCTAATTCAAAATCTAAGCAAAATTTGCAAAAACTTCCAAAACCTAGTTTGTAGATCTTGTTGAGATGAGCAAAAGTCATATACAAAGTTTTTCAAGTTGTTACATGATTTCAAAAGTAATTTTGAATTCAAATTTCAAAAGTTTGAACTGCTTTTCAAAAGTCCTATTTAGAGGCTGATTTTGAAAATGGTCCAATTATGAAATTTGTAGATCTTGAAAAATTAAGGGGGTTACTTTTTGGAATTTTTGAAGTTCAGTTCAAATTTTGGGTGAATTTGATCAAAAAAAGAAAAGTTAGGGTTTGGGTGTTAAAGATGCGGCATGGCCGCCCATGTCGCCATGTCGCGGCGGGCCCGTGGCCTCCTCCGGGCTCTTCCAGCGTGTCCGCGAGCCACGTAGCTGCCTCGCCACGCCCGCACCCGCTTTGGAGACATCGCGGAACCCGTTCGCCGTCTTTCTTCCGCTCCAACCGACCGTTGTCGCCTTCTTTTCGCCTTCCCGCCACCGCCGACGACCTCGCCGCGTCGCGCGCCGCACCACCGCCATCACGTCCTAATCGCCACCATAGACCACACCCACTACCTTCGCAAAGCCTTTGCGCGCAGAAGCTTGCACCTACTAGCGCCGCTTCAAGCCCTCCCTCGAAATCGGCCGGCGCGGCCTTTTCTTCTCTCGCCGACGGGAAGCACCACCGAGATCCCGCCGCCGGGTCAAGTCGCCCCACCTGAGCTTTCGCTTGTCCTTCATAGCATTTTCGCCACCTCGACTTGGTGATGCTTATGCGCCGTCCGTTTGTCGTACCGACGCCAGCGAGTCGAAACACGCCATGCCCACCGGAGAGCGCCGCCATTGCCACTGTCCACCGCCGTCGACCTAGTTCCACCGCATCCCCCCTCGTTCCGAAACCAACGCGAGCCTCGCCGTCGCGGTGAGCTCCCTTTGCCACGCCCATGCCCTTGGTTTTACCGTTTCAGCCGCGCTAGAGGTCGCCCGAACGCTGCGCCGACGAGCTTTGCTCTGCCGCCGCCGCGGGCCGGCCGTGCTCGGCAGAGCCCGCTCGGGTTCGATTAAGTTAGGCTTTTTGGTCGCCTATAGGTGCTAGAGGTGTTGCTACCCTCGCGTTAGCCGGGAGAGCCCGGCAGTTCGCTCCGCCGCCGCCGCGCCGCCGTGGCGTTATGCTCGCCGGGCGCCATCGGGGACCTGGGAAAACGAGAATAGAAGGAATAACAGGGGTCTATATGTAAAGTTCGTGACTCATGTGAATAGTTCTTTGTACTTGTTTGTTATTTTATAAAGCTTAGGGGTCGTTACGTAAAGTTGCCAAGCCGGGCTTTAACAGGCCGATTTGGGCCTTTACCAAGCTATCGTTTCCGTGGGCCTGTTTACACGCTGCCGTGCCAGTACGAAGATCGGGCCACTTTGAGCCCGAGGGTGTTTTCCTTTTTCATAAATGTTTTATCAATTTGTATTTGTTTGAATAGTATCTCGCTTTTGTTATTTTCATATAAATTCAAACACTTGTTCAAAAATTTCTGAAAATTTTTGTAGAACCTTCCTATGAGTATATCTACCCATGAAAAATTTGAAACTTAGATTTTGAGTAGTTCTTGCATGTTTTAAAATTACAAATTTTAATTGAAAATGCATCTTCCTTGATTTTTAATAATTATTCTATTTATCCAAAAATCATGAAAATTGATTTGGTGCTGTTTTATGCTATGATCTAGCTGTACAAAAAGTTTGGGATTATTTTGACAAAGTTTATGTATTTGTTATTTTATGCTTTATGTATTTAAGTGTTAAATGTGATGTTTAGTGTATAATGACTTAGGTTTTTGTGTGACTTTTGGGTTGTCTTGTGAATCTTGGATCATACCACATTTAAGTGGTTCTTGAGAACTCCTTAGGCAATGGTGATGATATCTTCAGAGTAGTTCAACAAGTTGGTTTTGTTGGGTTGTAACTTTATCGTGAAATAGAGTTATTTTCCGATGTTTATCATTTCATGTATCATCAATGCATCATGATTACTATTTCATCATATTAAACAAAGTATCATTCATTACGTATAGTATACGTGAGTGATGTGGTTCACGATGACCAAGTTTTGGAGAAGGTGCATCCACCAGAGGTGTCGGTGTCAAGTATGACGTTGGCAATCCAATTTCGGAATCTGACTTTCCCTGCAATACAGGCAAGCCCCGGAGCATAAACCCTTCTCTGTTTATAAATGTTTTATTCACCTTAAGTCTAGTGCAATGTGCATTAAGTTAGTAGGAGTTGGTTGATACCGTTGCTGCATGATTACCTTGATCTACAGTTTTTCCAGAGTTTATCCCACTAGTATGAGTAGGTCGATATCTTATGCTTAGTAATGCCTAGATTTCGGTAGAAGTCGAGTGATGGTTTTATCATTCGCGAGATATAGGTTTTATCTTTTTGTTCCTCCCGGCTTTGGAAAAAAAAAAGAGAACAGAACACCCCGATGGTGGTTCATGAAAATACTTATGGTAGTGATGAATTTGAGATCGGACGGGACGTAGGTTGAAAGCCGGCGGGATACCTAGCCGTGCTTGTCCCGTGTTGGTCGCTTTAAGGACCGTCCGTTGTTTGGATTGTTAAGTTCGACTTTTTGAACGCAAGTTGCGCCCGAGGCCGCTTTGGGTCAATGGCACGCCCGACCGGCAGCCCCCTGTGTCGACGAAACTAACCGCCACATGCCCCGTAAGCCCGATCTCTGGGGTGTGCCAAATCGGGAACGGACAACCGCCAAGACCGGGAGTGGAGAGATGGCGGGAGTACATGTTACCCTCGTGGGTTAAAGTCCCTGATTGGAGGTGTACGGTGCTCGGTGGCGATGGACCCAAATCCCGTTTTGGACGAACCGAGTGAGGGTTGATATATGCAAGATTATGTGCTACATATATCGTGTGGTTAGGGGATCCCCAACCGGGTATAATCGGTTCATGAATCGCCGTTGCTTCACGGATATGGAGACCCGCTCTTCCGCCCTTTCATCGTAGTAATTGAAGAAACACGGTTACTTATGGTTTTGAAAGGGAAAAGAGATGCGAGATAAGTTGAGATGTGTTGCTTAAAAAGTGTTTGAGATAGAACAGGTGCAAATCTAGCTTAATTAAGCTTCAACAACATTGATGCTAAAAAGATTGAAAGTAAGGATCCACTTGTAGTAAGCTTTTACGCAAACTCTCCTTTTCTAGCTCTACTTCCCTTAAGCCAAAGATATCCTTGGAGTCTTTTTTTTTTGTCGGGTAAGTCTTGCGGAGTACATTGTGTACTCAGGTTTGTTAACCCTTGTTGCAAAAATGACTCGTGATGTTAACCAAGGTTATGTCGGTAGGCTCGACATGATCCGGTTTCTTCTAGTTTCCCTCGCCTTCCGCAAAATTAAGTTAAGTCTACTCAAAAAGTAACTTGCTCATATTTTGTAAAATTATGTTATTATTCTTCCGCACTCGATCTATATTTTTGTAACAAATGTTGTAATGTTGTAGCTACTCCTTTGTTGATCCGGTATGAGTGGTGTAATCGGGGTTTCCGATGACACCCGACAAAGCTTTGTTATTGGGTGCATCTCGCACAATGTCGCCGAGGTCTTTGGGACAAAGACAAAAGCGTGGGCCCGAAGAATTAGAGGTTCTGTTACCAGCCGCCGCTTCAGAGGGCGCCCTCAACTTCAGGTTGAGCTTCTTCATCCGGGATACCTTAAGTGTGACAAAGGCTTAGTGACTTCGCCTTTGCGGACGTCTCCGCGGGGCCTTGTCCTGAGCACCCGGAGGTCTCCCCCTTTTCCTAGGATTGGTGGAGACTGTAGAGTTGGTATCCTTCTGGGGTACCTGAACTCTCTCCGGCGCATTTACTGCAGGTATATGCGACCTTGTCACTCTTTTATGATCAGTGAAGGCATCTGGCAGCTCATTTGCAAGACTTTGCAAATGTATGATCCTCCGAACTTCCAGTTCGTTTTCACTGGTGCGTGGGTCCAAGGATTGCAACCCAGTTGCTTTCCATTCAATTTCCGGCATTCTTCTGGATGCCGATCTCCCCCTAATGCTGGGAAATGGTCTTCATCGAAGACACAATCAGCGTACCGAGCCGTATGAAGATCCCCAGTCATAGGCTCCAAATATTTGATTATGGACGGAGTTTCATAACCAACATATATCCCCAACTTCCGGTGGGGTCCCATTGAGGTACGCTGAGGTGGTGGTAAGGGCACGTATACCGCGCAACCAAATACACGCAGATGGGAAATACTTGGTTCTTTCCCACGCACCAGCTGTATGGGGGATGTGTCATGATATGCAGTTGGCCTGAGTTGGATCAGTGCTGCAGTAGTACCCTAATATCAATCCTTTTAATTGGCGACCACCAAAAATCAATCCATCTCCCCTTAAATAAGAGAAGAGGAGATATAACTCACCAATATACTAGCACGCCACCCAACTACCACCAACATGATTTTCTTTGTGCCCTCTACTCTCGCTTCGGTGTTGTTGTCGTCGAACTCCAACTTTACCCGATGGAGATGGGGTGGCAGTAGGAGTCACCACGGGAACACACGGATTAGAGAGATCATGCGCGGTCCGCGACGGATCCAATGCAACGAGGACTGGGCTTGGTGCGGAGGAGGAGCCAGCGCAGCTGCCGATAGGGAAAAAAAGAGGAGAGGGAATTATGCGCCTGGGTTGGCAAGCTGAGGTCGAGTTCATTGTTTTTCTCCCTCTCTGTTCCGTGCTGGGGCTAGGACCAAACTCCACATTGGGTGGCAAGGGTCATGGCCCTCATTAATCTTGTACCTAATTAACATTAAAGAACAAAAAAAATTAGCCTATTTTAAGTTCAACTCTCCATAACTACTCGTGTGGATGATGAAACAAAAGTCAAGAGTGTGCAATATATTTAACTAGCAAACATGCCCGTTTGTTTCAATAGGAGATAAAAACTATCAAAAGTTTATGGTATAATTATAACGAGACGAAAGGTATAAACCTATTTATATTTTATCATTTCTATAAAAGTTTTATTCCATAATTTATGTTACGGTCACCATAGCATTCATAATATAAGTTAATGCTTGTACTCCCTCCGTCCCCTAATAGATGTCATTCTCGCTTCCCGAGAAGTCAACGTTTTCAAACTACCGGCAATTATATATTAAAATATATAAATATTTATGCTAAGTAATTAGTATCATTGAAAAGATCTTTAAGTCTAGTTTTTAATAAATTTATCTGGAGATATAAATGTTGCACGCATTTTCTACAAAAACTAGTCAAAGTTGAGAAAGTTTGACTCGGCACGTATCCCGTAGCGACATCTAAAAAGGGACGGAGGGAGTATATATTAACGTAAGTTAATGTTGGTACTAGCTACGTCTTGTTCGCTTAAACATATCAATCCTCTCTATCAACTATTATACAAATATTTTTCTCTCGCAACAATACATCATCCTAGAAACCAACAGAATACCGGCAATGTTGCAGCTAAAACGGGAGCCGAATACATAGAGGTATAGCATTTTTTACAACATCAGAGAGGCAGTGCTCTGACCAGGCAACTTTCGTGCATGTGACGCGCTTTGCCTTTGGTTGCCTGCTTCTTGCTGGTCTCCAAAGGGAGCGTCAGAGACTACACACCGACACAAGAATGTTCATGCATGTGCGATCTGCACTGCCTTTTGGGGATTGGATTTTGCCAAAGTGTATCTCCCAATAAAAATACCATGGTTACAGTTAACTGCTCGATATAATTCCTAACAAGAGCGTAAGTACATGGATTTTGTTTAGTTGATTGAAACCGCAAACAGTACGCATTAAAAATGAACTGTCCATTCTGTCATTGAAAAAAAATGGGTCCCAATCATTGCATTTTTTGACTACTCAATCAATGCAATTGTTGACTATCTATCAGCAACTCGTGTGCTACTGATAGCCTGATAATACCAGTTTTCAACTTTTAATCTATTTATAAAAAAAATAAAAATCTTTTTAAACTACTCTATATATTATTTAAGTTATACTAAGACTCCAAGCATGCAGCACGCTTGCTTGCCTTTCTCAACCTTGCCACCTATCTACTCCAGATGATGATATGTTGCTTGCTTGCTCCCATCCTTTGAAAACATGGTCAATTCTGAACCAGCTTTTGTGCCCCTCGAGCCTCGATCGGCTTGACCAGAGTCTGCCAGGGTTTTGTGTTAAGCTAATGATGCTTGCAGTTGCAGCATGGACACTCATGAACCCAGCCACACAGGCAAGGTTAAAAGGAGAACAAAAACTAGGCCAAAGAATTTAAAAGGGGGAAGCTTTACAACCCTCTGCTCTGTCAAAAAATTTGACTCATGCACGCTCACCAGCCTGCTGGTTGGTGAGTGAGAGTGACTGAGTTGATGCAGAGTTTCCAGTGTTGTAGTTAGCTCCACATGTACTGTTCATAATCACAAGAAGATACATCCCTTGATCAATTTGCCTTGGCATGAAAAGGTGTTTCAGATAGTTCTTTTTTTCCAAAGAAAAAACAGCACATGCGACGGTTTTGAGTGATGCTTCCTTTTACCAGTTATTTCCAGAATTCCAAGAATTGCAAGTGTAAATTGGTGGTCCTTTCAATTCAAAATGTAAGTGCAGCTGAGCAGGCTGAATTTGCAGGACTTGTGGATTGTGGCTAACTGATTATATGAATTCCAAACCTTTATTGGCCTGTTTGGTTAATGTTTTCTACGGTTGATAATCTAGCTGATGCTATTTTATTTCGAGAAAAAAAATGACGTGGCATGGTTGATAAGTTTAAGTGCAGAGCTATGTGCATTGTCTAACCTGCTATGCTACACAAGCCTACAACAGCGATAGCCACAGCCTCTGTAGATGGTTGCATACTACAGTATAGTATACAAAGCATACTACATGTCAATGGAAATATGGTGTGCACGACCCACTCCATTTTGCTACTGCAGCAGCTGCCAGAAGAACAGCTCATGAACGGAAACAAAACAACATGGGAAGACCGATAAAAGAAAGAAAACAACCACATGGGAAGAAGAAGGACATGATTCGAAATGCCCATCCGCCTTCCTCCACTCGCCTTCTCGTCACATGCTGACAAGCAATACATGGCAGCATTCAGCTCGGCAGGCAGTTGCTAGTCAACTGTGCCAGCACAGCACCACTTGATGATCCATGGCTGATGGCCCAGTATGTAGGCCAGCAGCGATGATGTCTTGTTTATATTTAAACCTATGATATGAGACAGGCCTGCACTTTGTTTATCTGCATTCACCAGTTTTTGTTTGTAGGAGTTTCAGAGAGTTTGAAGAGCAGCTGAAACAGATCAAGTAGATGATCTGCCCATCAGATCAGGTTACTAAATCTGTGTCCTCAAGTGATGAGTAAGACAGACTTTCTTGACTCCGATTCTATCCATCAGGAGGAGGCAGGAAGGTTCAGTTCAGATCCAGAGATGCTAACAAGATTTGGAATTTTCAATTGAAATCCATCACCATCAACCTGGCCAACCATTCTTGTTTATTTTTGTTCATGGGTCATAAGTGGCTTCCAAGTTCGTTCACCACTGTTTATAATTGTTCAACCTCTAAAGCAAATCACCAAGAACGAATTCCTCTTAATCTGCTAAGTTTTTGTCAGATCAATGCAATTCCATCAACACATTTTTTTTTATACAATTTCCTGCTTGCTTTACGATCACTACAGTAAATTCAGTAATCAGTCTATATCTAATAAGAAACAAAACAACAGGAGACAAGAAATCAAAATTACAATCTTGTGTGTTGTGTTGAACCAACGTGCAAACCAGATGCAGATCACGAATGGCTTCCTGCTGCCTGGCGCCGGCGACCCAGAGCATTGCCGCCCTGGCCACCGACGGCGGCCTCTCTTCGGCTAGAGACGAGACGACACCACTGCTCCCGGAGCCACCTGCCTCGACGTCGCAAGGCTCCTCGTCCCGGCGGTGCCTCTTGCAACCCGAGGCCATCGCCGGCCACCGGAACGACGCGGCGCGTCTCTCGCCGGCGGCAGGTTCCGCCGCGGTGCCGGGGCCGGGGCGGCGACCGTCCTCCTCTCTCCTGGTGACGGACGCCATCCAGATCTTGGACGTGGAGAAGCTGTCCCTGCTCAGGCTCGCCGCGCCGTCGGCATCCGCGGACGCGGTGGCGGCGGCCTCCGTGACGGCCGTCTCCCACGCACCGGCCTTCTTGGGACACCCGAGGTCGCACGCCGACAGCGCGTGGCGGCGGCGCGACGACCTCGAGCTCGCGGTCCTCCTCTTCGGGGTCGTCGCCTTGATGGTGACACGGAGCGCGGCGTGGTCGTCCATGACGTACTCGTAGGATCCCATGGACAGACACCGCCTCTGCCCGAGACCGAGACTTCCCCTGCCATTGCCGCCACTGCTACCCGTGCCGTCGGCCGCGAGGTCCCTGGCACTGGCATTGCCATCGACGGACCTCAGCTTGCCAAGCTTCACCTCCACGACCTCCTCCACCACGTCCTTGGGCGACTCGTCGCCATCTCTGGCCCCCAAATCACCACCGTCCCTGTCGCCACCCGTCTCAGCGAGGCCATACGAGTGGTGGTGATGGAGCAGGAGCAAGGACGCCGACGGCGACGGCGACGGGGAGCTGGAGTACTCGTACTCGTAGTCAGCGTCGGCGAGGATGCAGCCGCGACAGAGCGGGCAAGTGGAGTGCGAGAGGAGCCAGGCATCGATACAAGGCACATGGAACGCGTGTCCACACGTCGGGAGCAAGCGTAGCTTATCATCATCCTCAAACTCGCAGAGACAGACGGCACAGTCGAACGCCTCGTCGCCACCATCGTGGTGGTGGCGGTTCTTGTCGGCGGCACCAGCGGTGGCGGCGACGACGGCGCGGTAAGGGAAGACGGGCAGCGTGTCGATGAATGCCTGGTCGACGCCGGCGTCGTGGAGGTGGAACAGGTCCTGGAGCTGTCCCTGGAACGCCGTGGGACTGCTGCCGTCGGCCGCGGCCAAGGCGTCACCGACGCGGCGCCGGCGCCGGCGCGCGCGACGGAGGCGGAGGAGGTTGTGAGCTAGGAGGTTGAGTAGGCCGAAGATGAAGAAGACCATGGCTAGGATCGCGATGAGGAGGAGTATACTCGGGCTCAGCTTCCGGTCGGTGGAGGGAGACAACGGTGGTGGTGGTGGTGGCGGCGATGGTGGTGCTGGAGAAGCGTCGTCCATTGGGGAGCGAGTGACTCACAACACCAACGACGGTGAGCAGAGAGCAGAGAGCAGAGCACCGCACACCACCCACGCACGACGACGAAGAGGAACGCGACGTGGTTTGTTTGGTTTGTCTATGGGAGACGCCACATGGCGAGCGAGATGAGACCACGACGCCCGGTGTGAATTGTGAGTGGGGTGAGTGGGGTGAGGCTCTGGGCTCTGGGTGGTTGGCCTTTGTTTGGGATTGGGAGACGGCAGAGGGGTTGGTGAAGGGCGAGACGGCGATGCAACAGAGTGGCAGAGCGGTGATGATGGATTGATGGTCAAAGGGATCCAAGGATTGGGGAGACAAACCAGTCGATCGAGTTGAAGTCTGCAATCTGCAACCAGATACTGCTCGTAGAATTCAGAATGCAGAAAGCCTGCACTGCAGACTGCGAGAGCCGGCACAAGAACTTTCTGCTTGTCCTGGTGCGTGCCTACACTGCACCCAGGTTGCTGGAGGTACTCCTAGTCAAAGCAATGGGAGAGCGAGCCGATATTCTGGCTCGGACAGCGGAGTCAAGAGACACCCCTTGCTCCCCCACCGACGTATCCGTGGTCTCCGCTCGAGCAAGCGTAGACGCCGCAGGCGAAGAGGGAAGCAGGGGCCGACCAGCGCCAACCGGGCTTCCATGGTTTGGCGGCCTCGGTCTGCTCGCCCTGGAGCTGGAGCATTGACTGCGCCCCCAACCGAGGGCTCTGGCTTCGGATTACCGACCTCTGCAGATTTGATGGCCACTTGGAGGGACGTGGCCTGGACTGTCATCCTTGAAGGTCCGCTGCCGTCGCTCGGCACCGAGGCCCCGTCATTCTAGGAGGGGGACGCCCCCAGGCCCGACGACGCCGTCCCTAGAGCCAATGACGCCTCCTAGACCCCGCGGTCTTGGAGGGCCCGGCCGCCCCTCGGGGCCACCTCGGAAGGAGCTTCTTCGGGACCCTCCTCGCCCATCTCTAAAAGGCGGAGAAGCACCCGCCGGGGTCGACTGAGCCGGCACCAGCAAAGGTGTTGTCCGATCTGGAGGCCCCAACCGCGGACTCATTGGGCGAGATCGGCCCGGCGGGCGAGGGAGCAGTGTGTCATGGCCCGCGACCGCGGTGGACGTCACCTCTGAAGGCATGCCGGCTCCGACAGTGGCCGCCACACGGCCGCCAGCGTTGGGGCTGCCGGGCGTGAGGGAGAGGTCGCGCCACTTGGGCAAGTGGTCGAAATCACCCAGGAGCGTGGCGGCGTGGACTATGACGATGAATGTTGCTCGCCGCCACCGGGCTTCCCGTTCCTACTTTACAAGGCGTCGGGATGGATCGGGGGCGGCGCCGTGGCGATGGCGGCGGGTTTATAGCGCTCGGCGGATGCATCGAGGGGTTCGCCCGGTGGGTGCTCAAGAAGGCCGGCCCGTACCTGGCTGCGGGACGCCCGCAACACCCCTATTGCGGACCAAGGTCTACAACCACTCGTCTGGGCTCTCCCTCAGGAGCGCGAGGATAGCAGTACAGCCGCTCGCGAACGTCCCGGTCGCCAGGAGAGAGGAAGCCCTCATCCTACAACGGCGGCCGGCCGGGGAAAACGACGAGAGAGGTCAAGGCGGAGTACGAGGCCATGTTTGGCGGCGACCTGCGGACGCAGATTCCCGAGTCGTTACGGGAGCTCTTCCCCGACCTCGCACGCCCATGGCAATCCCGCGGGCGGTGCGGCGCCCACGCATGAGCGCCACCACAGATCCACGCATCCGTGCGGTGCGCGCAATCTAGATTGTATAATCCATGAGTAATCCGCTTAGAAAAAAAGGTTTTGGAGTGGAGCATCATGTGATATCCTAACTCCCAGGAACGTACGCGCGAAAATGCGACACCGCGAAATCGTGAATGTAAAAACCTTTCTCTTAAATACAATGATGCACAAGTCTTTTGCCCATTCACGAAAAACTAATTTGTAGAAAGAAAGAAAGAAAGATGCACTGCTGTATTATCATCATGGCCCTCCAAACATGGGGCTAATAACATTAACATGTCAACAGTGAACCCGGATGCTGGCCTTGTCGAAAGCTAAGCTGGGACGGGGACGACGCTGGAGCCAGCAGGGTCACTCTCCGCCTGGATCTACCGCCGTTCCATTTGCCACCGGCGACGAGTCCTGAACCGTGTTGCGCTTCCTCAACCTAGGCAGCTAGGCTGGCTTGGCTCCGCAGTCACCTGGGCCGTGTGTTATTTCTTGGACAAGGCCCACCACTACGTGCACGTTTCAGCCCACGGGCTAGATCACAATTTCTGCGAGCTCCCTTTACCCCCATCCCCGACCCCGCCCAAAGCCCAACCACGTTCTCTGCAGTTCCATCGGTTCCAATCCCCCGCTCTGCTTGCACCGTCCCCCACCTGCCGGCGTCGATCCCCACCCCACCGGCTCCTCCATGTGATGCTTTGCATTCTCTTCCTCGACGAAGACGCTGCCAGCCGCACCTTGCCTAACCGCCCCGCAGTCCCAGGCTATGCAGCTGCTCCCCTGGTCACGAAGCTTCTACAATTGGGTGATGGCCACGGCAACGACGAGCACAGGAGTCAAGGGCGGAGATGCGACTGGGCATGTAAGTTGGGATCTAGAAGGTGAGTTGATTTTCTATTTCCGTCAGCGCATATTCTTTGTGGAGGAGGAGTAAAATTTGTCTCCATTATGCCGAATGATAAGGTTTTAGGGTACTCCCATTGTTGATTGAAACATCTTGACGCCGATGGCGACGAATGAGCTGAGCCATCTGCTGCTCCAGGACCGAGGCTGAGGCCAGTCTTGCTGCTACGTGCGTCTTCATTTTTTTTTTTTTTTTAGTTTTCCTTTCCAATTTTTTTAGTGATCCAGATATTATAGTCTAAAACATCTGTATAAATTACAGGAAATACTAGGGACTGTCAGGAACATATGTTCCGTTTTGTTGATTTTAGCACCTACTCCATGTTTATATAAATTGACAGTTTTGAGTGGTCATCGAAACTGACCTCTTAGTGTTGCAATTTCATTTTTGTGGGTCTATGAAGATTCCTGTACTGTCGTTAACTTATTGGAGGAGTTATTGGATCCAAATATGTTCAATGATTGAAGGAGTTATTGGATCCAAATATGTTGTACCATTGAAGGAGTAATGTTTCTGACAAAATGCCATGTTGCTGATGCCCCTTATTTTTTTGCCCCAAAACATGCACTTTTATCCTCACCTTTAATAGCTATATATTGTTTTTTTCTCCTCTATAAAAAATATGTTTCTCTGTGTTCTGAACTGAGGCAGGAAACATATTCTAATTAATGAGCCTAATCATTTACATCTTGCTTATATATAGGTAGTGTGCCTATGTGAATAAGTTCGACAGTTCTGTCCTATAGAGTTTTCTTTGATGTTTTTTCTTAAACTTTAGAGGATAGTAAATAAAGACGATTACTCAACTACATTTTACGGCTCTACATTATGCCATTCAGCATGCTTCCACTGTCAAGCTGGAGACACCAGCCAACGTATATTTGATGCTTTTATGGTTTTCAGCTTGTGCTGTGATGGTGGATAAGTTTTTATTTGGTGAAAGATGGTCATCGTCTCATCGACTAAGGTAGCGTGTTTACAAATCTTCTTCGTTAGTTCTTTTATTTGTTACGTTCTTCTGTTGCCCTTATTTTTTTCCTAATAAATTGTTTTCCATAGAAAATGGATGCTATGAGTGGCCCACTGAATTCTGGCTATTCACGAAAATGCGTGAATGATGTGATTATAATTATATCAAACCTATTTATTAAGATATGCATTGTTTTAACTCTGACATATTTATGTGAAGTTGTTAAAACGACTATGCTTGGTAAAACAGAACCTTTTTGTTGTGCATGTTAGAGCAGATCTCTTTTTTTTTTCTAAAGTCAGTAATCTCAGGGTAGAGCATTGGGGAGGAAGAGTAAATGGGATCTCAGACTCAGTTGATATGAATCTGTATTAATGAGGGTTGCTTCTAGAAATAGTTATAATTTGTAGTAGTAGTGAAATATGTCAGTAAATAATTGAACGCCTCCTTTGCCATTGGCTTGATTCAGGGCAGCAAGAATTTACAGATTTTCTTATGGTTCAATTAGTCCACTTTTATTGTTCATCGCTAGGCTTGCAAGATGAAGTCTATGTAATTCTTCATGCAAGTTTACATGCCCTGTAGTTATTGTACAGCTGAATTTAGTGTAATCAAATTCGTCGTTGTCTCTTGCAGCCTGGGTGTGTGAAGATTGTTTTTTTGCGATCACGCCTAAGCGCGTTTTTCATTAAGCAGGAAGTGTGTGAAGATTGTTGTTAGTATGTTTGATGATCTCCTACTTTAAATCTAATGCTACTTCCTTACGGTTTAGCATGTTAAGTTATCTGCTTCTATGCCATCTGTAATTTTTCAAATAATAATTTTATTAGTATCATGGTCGGTTTCTGCATGACCGATTATTTGATCTGAGCCCCTTGATTTCAGAAAAACTATCCAGTAGGAGATATTGGCAGTCAAGCAGCTACCGAGACCACTTATTTGTCTAGGGGATGAAATGGTTCATAACTTCATAATCTATTCAGCAAAGTAAGATATAATCCTAATTATTTTGATCTCTAGAACTCCAGTTCTTTTATATGTTATGTGGATCTACATGGAATTGACATGCTGAACTGAGACAATTTCATTTAAGAGACAGCTATAAGCATCTGTCCTTCATGTACTTTTGCCAAGAAAATTTATGGACAAAGAGGTATAACCCTTCACCACTATTTTTTTCTTGCACTCTTGGCTTCTCTTAAACTAGTATCCCGACTGCATGATCTCTTCTTTCTCCAAACTTTTCAGGTGGGAGTAAACATGAACGCCCTACTTCCATCGTGGTTGTCATGGATGAAGCGTGGTTGTCATGGATGAAGACTATACACAGTGTGTTATTTGACATCCTAGTGAAGTGTTTTGAATGAGCACTGCAAGAACATATTTTCTAATTAACTTTACTTTTGAGTTACTGTAGGGAACCTGCTCGGCAGGTGCCAAAAGAGCCCAAATCCTCGTGTTGTGAAACTCAGGCAAGCAATGAGCAAAAGCCTCAAGAAGTGTAGCTTAGCTCTTGCATCTTCAGTTCGTAGGGAATCTATTGCCTAACCTGTGCTCTTTTCTTTGAAACAGGGAAGTTGAATTGCTTAAGAACCCACAGTGCAACTTCCCCCTGAGGAGCCTTAGACTATCGACATTCGACTGATTCTGAAAAACATTTTCATTTAATGTCTAGTTGTATCATTATTGTAAGGTTGAGCCTTTGTTCCCCTATATATAGAATCTGAAGCATAGACAAGCAATAAACCCATGGGCTTATGCAAGTGTTGAAATCTTATAGTGAGTTGAGATACCTGCTTATTGTTTACAAACCTGCAAATCCTGGGTGCTTATGCAAATGTAATGACTTCACAACTATCGCAGCTGTCTCAAATCTTGAAATGCTGGACCAAATTCGTCATCAACCATAAAAAGTGTTCTACAGACCATGAGTTTTTTTTTTTTTTTTGACAAGAAACAAAGCATGTATTATTATTGGCAAATTGCCTATAACACAGTACAAAGTTGGATGTTCACATTTTTCAGAGCTTCCATGAGAGGGCATCTGCCTTCATGATTTGTATTAAAGCACAATTGATTTGCAGTAGTAGTTCTAGGATGATGCTTGTATGCTTGATTGGCTAGACAGTGAGCACTGGAATTCAATCTTCTGTCAATCTTGATTACTAGGCCACCTGAGTCTGCTTGTTCGAAGAATGTGTGTGTGGTGTGAAAACTTGATACCTCCAATCATGGTTGGAGTCGTAGCTTTTGTTGGATAGGATGTTGACTAGAATTTGGTTGTTGCTGAAGAACTTGACCTGTCGCATGTTGATTTGTCTTGTGATCGTTGCCGCCACTGCAGCTGCAGCCTTTGGAGCATAAATAATTGTTGACCGAATACTAATCCTTGTGAACAGGAACAAATGTAGTTGTGACAATAAAATTCCACTATGAACCACAATATTTTCGGTGTCAGATCAATAAATCCATATGGAAAAATGAATCCTTAGTAACCATAAAAATCATTATCAAACTACCAATTGTTTTATGTGTTCCACCATCAAATACATGTATGACTAAAGGATAAAAAACGTATAGATTAATAATTATATAATAAGCAAATCTGAACTGGCCAACAGGTACCAAGCGTGCAAATTTATCATCTATTCTTCCTTTTAGATGCCTGTATGTATATATATATAAATCTTCCTGGACCGACGGAACCTGACAAAAAGGAAAAAGACGCCAGGTGGTGGACGAGAAACAACAGGCCGAATGTGTTTGGTTCAAGGAATGGCCGAATGAGGTGGTTCATGTTCTTCTTACTCATTACATCTTTTGGGGGGATAGAATTGGTTGATCCATCACCATATCATTTTCTCACGAGGAATGAGTTGATCTCACCAAAAATCATGAAATGAACTCATGATGTGATTTCACAAACAACCAAAACCAAACACACCAGAATAACGTGATTTCAGAAGCTAATTAGTATAGGTACGAATTCACCAACTCGATCCGTGTCTGAACTCCGTCCAAAGCAGACTCGATGAACAAAACTACAAAAAGGTATCATCTTCATTCCCAGCATCAAGCGGTAGAGGATGAATATGGATGATCAGCCAGAGAAATTGAGGAAGAAGCGTGATGCTCCATCCAGAGGAGGAGGAACAAGCGCCATGGCTTCCTCTGCGGCCGCTGCCATCTTCTTCATTCGGCGTCCAGAATCTGCTGTCGTATATAGGCGGTGGAGGCCTGACACAGCGCCTGCTTGCCGCGAGCATCCTTTAGCTGATGATACTGCAGCTTCGAACGATTGTAGCCCTTGTACTCCTTGTGGCAAGCAAGGCAGCGCACCCACTTGCCATCCTTCTCGCCGAACAGCCCCAGTCGGGTTCTTCCTTTCTCAACCTCACTCCTGCATGAATGCATGCATAAATTTAGCAAACAACATGCCACCACACCCGCGCCCCCCACCCCCCACCCCCGGGCCACCCCCTCTCTCTCATATAATCCTAAGCAGAGCAAGCACGTACATCTGTCATTAATTAAGACTTACCGGAATTCTGGGAAGTAGACCTTGAGGTAGTCATTGACGCAGCGGTGTGTTTCATTCGTGTCGCCGAAGAGATGGTTCTCACTGTAGAAAACGCAATTAAGGGGTGCACGAAATAACTAGAGCTGTTTATCCCTTTGATCATTGAGGTTACTGGAATTAAGCAGACAACACACTATCTTTTGTACGCAAAATACTAGTAGTAACAAGCAGCTCATTTACCTTGGCGGGCTTCCAGTCCTAGCTGTTGTCTCTAGCTGGGCCCTTAGTGTGTCCACAAAAGGGTTGCCAGTGCTCACGCCATCAGGATAAACACCTCTGATGTGCTTACGGTAGTATGATTCAGCTCTAAGAGTATCCCCTTGCTTTCTGATACTGAAGTAAGCATGCCCTCTCAGCAAAATGACGAGCTCAGGGTGAGCCCTAATGATGTCACGATCATCCGCCTCAATGTCAATGGCACCATTTGTAGCTTTTCCTTCTTGGACCATCAGACCAAGAATGTCTAATGCACGGTCCGACTCCCCTTGGCGAAGACAATGCTGCAGGTCATTAGGACCAAGCTGCTCCACTTCAACTACAGGCCTGCAGTGTATTGAAATCTGAATGTCATTCCATTCGCTACATCATCACCACCACTCAATACATTTAACCAGCAATGATTGAAATCACTGATAAACTCTAGCTATGATTAGACATGGTTTCACAAACTTCTTACCCTGCAGCGCTAGACCCAGCACCTCCAAAACCTTCTAGCAGCGGAAGGGGATTCTTCTGTGACAGCAACCTGGACATACAAAAAAAAAAAATCAATATAACAATGAGGTGCAAAGTACAGAAGCAAATGGGCATTCCCATTATAATAGAGAAGACGTCTGCGTGTAACATGGATCCTAAGAATGTTTGCGAACGTTAATTCTCAATTCTCAGATTCTAAGGACTGCTGAAGTAATATTTTTATGTACCAAATCAATCCCACAAAAGATCTGTACTTACGTATATAACTGATCGAGCTCTTCGTTTTCACCGTCGTATGCTTCCACACGGTGATGCCCTTGGAAGAAGGGTGTTGGCCTACATATATAACAGTCAATAATCAGTCTGGAAAGTTTATACATTTACACACCAAAATGATGTAGATGAAGATTGTTCAAAGGTGCACTGCAGAAACAGATATCATAAATCAGGAGCAAATTGTTGTACAGTGTAATAAACACAAGCAAAAAAAGAAATACAGGTGGTAGTCCCAAATTAATCATGCAATGCAATTTAGTGGCCTTACAGATGAGTGATCTTTCTGATCTCTGATGCAAGAACACATTTTCATTTCTATTCAGATGAGTGATCTTTCTGATCTCTAATGCAAGAACATATGATGGCTAGATGATGCAATTATCCACGTGATTGCACATGTTGGGCTAAACAAAAACTTGTGTAACAAAGGTAATTCAGAACTTCATTGTAGCAAGTGCATGATTTTTTTTTCTAGTTTCACAATTCAAATTTAAATTTTACGAATTATATACGTATATATAAAATATATATGTCCTGGATCCTTCCATTCCATCAATATTTTTACTTGCAAAATTTTTATGCACTTCATTAGCTAGATCTTAACCCCAACGTGAACACTAGAGGCGTTCTAGAACAACATTGCGGCAAGGAGGCAGTGCACACAACACACGTACCGGCCGTGGCTTTGGGCGTTGGGGAGGCCGACGCCGGCGTGGTGGTAGTTCAGCATACCCGTCTGGAGTGTGGTGTCCCCGGCGGTGCGGAAGCAAGGCGATACGGAGCGGCTCCCTGGGCCAGCGGCAGTGCCCCCCTGCGTGTACGTCGACTCCGCCGCCGGCGCGTACCCGGGGAGGCTTATAGCGGCCGCGGGAAAGCTGTTGATGATGCCACCCATTCGTAGCGCCGCGGACACTGCTTCAGCGTTGGCGCCGTAGGCGGGTAAGACGGCGGTCACGCCGTGCTCCGCCGCCGCCGCCGCCTCATAGCTGGGCAAGCTGACGGCGGCGAGATAGTTGTCGATGATGCCACCCATTCGTAGCGCCGCAGACACTGCTTCGGCGTTGGCGCCGAAGGCTGATAAAACAGGGGACACGCCGTGCGCCGCCGCCGCCGCCGGCAAGCTGACAGCGGCGGGATAGTTGTTGATGATGCCACCCATTCGTAGCGCCGCGGACACTGCGGGTAAAACAGGGGACACGCCGTGCGCCGCCGCCGCCGCCTCATAGCTGGGCAAGCTGACGGCGGCAGGATAGTTGTCGATGATGCCACCCATTCGTAGCGCCGCGGACACTGCTTCGGCGTTGGCGCCGAAGGCTGGTAAAAACAGGGGACACGCCGTGCGCCGCCGCCGCCGCCGCCTCATAGCTGGGCAAGCTGACGGCGGCAGGATAGTTGTCGATGATGCCACCCATTCGTAGCGCCGCGGACACTGCTTCGGCGTTGGCGCCGAAGGCTGGTAAAACAGGGGACACGCCGTGCGCCGCCGCCGCCGCCGCGTACATGGGCAAGCTGACGGCGGCGGAATAGCTATTGATGGTGCCACCCATTCGTAGCGCCGCGGACACTGCTTCGGCGTTGGTGCCGAAGGCGGCGCTGTGCTCCGCCGCCGCCGACGCCTCATAGCCGGGCAAGCTGACGGTGGCGGGGTCGATGATGCCACCCATTCGTAGCGCCGCGGACACTGCTTCGGCGTTGGCGCCGAAGGTGGGTAAGACAGGGATCACGCCGTGTGCCGCCGCCGCCGCCGTCGCGTACCTGGGCAAGGTGACGGCGGCCACTGGCCTCCCGGCCTCCGTGTTGGTGCAGAAGACCGAGAACACGGAAGGCTCCCCGTGCTCGAGCGGCGAGGAATTGGTGTTTAAGTTGCCCGACCGGAGCTCGGCGGCCACGGCCGCCTCGGCCACGGCGGCAGTACTGAAAAGCCGGGAGCACGGAGAGGTCCCCGACCTCTGGCGCCCGCACGAACCGCCACGCCGCCGCCGCCGCCGCGTGCCCGTTGTTCTCCATGTCAGCGAAAAGGCAGACTTTGAGATTTCTCCCTCTGCGGCAACTATTGATGAGAAAGTGAGAGGGTTGCGACTGAGAGCGACAGCGGCAGGAAGTCGGTGGAGTTCATATATATAGGCGGGAGAACACGCTCGTCGCATCTCATGCGCATGGACGGACAGCGTGTTAAACCTTTTCACTCTCTTTGTCTTTACATAGTGAAAAAGTTACGGCAATAAATATGAAATCATCATGTAAACAGCCAGGTTAATAAACACGCAGAAAGGCACTGACAAGCCGATTCTACGGCTATTCGAAACTTGTTTCCATTCCTAATAGAGTAAGTAGTTATTTGGCTTTTGGATTCGAACATGCATCAGATCGGATCGTGGATATGAGCATAGTACCTTGCAAACTTCTCTTACTTTTTTTTTTTGCCCATTTC
Source organism: Hyparrhenia diplandra (assembly GCA_015847255.1). NCBI lineage: Eukaryota > Viridiplantae > Streptophyta > Magnoliopsida > Poales > Poaceae > Hyparrhenia > Hyparrhenia diplandra. The sequence continues at coordinate 74,314 of JADLZK010002168.1, read as the reverse complement.
TGTTGCCACTGTTTTGCCCAATCAGTACTTCAGCAGTTGCAGGTTCATGGGAGTGGCAGGACGGTTGAAGTAAATCATGTCTGCCATGAGTTGGAGGTTTGCGTAATCTTTTTGCGCAAGTTCACTAACGTCTGTCCATTTAATACATAATTTTGGCAGGATTTCATTGTCAATCAGATGAGCAGCTATCTGATGCTTCTCAGTTGTGTTCTGGTAGCTATTAGTCCAAATTCGCTGACAGTGACGTTATCACGTTGGCCCTCAGCCGCACGCACGTACCACCAACCACAGCATGAAACAGCGACGTCGTGACCCGCCGGCGGCGGGGGTACTTTTTAATCTTTTATATCTCTCTGCTGTTTCTGCCCAACAACTAAGATCACTTGTGTTTAGATGCCGAAACTGAAAATCCAAACTCACTATTCACCCCATCACATCAAAATGCCGCATTACACGTGTATCGGCCACTAAATGTAGGTAAATAAAAACTAATTACATAGTTTTGATGTACCCACGCAGGCGATTCTTTTTTGGCTGGATTACGCCATGGTAGGATAATGTTTACTACAAAACAAAACGAAACGTCTTCGCTTACTTTTTGATTCGAACGAGTGTTTTTTTCATCTTTTCCCACCAACTAAACACAAGCCAACAAGTGAAAAAGCCGTGAGGCAATTCAGATGGATTAATATGCGTAGTACTCCGTTTGCCTTGCCACGTGGTGACTTGTTTCGCTGACTTTCTGCCGAGAAACAAACCCTTTGCCAACTTGCACCGCCATCACTTTGCCGCCGGTGAAAATTTCCACCATCCCTACGCCGCCGATGGGGAAAATCCACCATCCGCGCCGCGCCGCTGCCCTGAGTTCATGCGTGCCTCGGGGAATCAGGGGCTCGCCCATTTGTATGGCAGCAACGAATGCCGTGGGCTTTGGCCGTGTCTTCACCTCGATCAGAAAGCAATGGCGGGTGCGCTCTGCTAGTGATGCTGGTTGTGATAGTACTGGTTTGGACTGTGGACCATCGCGATACGGATCGCGTGGCCGGCCAACGGGTCACGTCGCTTTCTTTACCATCGCTGTTCATGCTGCGCTAATGATATATATATAGTGCTAGTTTTGTATATAGTACTAAATAATTTTTTTAAGACCACGTCGAAACATGTTTTTCATTAAACATATAGAAAGTTACAAACATACCGAGACGGACTGGCAACAACACGTTACCACCGCCAAGAACCCTACCACTACTGGTTTACAAACGTTTGATTACATGATTGAAACAATCTTTTGCGACAATAGCCAACCTGCAGCTCAAATAAGACCTCGCAGCACCCTCAAATGCCTATTGTCCGCTGACACCACAGCTGAGCTTCATCCTTGATGGCATCGACGATCTGAAATGGAGTGGAGACCGTTCCGTTGAACATCCTCGCATTGCGCTCCTTACAGAGCAGCCACCCAATTAGAAAGAAGAGGGAGCTGAAACCACGACGAAGCAGCGACGGAGCCAAGAAAGTTTTTTAGGACGGGCTGAATGAAATGCAACAGCAACTTAACTCTACTACATCATGGAAAAAGGAGACAGATCGTTCATACCGAGCCCAATTACAAAACTAATAAATGACGTGTCACGTTGCCGCACATTATTCCTCCGAAGTAGGAACCTACACAATAGAAATAATTGATTAGTCGCCAAAGGATGCTAGTTCAGTTGGTCTAGCGCTTCCAACGGCACCCTCCAGGTCCTAGGTTCCACTCCCATCGGGAGCGAATTTTCAGGCTAGAGGTAAAAAAAAAAAAAAAATCCCCTCGCTGGCCCCGTGTGCCAAAGCACTGGTAATGACAGCCCGTCCCCCGACACCGGGCATTTGGCCGAGGCGACAACGGTGTTAAACCGGTCCGTTGACGGTGGTTCGGCCCAGTTCACGGTCCCCACGGGGCTTGTCCCATTAATCCAGTGGGGGCCGGGGTTCGGGGATTTTCGCGATCCGAGAGCCGAGAGCTTCTTCTTAAGCACACAATACCGTAGGGGCGGTCTTTCCCCCCACCATCCGAGTTTTTGAAATAATTGATTAGTCAAACATATATCGACCTCCAAATTATGAATTAATAGTTGAATAGCCACGTCAAGTTGCTCTCGTTAGTCGTGCGATTGAGGTTGATCCACTTCGCTTGGAGCGGTTTTATAAAATAATTGTGCAAGGTTCTTTTTTTGACATACTTGGAAATTGAAATTGCACAATCAAACATTCAATTCAATCATCAAATATTCAATTGAATCACTTCCACCTAAAAAAATCACATGAGTGTAGGTATTTTTAAACCGCTTACAATAAAGATAATACATACCGCAAGCACATAGATAAAATACGTTGTAGCACTTCAACAAAAGATAAACTCTCGGTTTTAATATCGAACCCAAAGGAACGGTAGGTGAATATAACAAAGATCTAACTTTACCCAAACTTCACAATCAAGTTACTTAAGAAACTAGCGTAAAAAAAGGAGATTCCTCAAGTAAATCTAATTCAAACACTCATAAGTGTTGCTTCATACTGCCTATCTAGGGCGCTAATTCTTAAGAGTAAGACAAAATTACCCTACTAAAAAAATGTACTAATGTCTACCGTTAAGCCTATTAACGAGAGGTGGGCTACAAAGGATTCAATGAAGCTATAAAAGTCACCTTTGTAATCCTACCACCGATTCCAGCCAATAGAGGGGCATTCACAAATAACCCTAGTCTAAACACCATGCTTACACTAGAAATTACTCCCTTAATCAAGTAATGACCAAGATTAAAGTACTCAAAGAGAGTTGCAAACAAAAAGAACAATATAAACCAATGCTTACTTTAATAAGAAGTTGACTCACTAAAGAATCTCTGGAGCAAGTTCTTCTCGCGAAGAACTTGATCCCTTGAAAACTCTACACGAGAAGATCCGACAGTAGAAGCTCCTCTAATCTACTCATTACTAGATCTAAACTATTTCTAATCATAGACTAATTCTACGAATTAGTCTAATCTTGATTGCTAATCATATCTCGTAGTAGCTAATTGGAATTGCTCTCGGCTTTGACATGAGGATAATGAATTAGGGTTTTAGGGTGGAGCCCTGTCCCTTTATTTATAGCCCTGAGGGATGGATATGAGTCGTTGGATCAAACCGACTTAAATCAATGGCTAGATATGATTCTATGGTTCCCATAGGTCAGTGGAGGAAGGTTCCAGAAGCTGGACACGTGGAGTGCCAGGGAGTGCTGCGCGTCCCCACACGTGGTGCCGCCTAGCCCCACATGCTAACGTGTGGGCCCAACCTTGCGAGCTGTCCTCTTTTGTCCTTTAGACCCTTAGAATTTATACTAATCGCCTTGATTTGGTCCTTTTCTTCAATTTCTCTATTTCTTCTCTTTTTCCCTATGTATTCTATCATTTTCCTGAGTTCACCTACAAAACTAAGTGTGCAAAAACTCATGGAAAACATTAGTATAAACCCTATCTTCTAATGTTCTTGTTCCCAAAAAGTTCTATTATTTCATGATAAAAAGTGGACGATAACTACCGTCAACAATGAGGCTCGAGCTCACCTTGCCTAGCGCCCGCGATCGCGAGATGCTTGCAGTCCGAGCGGCGGAGTAGGCGAGCGGCGTCGACCCTGGGCGCCCTCGCCCTGCGGCGGCTTGCCGCACCCCCGCTTCGCGGCGGTGCCCGCCCTCATCGTCTGAGCTTGGCGCTATGTGGTGCGGCTCGTGGCGAGGATGCGGCGTTGTCGCGCCGAGAGGATGATGATAGGATGCGGCGTTGTGGGTTGCGGGAGGATGCAACACCGTGGGGGTGGGGGATTGGAATTTGGGTAGAGTTTTTCTCATTGGGCCTTGACTAGACTATATTACCTATTGGCCTAATTAGAAAAAGATAAATCTCAGCCCTCCAAGCTAGGATTGTTGGCTCAAATTTGAGGTGGGGCTCCAGGGGGCTTCCCCTTCTAACGTCGCGGTAGGGGGGCTTGAGCCCGCCCGCCCGGAACCGTCGGCACAGATCCCCCTCGCCACCACATGACTGCCTCCTCCTCCACCATGTTCACAAGATCTTGTGGTTGAAACCTTGTAAGGAACATGTGCTAGACTTCATGACTTGTGTAGCAGCCACGAAGTAGATGGTCCATTATCTCCTAGGCATGATCAAACATAACATAATCACTCATCGCCTGAAGGCCATGGTGGAATTTGCGCTTTGTTGTCCATCAACGGCCATGTAGTTTGAGCTAGAAGAAGAAACGCACCCGAGGCGGCGCAGCTACCTTCCACAATTGCTTGGCCCCAAGTACCGGTGATGATCCAACAAACATCACCCCGTGCGCCAAAAGCGGACAAATAAGCATGACCCTCGTCGTGAGGTTCCATGAGAATGTGTCTAGTTGGTCCGAGAGATGCACCTGTTCTAGAAAGATCACGAAGTCGGGCGGACTGCAGCATGAGCTGCATGGTGGCCGCACCGTTGATGTGCTTGATCTAGGCATAGTTATTGATAGCCTCAACCATTGTAACCCTCTCTTCCTTGGGCTAACTACAGCAAGCATAGCCGATTGTCGGACCACAGATATTCTAGCCAATGAGCCATCGATCCCTCGAGAACAAGGTGGACTCGTCGTTACCAATTGTGACCGTTGTCGCCGCCTCAAACGAGCTAAAAGTGCATGTTCCTTTGTCCCCTGAGCACGCCTACATTGCCGTTCCTTCCACACCCACTACGTATGCAAAGCAACCCTTGTGCATCTAAGACCGAGAGATTCCAACCCCCCTCCCAACTCCTTGGGCAAGCGGCGATCCACGCAACCTTCACGGTAGCCGCAGCCATCCCAGATGAAAGCCTGATGAAGCTTGTCAATGACGCCAATCGCCCAAGGCGATAGACAGAGGGCTATCAAGGTGTGAATGGGGATAGTCGACATGGTTGCCTAGACCAACATAGTGCTACCAACAGTAGTGAGAAGATTACCCTTCTAGCCTAGGATATGAGCAGCAACCTTGTCTACCAGAGGTTGTGCTTCAGAGTGCCTGAGCTTGTTCACAAAAAGTGGTATGCCCAAGTACCGGCAAGGAAAACACTCCATACGACACTCTAGGATCCTCTAGATGCATTTGATGTCCATGTCCAAGCCATGGATGGGCGTGGCCACACATTTGTCAAGATTCATGAAGAGGCCTGGCCAAGCCAAAGATGACTAGGACCCCCGGACAGCCAACAGGCTTGACTCACCCAACTTGACAAACAGACAAGGTCGTCCGCAAAGAGGCTCACTCTAGAGCCGGATAAGACAATGACCTCCATTAGGAACCCTTGAAGCTCCACCCATTGGAGTAGTTGGTTCAGCACTTCCATTGTGAGCACGAACAACATGGGTGATAGAGGGTCACCCTGCCTTAGTCCCGTGCATGACAAATTATACGCCCAGACCACCCATTAAGCAGAATCTTGGTGCTTGTCGTGGACAACATAATGGAGATCCAATTACGCCAACATTGCCCGAAGTCCAGGGAGAAGTGTTGTTTTTTAATAGTTGTAGATTATCATTCTTGCTTTTCCTCGCTTAATTAGCACCAGATGTAAATCATGTTTGCCGACGGTGGAGTTGGTTGTATGGCCTTCTTGCATCAAGTTTAGTTAGATCATCTATTTATTCTAGTACTACTAAGGGGGGGTGATTTGGGCCGAGGATTTCATTGTTTTTTAGCATCACGACTTTTATTAATTAATTACAAGATTACAATCATTGGTTCCTAGTCCCTCAAGCCACTCGGGACGTAGTCAATCCAAAATGAGAGCGATCCGAGGTCGAGACAAAGTTAGCACAACAATGTGCCATCGAGTTGGCCTCCCGACACACCCATTCAACATGAAAATCAACAAAACTCCAGCCTATCTCTGTGATATTGACACATAAACCCCCTATCGAAGACATGCACCCTGAATCAGCTTCAATAAGAATCTTCAGTCCTCGGCAATCCATTTCTAGAATGACTCGATCATAGCCAATTTTCGAGGCAAGCTCCAGGCCCTCTTTAGCGGCCATGGCCTCTGCCGTTAGAGCGTCCGGGACATCCTCATGCCCGCGCTGCCCGGCTAGTACTAGCCCCACGGTGATCACGTATGACGACTCCTGCACTCCCGCCGCATGTGATCGAGTCAAACGTAACATCGGTATTAAACTTGAGCCACCCCTCTTCTAGCAGGCACCACTTCACCATTTTCTCGGCATCTTTGCAGGGCTGGGCGGCACCTTCAAAGAGATCAAGTCCTCCAAAGACGTTGGCGATGTACCATGTGGTAGCCCCTGGTTCCCAGACCTTGCGGCCATGGCGGCGCGTTCCACCCCATCGATAGCGACCACGCCTAGCGACTCAAAATCATCGCAGTCTTGGCCGAGCATATATCAGGCTTGAGGATATCCATAGCCCATGATAGTGGATGGAGATTCGGAGCAGATGAAATCTCATGTTTGGTTTTGGAAATTGATGACGACACTTGTGGACTAATCCTTTGCTCTAAGTGGATGATTTGAGAAAGGAATAGGTTGATGACAAGGAGCATGATGATCATGAACATGGACAATGATGGTTGACATGATGGATCGTCAAGCTTCGGTGATCGGCTTGAGAGGAACCCGGGAGATCAAGGCAAAGGTATACTTGATAGGGTTTTCCTTTCGGTGATCAAGACACGATAGAGCGTGTGATCACATTATAGGATAGATAGCCGACTATCAAGAGGGGATGCCGCGACAATCCTTTGGTGAAGTGCTTCTAGGCCCATATCGACTTGCATATTGCATTTAGGACATGAGAGCACTAACCGATCTTGCCTAACATCTCGGCGTGCTAACATTGGTGATAACGTGATCATCTTGGACGTGTTGGCAACACATGGCAAGAGGCGAAGCAAGTTTGAAACAAAGAGCAAAGAAGAAAGTGAAGAAACAGGTATCCGGGGGTGGCCGGGCGGCGCGGCCTCGGCCGGACGCACCGACCGGTGGCTCCGGTCGATCGTCTCGGCGAGAGCTGCGCAGCGTTTTTGGCCGGACGCACCGGCCGGAAGCCTGACCGGGACGCTTCGGTGGTGACCGGAACCCCGACCGGACGGCGTGGAGAAAGCCAACCGAAGTGGGCCCGGAAGCTTGTCGGTAGCGGCCAGGAAGCACCGACGGACCCACGACCGGACCGGCCGGTGGTTCCGGTCGGTCGCGCCCGGTCGATCTTGAAGGGCAAATTTTTTAGAGTAACGGCTCCATTTCGAGAGAGAGCCATATATATACTTGGTTGATCGGGTTCTTTGGGACCTCTCTTGCATATTTGAACACTCTAACTTGCTAGTGAGCTTGTGAGACTCCTCTCCACTCATCTCCTCATCACTAATTCGGATTCTTGGTGAGATTGAGAGAGATAGAAGTGCATTGCTTGCATCGGTTGCATTTAGAAGCACTTCATCCTTGGAGAAGCCGGGGATTCTTGTTTTCTTGGGAATTTGCCCTGCTTCCCTAGCGGCTTGGAGCAAGAGGCGGTGTTGAGCTCAAGTGGAGCTTGTTTGAGGCCACACCGGTGGTGATTGTGAGGGGTCGTTCCTTACCCCGCGGGAGATTCGCGAAAAGGAGCACTAGTGGATTGCTCGTGGCTTGTTGGACCCTCTCTTGTGATCGTTTGCTTGAGCGCCCATAGGGGTTTTGGCACCGGCCATTAAGCTTAGCACACGTCAAGTGAGTGTGTCGCCACAACGAGGACTTAGCGTGCCGGCAAGCACGTGAACCTCGGTAAAAATCATCGTGTCAATTGTGTGCTTGCTCGTTGGAGATTTCATATTGATCACGGTGATTGGCTCCCACCTCTACACTTCATCGTCGGTATATCGATCACCCTCTCTAGCATTTACTTGATATACTTGTGTAGTTTTGCCTAGGTTGTTTAGTTGCTTATCTTGCTAGAATTGTTAGCTCCTAGTTGGTAAACTAGTTAGAATCGCTTGTTCACCTAGGAGTAATATAGCGACCTAGCATTTGTGTGGACTTAGAGATATTAGAAATATCATTTTTTGCTTGTGGCTTGCATAGATAGATTGTAGCACCGCTCATTTAGCTTCGCCTCCTTATTTACTAATCCGGTGCTTAGTGTTGTTGCAAGAATTTTTTAATAGGCTATTCACCCCCTCCTCTAGCCATTAGGACCTTTCAGCGAGAAACACTTGATGTCTTGACCTCAGCCCACAATCTTCTAGCCCCCCGGCACACGAAGAACATATGGTATAAGGACTCATCCTCAACGCCACACACTTCCGCGAAAGCTCTCCAGGGGACACATGGCGGCGCTTTACTAACGACCGATGGCAAAGCATTGTGCAACACCCGCCACCAGAAAACACGCGCCTTTGGTGATACCCCAATTTTCAAACAGTGTCCCAAGTGCGGCCCGCACTCCACGAGCTAGACGCATTCCTGGTCGCCATTTCTTTCGCTTCTTGTTCCTCCTTCAGCAATATGTTTTCTCCCAGGCCCAGGCCACCACATCTTTTTCCAGCCTCGTGCTTGGTTTGATTTTGAGAACCTCCACAACTTCCAGTGTCATGAGCAATTAAATGCGATATGTTCATCCCACACTCGAGTACCTGGCACAAACAAGTCTTGCACCAGCTCAACATTTGATCCCTTCCCTCCGCACCAAAGGACGCAGAGAACAGAGACCGGGGATCTAATTTTCCTGCCAAGCATTAAAATTCCCCAGTCCAACTCTTTTTATCGTGCCCTTCTGCAGTACATCTCTACCATGAAAAATAGACCTCCACGTAGCCGAGCATCGCTTCTTTTTGGTCGCTGAGAGGAAATCAGAGTGTGGGAAATATTTCCCCTTCAGAATCCTTGCGCATAGCGAGTCCAGTCTAGTGATCAGTCTCCAGCCTTGCTTTCTTAGCATTGCCTGATTGAACAACGAGTAATCCCTGCACCCCATACCTCTATGGTACTTAGGCCGCGTTAACTTCTCCCACCTCAGCTAATGCATCTTATGATTATCAACTGAGCTACCCCACCGGTAGTTGGACACAAAAGTAGTCAGCTTCTTGCACACCGCTGGCGGTAACTTGAAACACGACATAGGATAGGTGGGAACTGACTGGGTATTGGCCTTCAACACTTCCCTTGATATTTCATTGTTAATCAGTTGAGAGGTACAGCTACCAGATAGGGGTGATATATACGGGGAAAAGTCTCTCCTTGCATCGTTTCCTCGCGGAAGGTTCCTTGTGTCTCGCCTTATTTAATTTCTATGGCTCTCCTGCCTGCTGTCCCCATCCTTCCTAACAATCTGGCACGTATAAAAAAATTGGCATTAGAGGATAGCAGATCGATCATGCGGCCATCTCGATCCAAGCACAAGCAGGTCGATCAGGTCTCTCCCGGAACTGTTGCGGCTGTGGCCATATCCGCCCCCTTTTTGTGTGTGTGTGTGTGTGTGTGAAAATGTCGCCGGCACCGATGGAAAAGACGAAGGGCTGCGCACGCTCGGCGGACGGATGCGATGCGCACGTCTCCTTTTTTTTTTTCAAAGTTTTGCTTGCCATTATTCTTCTGGTTTTGCCAATATACCTGTGGATCAACTTATATAGAAAAAAAAAAGTACCGGTGGATCGATTTCTCCTCTTCCTCGAACTGAACAGATATTGCATCGAACCGAATTTATGGAAAATCGTTTTTTTGCTCTGACAACGACCTGTCGACTATTCAATTTGTTCACGATTCCTTTTATTTAACACTAGGAGCTGCTCTCATGCACAATACTGGTACAGTACTTTGACAAGTAGGAGTATCTATATATAATAATAACTTTGACAAGTAGAAGTATCTATATTGTATATAAGTAATTCTGTAATTGGCTATCTGCCTCGTTTCTCGTACGTGGACGCATAGGACTGGCTAGGACAAAACAAAAGTACTTTGACCGTTTGTGTTGGGCAACAGCGACACAAATGCTAGCTGTGGAGTTTGGGATTGGTGGATTGGGATGTCACGGCACTCCGTTCCGTTCCTCACAAGCCCCCCGACAAATAAATAGTTAAAAATTACGTAGTACTGCCTAGTAGTAATATAACACCACTCCTGTAATATACCAGAAGATAAAGCAGGTATGTATAAACCTGCCCTCTTTTCAATCCCAAAATTCCATACAACTCGCTGACCTAGCCATTTCGATGTATGGTTAGGTTTATTATCTCCCAGCCTAAGGTAAATTCATTTGTTCTACCACTATATGTAATCCAATGCTTCAGGGCAACCGCAACCCAAGGTAAATTGCTTTTTTCTACCGTCATATACAACCCAATGCTTCAATTGGGAGTTTCGAAACCGTTTCATCTTGCATGCAGTTTTTAGTTGATCCTTTCGTGTATACAAATATATTGTATCTTAATTTTCCTTGAGGTATTATGAAGCAACAAAATTAAATAGTACAAAGACAAAGAAACTGACTTTCCTTATGAACCACACTATGAGCCCTCCACTTGACTCACAGACAACATGACCTTGTCAACCTCAGATGTGCCCACTCAATCCTACGTATGCCCCTTCCTATCATATATATCCCACCTCGGTCAGCATTGCACATGCTTTTTATTGTTTTGTATTGAAACATCAGCATCCAAGTCCTCTAGAATCTAGAGCCACCACTGGGTGGTCCACAAGTGAGCTGCCTCTCCCGGGTCTCTCCAGGCTCTCCGGCAGCGGTAGCCGATAGGCAGTTGTGAAAAAGTTTGTCTTTGGTTCAAATCAAATTGAATATTTTGGCAATGTGTCTAAATTGAACCAAAGTGGTAAAATTGACCCTATCGACATAACTATGCTAATCTACTCTCTAAAACTTGACCATAACCCTTTGTGGTATTTGTTGACAAAGGGGTGAGATTAGTCACAAAGATCATCGGAAGAGGATCAAAATTTTTAAAGCACACGAGTAGGGGAGCAAGCACATAAACAAATTGTTGCATTCGTTTGTGCATTAACATATGACTTGCTGATTGCACATGTTTTTCAATTTTATTTTCATGCTTGTGTGGTGTATGCTAGGAGTAATTTGAATGGTGAAGGAATAAAGCATGCATAGGTGTCTACCTAGACTTTTTGAATTTTCAAGCGGATCAAGAACCATGCATATAATATTGATCTCACGGGGTTCTTGAGTCTTGATGAATGTCTATTCATGGTGCTGAGGATGGTGTAAATTTCTACTCCGATTGGTATCACACTTCAAGGGTATGTTTGGAACGTATGATTTTCATAGGAATTTTGGAGGTTTGTATTCCTCTGGAAAAAAAAAAAAAGGCAATGAGTGCGTTTGGAACACGAGATTTATAGTTTCCTTTTCGGAGGAACGACAATGAGTCATGCATGTTTCATGGGAAATATAACATCCACTCTGATTCAAGGGAAAATTTCTCGTTCTTTTCTCCCGACGACTCTCTCTCTCTCTCTCTCTCTCTCTCTCTCTCTCTCTCTCATTCCTTCCTATGTCGCCTCTCTCTCCTCCTGTCATGGTGATTGAAACCTAGACTCTCAAGAGAAAGTGGTGAACTGCTCATCACGGTGCTCACACACGATTATAAATAAAATGGGGAATTTGTCACGGGACATAAAAAATGGCGCACATTTGCTCGAACACACTTTTGGATCAAACACTCACCACCAAAAACGGTTATCATTTGTAAACCATAAGGCCAATGGCTATGAAATTTTAACAGCAACAAGATATCATAGATATCTACAAATCACTCACTTCTATAGAAAACCTCATTAAGGACATGAAATCATGTCCACCAGGCACCTTAACAATCACAATTTGCGGGTGGACATGATTTCATGTCCTTAACGAGGTTTTCTATGAAAGCGAGTATTAGATGATTTGTAGATAACTATCATATCTTGTTGTTTGTTAAAATTTTATAGCCATCGGCCTTATGGTTTACAAATAACAACTGTTTTGGTGGTGAGTATTTCATCTAAAAGTGTGTTCGAGCAAATGCGCGCCACTTTATGTGTCCTATGGCAAATTTTCCCAAATAAAATCTGTATATTTGTTTGGTCCGACACATGTAGTACATGTCAAATTAGAAATCAATATGTTAATTAAAGTTTTATGCTGTAGTGACAAATATTTGAAGTAAAACAAGTCTAAACTCTTTTAATCACATCTCATGTTTAGGGAATCCTATGTTTTCAATTCCTATGTTCCAAACATCCCAATCTATAGTTTCTAGCGTTTTTTCCTTTCCTCTATTTTCTCATAACACCTACATCCAATTCCTGTGTTTTTTTTTTTCTTCCTCTATTTTGCATACTTTTTGTTCCAAACATGCCCCAAAGATCCATCTCTTACACCTTAGCATATTTTTGATAGAATTACTCTACAATTTCAATATTCATGCATATGTGCAAAGCTTCAAATCCACACTCTATGCACATATGTAGGGGAGCTAAGTCTACCCAAACCGAAGTTGTAATGATTTCCCAAACCTTTATTCATGATCAAATTGCTTGGACAAGAATGACAAGTTCAAAATCTTTATCATAATATCTTTGTGAAGGGTTGTCATCAATTACCAAAAATGAGGAGATTGAAAGTCTCTAGTTTGGTTTTGGCTAATTGACAAAACCCTAGGACTAATCTCTATACTTAAGTGTGAACTAGTTGAGATTGTCCTAGCCAATTGATGGAGCTCGAATATCATGGTGGATGCATGGAGGTGATGCAAAAGATGATCAAGTGCTCAAGCTTGGAAAAGCAAGACAAAAAACAAAAATGAGCTCAAGGCAAAGGTATAAGCATAGGGTCATTTTTGCTTTGCACTCGAGACACCATAGAGGGTGTGAGTGGTTTAGGATCGACACCCAAACTATTAAGAGGGGAGATCCTTTGGTTATTGCAATCGTTAAGTTCCACTAAGTGAAGTCATTCATGTTGATGCATTAGGACCAAGTGTGCTAGCTTCTAACCCTTCCAAAATGCTTTAGAAAATGCTACCACACATGCATATGGAGTACACTTCTTGTGGTTGGCAAGTTGGAAGCAAGGGCGAAGTGAAACGGCTTGGAACTGCTGCTGGCAACACATCGGACGCTACACCAGACGTACAGGTCGGTGCGTTCGATGCAACTCGCCAGAGCAAACGCAGAGAGTGCACCACATCAGACACACGTGTTGTGTGCATGCCAACGTCATTAGACGAGTTCGATGTGACGCCAGAAGTCGTGCGAGGATTAAGGTCACAACGGGCAAAAAGTGCAGATCCACGGTGTGTCCGATGCGTTCTCATCGGACGTGTCTGATGTGAATTTTGCCATTCCAGACCTTACTCAACTCGCATCGGACGCTACTATGAGTGGACTACAGCGCATGAGATGCGAGCATCCAGTGTGAGTGCAGTTTGACCGTTAATGGTCATCTGATACGTCAGGCGTGTGGCACTAACGCGTTCGATACAAACTTAACTTGTGAGTGGGTTTGTACTCAGCCGTTGGGGATCAGCAGATCTGTTTGAAGGCATAGACACGTGGCAAGAATCGGAGAATTGGAGGCGTGGCATAGATGCGTCCTATGCACCCGAGCGGTGCGTCCGATTCAGACAACTCGGGGCAAACGGCTAGTGGCGCCTTGGCCTCCCTATTCAAGGCATGTCGCCAACTCATTTGGATCTCTCTTGGTATTTTGATTCACTTGGTCATCCTCTTGAGCTGAGTAACTCCCTCCCTCTCATTCCCTTGCTTGATCGTGCATCAAAAGTGAGATAGGGAGTGATTCCTAGTGCATTTGCTTGAGTCATAGCATCTAGTGGCACTTGGATATTGTTTTGCTAGTGGATTTCACGTTACTCTTGGAGAATACCGCTCCTAACTGACTTGGAATTTGGTTGAGGCATTGGCAAGAGAAGGAGATTGTTCTTGGCTACATCCGGTTGATTTGTAAGGGGTTTGTGAGCTTCCGTCAAAACAACAAATTGCTACTCTATTAAATTGTGCATGTGATTGAGCCACCGCACTTGCGAGTGGTGTCTTATGGTGCCTTGCGGGGTGTTGGCTTGAGGGCCTCACCGAAGAACCATCGTATTGTTGGTCGACACTACTGGAGACTAGTTTGTCGGTGCATAAGTGAACTTTGGGTAAATAAATCAATTGTCTCCCTTGGTGATTGGCTTTATATTGAGTTGATTGATTCTTCATCTCGGTGATTGGTTCATTGCCTCAACATATCGTTATAACAGGCTTGTAACAGAGCCATCCAATTTACATGTCATTAAGTATAAAAGTGGCCCTGGCAATGGACTCGCTTCAATACGTAACAAGATATGAACCCGGTATTCCGAAAATCTCAAAGTGATTTCAAACTTATCAACGTACAACCAAGGATCTTCGAAGCTCAGCGTTACAATCCACATGTATTTAAAACCCAAATAGAAATAAAACATATCAGAGTATAAATAGTAGTTATTACAATACTTAAGTTCATAAATAGTGGAAGCAAGTAGTTTTGAAAATGGTTATCAAATAGTTCAACATAATAGTAATGCCATTAGAAAGTCATCCTCAGCAAAGATGAGGCGGGGATATGGAGAATGACATGCCCTAGGCATTTCATTAACGTCGGCAGCACAATCAACAACCTTGCGAAACCACGGGACACTTGGTCACCTGCAACAATGAGAATAAAACTCTGAGTACTCGAATATACTCAGCTAGACTTAAGCATCTTAAACCAAAAAATAAAGTGACTCCAAGGAGTATGCTGGCTTTATGGTGGATCTGGCTGACTCACATTTTGCATATAATGAAAATAAGGTTGATTAATGCAAGGAAAAAGTCTACATAACCCCCAACCTATTGTGGGCGGACTACTTCACCCCCCTCAACTACAAACCGCTATTCTACCCCCTCAACTACACAAAACCAGTCACATATAAACACTAGTTGCTCCTTTATTGTCACCGTGAATCAAATTTTGCTTCCTAAACATATAATTAATAGGGTTCTAACAGATATCTTACTTGCCAGGAACCTCTAACAATAGAAAAGGTGGAAAAAAAATAATCCCGTGAGAAGCCGTCGTCACGTTGTCGTCTTCTGTCATTACTCATTAGAGCATAATGTTATCTCTTTTCTGAAATTTGGGGGCGCCTAGTTGGTGGCCTGCCAGACAAGAAGACATCGTCGATCCCGACCGCTAGGGCATGATTGGACGCCAGAATGCGCCGTAGGACCGTTTCCCCTCAGCTGCTGGTGCCGTGCGTCGGGCGCATGTAAGTAAGTTGCACGCGTGAGAGAGCAGGCTTACGCGTATACTGTCCAAACGAAACACCGCTGCCGTGTTGCTCGGCCGACCGAAACGGAACCAAATAAACACGTCTGTATGATCTCAGCCTGGAAGAAAGGAGACAAGCTGTGTAGATACGAGCCAGGCCGCCGAGCTCATCAAAGAACCAATCACGCCCAGATGATCGAAATCAATGGCCTGATCAGGCTGCTGATGCCTGGTGGCGAAACCAAATATACCCGTGATGCGTCCTAGATGGTTTTTCCACGCTGAATTAGCACCTGAAGTAAAAATCACGTCTGCGATGAGTTGGAGGTGGCCGTAAACCTTATTGCATTAGAACAATATAAAAGGCCCTAAGTAGGTTTTTGTAATCACGGTATTTGATATAGGACACTCTTCGATGGCGGTATTTGCTGATGACATTT
Source organism: Hyparrhenia diplandra (assembly GCA_015847255.1). Lineage (NCBI taxonomy): Eukaryota > Viridiplantae > Streptophyta > Magnoliopsida > Poales > Poaceae > Hyparrhenia > Hyparrhenia diplandra. The sequence goes on along the minus strand of JADLZK010002168.1, from coordinate 58,549 downwards.
ACTCAGTGTTATCTTTGCCACGCACCCACTCCTAGATAATATTATTTTAATAGACATTGTGTCTAGGATCCCATTACTATATAGTATAATTTTTTTTTTTTTTGCGAAAAGGAAGATATATTAAGCATCAACACGATACATCCTCCCCTATTACAAACTGAACTTCAAAGAAAAAAAAATTACAATTGAGTCCTCAAGATCCAATCTCATCTTCCTCGTCTCGATCTCGGCTCGCCATCGACACCACCACGACGATCCATGTCCACCTTTGCTTCCGCCAAGAAACACCAAGCATTGGAAAAGCCGCATCATCCATCGCCCGATCACCAAGCGAATCGATTCCGTTGAAAGAAAATCGCCGACCCCCTTGGCAAAAGGAAAGAGGAAAAGAAAATCCACCGCCACCGGCCCGAAGACCAACGATCGGAAAAAACATCCACCACCGCTGGGGGAACCCAAACGAGGAAGAACCACAAACCCATGAGTATTCTTTGAAGAGCTCACATACCGACACCAATTATTCGCCACACGAAGCACCTGAAGATCCACCGGTACCCGAAACTTTATTTGTCGTGCCGGTGGCGACGCCACCGCCGAACCCTAAACTCCATCGGACATGGAGAGACACTAACCCTAAAAACTCAATCTAATAGGAAAAACTTATGGAAAAACAATGGATCCCCACTCCCTTCGGCCTCCGGCCCGATGCGGAGGGAAAGGGAGGGGGACCAGCGGCGGCGGTGGTAGAGAGCGGCGGCGGCGGCGGCCTAAGCCCTTCTCCGTACGTACGAAGCGGTGGGTAAGTTTATTATGGCCGTTAATTGAAAAGTGTCTTCTAGCAAAGATACAATTGAATGGTGTCCATCAGCAAATATCGTCATTGAAGAGTATCATATAGACAACAACAAATTTACCTTTTACCTTTTCCACGCTTAATTAGAACCTGATGTAAATCATGTCTGCCATGAGTTGGAGGTGTCCGCATTAGAACAAGTATACTATTGATTTCAGGGGTGTGATTGGTTCTTTGACGTCAATGATACTGTACCAACTTGCACGGTCGCGGTCGCTGAGGACACGTTGTGCTTCAGGGGGTCACGGTCGCGGATTTGTATGGCATCCCACCAAGGCCGCGACAAATTCAGAGCGACAAATTCAGAGAATCGTTCTCAGAGCCGTATTTCCTGCAACATACTACTCCGTATGAAGTCATCCTCTTCCATGTTTCATAGGAAAGACCGCTATATTCAAGCCTTCAGTCATTTTCTGTCAGCCAATCTACAACACCCTGCAAGTGACACTGACATTTCTGCAAGCTTCTATGAGTTGCCTACTTGCCGTTTTTTTTAAAAAAAAAAAAAAAAAAAAAAAAGAAAAAGGAGCTGCCTACTTTTATCAGGTGGATCGAGCCTACTACAAGACATCGACATCGTTGGGGCTGGTCTAATTGTTCATACGTTGTGCCCCAACCTAATTTTATGGCACTTTTTTCCACGTCACACCATTCAAAGCTTGCAAAATAGGAGTAGACTAGTAGAGAGCGCGCGCAGAGCGCGCACCTGCGCGCGCGGGGTTAAACAGTGTATGGGTGCACATAGTAAGCATAACAGGTAAATATATATTCAGATATACAAACATATTTGGTAAAGATCAAGGATTACATACGATATATATTTTAGAATGCTACACGTGTTGTGGTAATTGTTCTGACAGCAAATAAGAACATATTGCGTACAATCTTCTTTTAGAAAACCAGACGATTCCATTAACTTATATGAATGGTTGGTGAGCAGCACATGAATACAATGTAGTATACCAGACACGTCTATATCATACATGAAAACTAACAAATCTTGCCAACTCATGTGCTACTCTATTACAATTGCGAGGGGCATAAGAAACTTGGACTTCAGAGTAATTGACAGCAAAAAATTTAGCCAACTCATGTGGTACTCTATTACAATCGCGAGGGGCATAAGAAACTTGGACTTCAAAGCAATTCACAGCAAGTAGCTGCCATCATCAACGGGCTGTAATGAATGGAATTAATAGCCTGTGTAACCAGCACGGCTTCCGTTTGAAGGATTATTCTGTCCATATGCCGGTATGAAGGGTGCATGGGTTATTGCTTATTCACATGCATCAGATTGTCATACTATAGTACAGAAATTAACTGCAAAGGAATAAAGGGACACACCATATAGTTCCATACTTCCATTAGGAAATTCCAAGTCATCTTCAGTCTCTTCCTGCGCCCATTCCCTTTGTAAAGTTTCAACTGCAGTCAAAATCAGTTACTCTTCTCATGTGTCAGCATAAAAGATAGAAACAAGATCGAATAGTGAAATTTGGAGGAACGCTGCATTATTCATGATGGTTTAACCAGCCGATGACGGATTTGCAAATAATATTAGTTTGAGAAAGCATGTTGAGAGATGTTTGAACATGATACTGATATATTCAGATAAGATGGTAGCGACATATGGAAGTGAATGGTAGAGCTTAATTCGGGTATTGAAACCAAAACCAAAACAAAAAACAAAAACAAATTTATTTGTACAGCTAAAAGTGCCTAATCTGTACATGTAAAGATTTGGTACCATTGGGCAATAGAACTTTGAAACCTTATATCAGCAACCGATAGCACATGAGCACTATATCTGATTGCTAATTAAATTTCCAATCACAAATAAAGTGAACTGTTTAAAAGGATGTGGGACAGAGTTGCTTCTTCTTGTGCATCCAGAATTATTAGCGAAGATTAAATACAACAAATTGAAAACATGAAACAAGAGGCGACAGAAATGCTCAAACTGCTGCAATCGACGACATGGAACAATAGCTGCCACGCAAGATGCAACAATGAAAACTTGAGATATGCAATTTAAATATGCACATGCCTTAAGTTGATATGCTATTTAAAATGGTTTCATGATTACACCTTTTCGATGCTGAATTAAAGGACTGTATATAGGCTATAGCACAGAAATCATAGGCAGTATATGCCCCTATAAAAAAAAAAAGGAAAGGAGGATATATATAAATAATGCTTTTGTAATTACAGCTTCTTTAGTTTGATATACAGCAATGGAGAAGGTACTTTATTTTGATATACAGCAAGAAAACATTGTTAGATTCATTCCATATGTAGAAGATTGCTATTCGGTTTGCTATAGGTGAAGATTAACTAACACAGCCAGAAGCTGAAATAAATGGGCCACTGTGAAGATGGCTCGGTGCATTAGTTGTTGCCAAACGCAAAGAAAAATAGTTTTACCTGCCACTGAAACTAACAACACCCATTTTGTAGTGGTTGTTGTGCAAATTAGCATACTGAACATCGATGCCTCAATATTCCTGCAAAGGGTATAGTGAATTAATAAACAAAACCCGAATTCTAAAAATAGGTGAAAAAATTCAATGAACTTTGTCGATAGTAAGAAGTAGGCCAACAACCTAGAGACTGAAGGGAGCTTAGAGGAACTGAGGATAAGAGCAGGACCACAACAACAGTGAAGCCATCACTTAAGTATGGAATGACACTAATTAAAAGCTTATAGAAGGTGATATGAAAGCTTCTATAAACTGCATAAATTATGATACCTTAGATTGTTGAGCCAGGTATTTAATAACTTACAGAAGCTCATATAGGAATGGTTGACATTTCAGATTGATTAAAATGTCTTATCAGACCTTAGAGTATAATAAACTGCTTCTTGATGCCCTGAGAATTGGCTCTCATCTGTTGAATACCATGCTCTCAGTTGGAGCATAGTAAATTGCTCCTTGAATACCAGTTTGCTTTCATGCTATGTGTACACAGATGCATTATAGTAGTATTATGTTGTCAAATATTCAAAAATCAAACTAATTGGTCACTGAAAAAATATGGAAATATGAAAGGGGGGATACATCCTAATCAGAGAGAGGTTTCCTTTAGTAAGACCGTATAGACATAGGTACAGGGTACTGTAGAGCCCTGTTTTAAAGGCGGCTAGGCGTCCAGGCGAGGGCTGGAGTACGCCTAGGCGACGCCTAGGCGACAAAAGGCGCCCTGTTTTCCAAGGCGTCTGTGTACGCCTGGGCGCCTAGGCGACGCCCTGGCGGCGCCCTTTAAAACAGGGCTGTAGAGCAAAAATAAATTTGCCCAAGAGAAGTATGGTACCTTCAGAGCGGCACCATAAAGTAATAAGCCAAGGTTCATAACATCAAACTCGAGGGCATGAAGAAACCTACATTGACAAATAAAATTTCCCTCACCCTTCAATATTAACAGCAGGCATCATCACATATCAGTTTACAAAACTGGGAGCCATACATAGGAATTGTGGTGACAACAGAATTCATTGGTAGTTTTTTTTTTTTTTTTTTTTTTGAAAAATTGCCAGGAGCTCTACCCTTCATTTAAGATTGAGAATAGAGGGAGAATCCATTGGTAGTTAATTCAGAGAAAAGACATACCAAAATTGTACCACCGAAATCACTCAAACCCATCTCCTTTCTAGGCAGCCTGGGGAACCAGACCTGCACGGGAACAGTAAATACTTGTAGCAATTCATACGCCATGATAATGCAGGTCTATTTAGAAGCGAGTGTTTTTTAACAGTGTTAGCAAGAGCCAATTGAGAAAAGAGAGCTATCAGCCACCGGTGGTGGAGGAAGCCCCGCGTGGCAGGAGGGAGCAGGTGCTAGTCGCTCCACGAAGACTACATGAAGCTACCAATAACTTCTGTTATAAGCAAAAGGTAACTGGCATGGGTTGGAGTGGAAAGCGAAATCTAAGTGAGCACAGTGCCGAACCAACATCAGGTCATTATTAAAGAAATCCTAACACTATAAGTCCAATTTTTCAAGCTATGAAGCCAAAATTTTTTTTTTTTTGCAGAATTCTAAATAAAAAACTACAAATCCAGAATACTGTCATGGGAACAACAAATGAGCTAATAATCAGAGCATGATATATATATATATATATATATATATATATAAACTCAAAGCAGGGTTTCCATCATTACCTGCAGACTGCAGTAACAGATGGAGCACATCTCCATTGCATAGGTATAGGTAGCACACTGTGAGGTATAGGTAGCACACTGTGAGCGACGTGTCCTAAATTACGACAAGGGGTGTCCCAAATTATGACAAGGGGGCAACAATGCATGGTGTGTTTAGAGGCAAACTGGCTGGCTGCAATGTATGGAAAAATACAAATTCGTTTGAGGATCCATAAATAAACCAAATTAATGAATTACTGAAGAATTGCATCAGATTGAACAATCTATAACATGAGCACAGCGTTACACAGGTGCACCAAGCCATGAATCGGCGACACGACAGACCTGCCTTGCACCATTTTAGAAAGGCAGACTGCAGATTGTTAGCGGCAATGACTAAGCTACCTAGTATGCTGTCTGTGGTCTCATGAAAATGCAAAATTTGAACCAATACATATCCTAAAAGTTTTCATTAAGTGCTATCAATCGTAATGCTTGGGTTGCGACGCCATTGCAGTTTACTTTTTATTGACCAAATTGGAAATAAACTTCAGATTCCATTGCAGTTTACCTTTTATTGGCCAAATTGGAAATAAACTTCAGATTAGATGAACATTGAAACTTTGAAAGCAAGAAAAGAATAACCTTTGTTGAAAGCAGCATCAAGCTCCTGCTCGTAATTTAGGGCAAAGAAGGGTTTTTTTTTTTTTCTGTAAGGATCATCATTAGGCAGTCAGTCAGATCACGATCAGCAAAATCCAACCTTAGAATAGCATGAAGAAGAGGGAGGGAGAGAGAAGCACCTAGGGTTTCATGGAGCAGACGAGAAGACGCGGCCCAGCGGGATGATGTCGCATCGAAGGGGTCAGCCACGCCGGCGAGCGACAGCAGGGCTGCTGGGCCGCGGCACAACGGGGGATGGCGGCCGCCGGAGCCCCCGCGACGAGGTATGGGCAGCCACCGCACTGTCGCAGCACCGACTGGGGATGCCGTTGCCCTGTCCGGCGAAAGAGGGAAGGGGTGTGGAGGAGTAGGAGGGTGGCCGCCGTCTTGCCGAGGGCCGGCCACCGCCGAGGCCGCCTGGCGCCGTCGCCCGTCCGCGTCAGCTGGGAGGGAGCGAAGACAAGAGAGATGGAAGACAGAAGGAGAGAAAGGAAGCGGAGAGGGAGGCAGTGGTGGATGGCGCGCGGACGGCGGTCTCCCGCGACGCCGTGGCATCAGGGAGACGGAGGAGTAGGCGCGGCGACGGGCTTCCGGACGGAGAGTGCGAGAGTACGGCAGAAGGTTCTGGTTCGTTTTTTTTTTTTTTTTCGATGGTGGAGGGGGCCGTGCTTATATTTGGAGCTGGGTCAGTCAGACCGGCCAATCAGAGGAGGGGAAGGTGAGGTGGCGCCTAGGTGATCCAATGGGAGAATTTGGGGCGACGTGGGCTGGTTTGGCCATCGGAGGGGCCCATGGATCCAACGTGGCATGCCTGAAATTGCAGGAGTTCCAGCAAAATGAAGGTTTTATTTTAAATGGCATTGGGTGTTAGATTTTGCCAACCCAATTCAATGCCCATAAAAATAAAATGTGCCCATTCAGAAAAAAAATCATGACTGTCACTATATATGTGCATGCAGCGAGGCCCGTTAGCGCGGCCCGTGGCCCGATGTTTTGGCCCGGCCGAGCACGGCACGGTGACAGGCCGTGCAGGCGCGCCACCACCCCGTGGCACGTACGACGCGCGGCGGCGGCGGCGGCAAGCGGCTGCTAATACAACCGTCACCATTCTCTTGGCCCAACAACCTGCCCAACACTATTTGCCTAAAAAAAAAGAAAATAAAACAACCCACCCCTATCACCGGTTCCCGATTACCCTCCGAACGCCCGGCCGACGCGAGATCGCCGCATGCACCGCCGGCAGCCCCCGCCTCCTCCGCCGCCGTGCCGGTGGGCGGCGGACTCCTCTGGCTGCTCTGCAGCAGTGGCGGCTCTGGCGGGCGACGGTTTGTCGGTGCCCTTGCGACGAAGGCGATTCGCTACGGCGGCCGGCGAGCTCGCGCCATCGCGTCGCCCGCCCGGCCCTCGCCTCGGTGGTGGCGTGGAGGGGGCGGCTCCAGCGAGCCACGACGGCAGCGCCGAGCGAGCTCGAGCCTCTCTGCACCGGCGGCGGCGAGCTCCACGGCGGAGGTAGCGGGGCCCTAGCGACGCTGAGGCACCTCTGCTCGCCCGGCGGCCGCGTCGTGCTCGTCTTGGCCACGGCGGCTCACGGCCGTGCCGACGGCGTGGGCGGCACGAGCACGCCGAGAGGCACGCACGGCGGCACGCGGCGCGGCACGGCGGGCCACCATGCCATGCTGGCACGGCACGGTGAACATCTATACCTGTCACGGGTTTAATTTTGTGCCTAGGCTCACCCCCCCCAAGAGAGAGAGAGAGAGCAAGCAGACCATGTCACCACTAGTAAGCAAATTGTAGTGTAGTAAATTCGCAATTGCCATATACTCATGTTTATGCATATAGTGCAATGGAAAAAAAAACGTAAATGAGAAATCTCTTTTTGCAACTATACAAAAGCTATAGTCACCGCCATAGTTCATATATTAATGACATACATATTTCAACCAGGATATCAATATCTTGGATGCAGTGTGACACGCAAGATGAAGCATTAATGCATGATCGAGATGTGCACCAACATTGTCGTAGTATGGTCGGGCGGTTGAGTGTGGATGGAGTGAGTGAGGTTAGGGTTTTAGATGCGAAGTTCATCTTATATACGCCTCTAAATATATCGATCTAGTTGAGTTTGGGGGTATTGTAGTCGGTATTAGCTACACGTACTTTTGAGATGGATCAGGTTAAAAAAACACATAGGTTTGCGGGTTTAGATACTACATCTCAAGACTCGAACCCACGAACCTACTAGGTCCAGTTTTTTACCCATCAAGAAACACATGGGTAGAAAAAATGACACATGCCCTTACTTAGGCCTTGTTTGGATGCAAGTGTATTCACTTCAATCCTCATGTATTAAAAGTGGAATAGAGTGGAACTTAATTTAATTAGCCTCTAATTCACTCCAACTCATGTGGATTGAGACAAATACAATTGCATCCAAACCAAGCCTTAATAAATGGGGCAAAAATCTGTCAAGATTTGGGTTTGATACCCTTTGAGTCATCTCTAGGCACAAATCACTCAAGTAAAAAGGGTAGTTTTTTTTTTCTTGAAAAAGTACTTTTTCACAAGAGAGAGAGAGAGAGAGAGAGAGAGAGCTCTTTAGGATTGAAAACTAGAAACATGCCCCGGTTTGCCTCATCTTCTACCTGCCACTGTATACTGAACCCTTAGATGTGCTATGGCAGGCTGCTACTCTTATGTTGGCTTTCCATCCAAACCTACAGAGTCTTCACCTAAGGGCAAGTACATTGGTATTGTTACATAGATGGTCTCATATAGTGCCACTTAACCCATCAACTACAGTAGGTTGTCTTTGAAGATCTCTTATACTAATTCAAGAATTCTATTTTTTTGCAAATTAATAAAGGAAATTTTGTGAGTTACATGACAACATTAAATCGCATTAACGGTGAAATAGTTGTCTTATAGTCTTAATGTTTTGGTCACGAGGTGGTTGCTTTTTGAGAAACGACCATCTCTTTCTCTCACCTTCCTATCTCTTCCCCATCTTACAAAAAAAAAAAAAAAAAAACTATATGGCATTGCATGATATGGTGTTTGAGACTGCTAATATGTAGCAATGTACCTGTACTGAATCCGTGAAGCTTACTAACCTTCTTTTTTTCGTCGTCCAATGTGCAGATTCCGTCCTGATTAGCACTTTAGCAGTGTCAGTTGGCCATATCCATGCATATTGCATCACATGGAAACAGACAGACAGGTTCGTGGTCCAAACAGGCTCAGGAGCTAAGAACCATCACGTTTCTAAGGTTTCTCCCAGTTCAGCAAAAGGCACAGGAAAACATCCCCATTGGAATTTGGATGAACATAGACCGGATCCATAGCTTGAGCTTCTTCTTCTTCTTCTTCTTTTTTTTGACGAAAGCCATGGCTTAAGATTATTATATAACCAGGGTGTCCAACACTGTCTGGCAAAAACATATATACTAGACACCTAGTGGTAGTGGTATGGCGTTGGACACTGACATTTCATTTCATTATTTTTGTCTTTCCATGGATTGGGATATACTCCACAGTCTCCACTGGATAGGCATATGTCGTGACCAATGGTGCACCGCAGCACCGGCACATGAAAAGATCTGGGCTTCATCCGGAGGGCAACGGAAAGAGCAGCAAGCAGTATGAACGGCACAGGCCAAAAGGATCCTGCGCGCTTTTGTTTCTGTTGCGTTGCTGTTGGGTCTGCTGGGGAAAAACCGGCGTCATGATCGCGACCTGTTCTGAACACGTAACATAAACCTTTTCTCTATAATGCACACAGGGGTTATCATCCTTTTGTTAGCTCAGTTTATCTACTCCAGTACTCCTTGCATTCTTCTTACAGTACATTGTCTTTTTGTTTTACGATTGATGTAGATGTATGGACTGTTGATCAAAAGGCCAGTTTTAATGGAGATTTTTTCCAGCGCTTATTACAGAGACACATAAAAAACATTGACCAGGCAAAGAATTGAAGAGTATAGGAAGATGAGTTTCATCACTGCAGAGAGAAGATGTTGAGCGTCTACTCAAAATTGGTGAGGAATGAGGATTCTATGGTATGTTCAAGCGAGGAAAGATGTCCAAATGTGTGGAATCACGTGAGACCAGAAAGTCCTGAATATAATTCTTGAGGTTGTGGTATCACATGATCTTTAATATATTCTCCATGACAATGTTTTGTTTGCCGACCTGAAATTTCAAGTACTGAATGAGATATGGCCACATAGCCATCTTTATTTGCAAACAAGATCATATTTCTGCCAATATTTAATTTAAGTATAATTTTGAATGGCTACATATATAGTTTACGTAGCAGATTTGACCATAGAGAGCGTGTTTCGTTAATTCCTCAGCAAAAGCTGAGGTGGCATCCTTGAAAGTAAGACATGAAACTCCCAGCTCAGACCGCTCTGCTCAGACTAGCCCTGTCTCCCCTATGGTCACGCCACTTTCAAACCTCCTCGAAACCAACCACCGCCGGAATGAAGGAAGAAAGGAAGGGCGCCTCTACGGCCGGCGACGACCGAGCACAGAAGGAAGATCGCAGTACATACTCGTGTGTCTTCCAACTCCGGCAGCTAAAAATAGTCATGGCTAAATTACAGGGACCTCCATCAACATCGCCGAGCCAGCCCTGAAAAACACCCTAGCCAACAATGGCTATTTATAACATCAATCTCCCCGGCCTGCTTTCTCTCTCCTCCCCTCCTTAGTCCTTCCGGCGCCCATCGTCGTGCCATGCCATTGCGTTGCGCGCCGAGAATCGAAGACCATCTTGCAAGGAAGGCGCGCGCGTGCATGCATGCAAGAACGACATCACATTCACAATCACATTCACATACAAGAGGATCAGCTGCTGTGATCGAATCCAAGGCCTGATCGATCATCCCTGCGAGTCTGCGACGGAAGATCGATCGAGGTAGACGACGAGGTCTCCAGACAAAGGGATTTCTTTGCATTGGCCGCCGCCGCCGGAGAGGAGAGCCCAGGCGGATCGCCTGCATGCGAGGAGGATGCGAGTGCTGGAGGAGGACCTGTTCCCGTCGACGCCGGGGAAGGTGAAGGTGGAGCGTGCGGGGGCGATGAGCCGGCACCTGCACCGCTGCTTCGCGTCCACGGGGACCATGTTCCTGTGGGCGCTCTTCCTGGTGGCCATGACCGCCACGTACCTGAGCGTCCACTCCTTCGTCGACACCTCCTCCCGCTACTTCGCCGCGTCCTGGGGCGGGCTGCACTGGGAGCGCCAGATCCGGGCGTCCGCGTCGCCGCGCCGGCCACCCGGGTCCGCCGAGGGCGCCGGGCTGTCCGTGCTCGTCACGGGCGCCGCGGGCTTCGTCGGCACGCACTGCTCGCTCGCGCTCCGCAAGCGCGGCGACGGCGTCGTCGGCATCGACAACTTCAACTCCTACTACGACCCGTCCCTCAAGAAGGCCCGCCGCGCGCTGCTCGGCTCCCACGGCGTCTTCGTCGTCGAGGGCGACATCAACGACGGCCGCCTCCTGGCAAAGCTCTTCGATGTCGTGCCCTTCACCCACGTGCTCCACCTGGCCGCGCAGGCCGGGGTGCGCTACGCCATGGAGAACCCGGCGTCGTACGTGCACTCCAACATCGCCGGCCTCGTCTCCTTACTCGAGGCCTGCAAGGACGCCCGACCCGCAGCCGGCCGTCGTGTGGGCGTCCTCCTCCTCCGTCTACGGCCTCAACGACCGCGTCCCCTTCTCGGAGGCGCACCGCACCGACAGGCCGGCGTCGCTCTACGCCGCCACCAAGAAGGCCGGCGAGGAGATCACCCACACCTACAACCACATCTACGGCCTCTCCGTCACCGGCCTCCGCTTCTTCACCGTGTACGGGCCGTGGGGCCGCCCCGACATGGCCTACTTCTCCTTCACACGCAACATCCTCCAGGGGAAGCCCATCACGGTGTACAGGGGCAGGGACCACGTCGACCTCGCCCGGGACTTCACCTACATCGACGACATCGTGCGCGGCTGCCTGGCGTCGCTGGACACGGCGGGCCGGAGCACCGGCACGGGCGGCAAGAAGCGGGGGCCGGCGCCGTACCGGATCTACAACCTCGGGAACACGTCGCCCGTCACCGTGCCCACGCTGGTGTCCATCCTCGAGAGGTACCTGCGGGTGAAGGCCAAGAGGAACGTGGTGGAGATGCCCGGCAATGGCGACGTGCCCTACACGCACGCCAACATCAGCTTGGCCCGGGAGCAGCTCGGATACAAGCCCACGACGAGCCTGGAGATGGGGTTGAAGAAGTTCGTCAGGTGGTACCTCTCCTACTACGGCTACAACAGGGGAACACATACCTTCAGGAACTCATGATGATCAATCAGTATGTGATTAGTAAATGTCGCTCTGTCGTGTCTTCTGGTTTCTTCTCATCAAAGATTGGCATGTTTTTTGGACGGGTGAAATGCAAGGAAGATTCTGTTGTAGTTGGGTGAGGAGAGGAGGGAACGGCTGTCAGAGCGATGAAATGGAGGGGGTCATGTGATCCCCTTCATTCTGTATTTTCTTCTGTAAATTGTATCAATTAATATAGAGTTATCCTTTCTTTCTCAAAAATTACTCATCATCACGACATCACATACTCCTATAACAATAACCAGGAGAGTTTATTCCTTCATCAATGCTGATTACAATCTCCTAAGGTGCCCTTTATAGTATAGGTGCCCCTTCCTAACAAACTCCAATCTATTCTCTTAACTAACTAATCTCTCCCTGATCTAATAACTAAATAACGAGCCCAGCCTAGCCACGACCTGGACCTGCTGGCTGACGTGGTCGACGCCTATAAGTGACAAAGGAGTCTATAACATGAACCCAGAAAACTTCTGTGCATAGCTCTTCCCAATTTTGACAGTGGGCTCAGTGATCCCATCGAAAATAGGCAGTGATTCCTTTGAATCTGTGGTCCACGTAGTTCTCTTCACTCTGGAATGGTCAGAGATCAGACAGGTCTTGAAACACAAAAGTTCCCTAAAAAAGCTGGAAAGTTTGAGAAGAGAATTAAAAATAACATACCTTAAAATCTAAGGGAGGGCAAGACAACCAGGAAAGTTCCTCCACTTGATTCACATTCACGGTCCGCGGCAAGAACATCATGATGTTAGGAGCTATTTTCTGAGCTGCTTGAAATGTCGCATACCTACACACAAAGCCGTAAGCTTACCAAGACACTATTGTTCTGAGAGATCTTGATTCCTATGCTTCATCTTGATTGGTATCCAAATGCTACTCAATTATACATGTATATACAGTTTCACATTGAATCTTTGTGAGCACACTTTGATGGTCATAGCTATATAATTGTGGTGCAAAATGTGCAAGCTGTTTATCAGTTATCAGGATTTTTCTGCGAAGCTGAAACATGGATTCTCATTTTTATTAATCTTTCAGCAAGGGCAAAGCGAAGCAAACAACATACCCGTCTTTCGGCTGCAGCATATCAAGGGTGTAAACTGAAGCTTCAATATAGGATGGACCTCCCAGGGTGGTGAAAGGAACACCAAATCAGCCTGGTGGCATTGAGGCAATCAATCAATCAGCAAATAATTTGAAAGATGAAATAACTGCACGTTCATCTTTACAGTGACAGTATGGTCAGGCAGGTTTACAGATATAAGTATATGATTTGAAAGATGAAATAACTGCATGTTCATCTTTACAGTGACAGTATGTTCAGGCAGGTTTACAGATATAAGTATATGATGACATGAGAGGTTCAGGATTCAGAAATCAGTGGCCAAAGCATGGTCGGTTGGTCGCACTGAGCTTCCACAACAATCTTTCAGTGTCCCTGCACTACTGAATACCTTGAGGAAAGGCGCCAAGCGGAAGAAGTCGCCGACAATGAACTGGATCCTGTCCTCGACGCCGTACACCCTAGCGTTGTGCTTCGCCAGCTCCACCTTCCGGGGGTCGATCTCCACGGCGACCACGTAGCATCCCCTGCAGCACCAGCACGAGGCGTGGCGGAGACGGAGTCAAGTTTTTCTGTACTCTGTATGTAGCAGGGGTTTAGGGCACGGGAGATGAGATGGCGCGGCGCGGCGCCGAGTTGAGTCCCGTCCCGTCACGTACCTGGCGGCGAACTGGATGGAATTGCCGCCGCACCCGGCGAATGCGTCGACGACGAGGTCGCCGGGCGCGGCGCGGGCGGCCTGTGACGCCGCGATGGACTCCGGGGTGGTGGAGTACCAGCCCTCGGCGTCCATGCGCACGCCGCGGTCATAGAGGTTGAAGAGGCTGTACCGGTGCGCCCAGTACTTGCCCGCCACGGCCTCCTCGGAAGCGGAAGCGGATACGGCGGCGGAATCGGGGCTCCGTGCCTCGACGTCCCTGCTCATGCTTTTCTTCATGCGCCGCACTGAGGCTCTTGGCCGCCACGGCCTCCTCGGAAGCGTTAGCGGAAACGGCGGCGGCGGCGGAATCGGGGCTCCGTGCCTCGACGTCCTGCTCCTGCTTTTCATCATTCGCCGCCCTGAGGATGTTGGACTCCCTCGGTCTCGCGACCTTGCGAGCAGACTTGGCTGTGCGGCGGCCGGTTTTGGGTGTAGTGGCGCTGAGAAAGCGAAGGAAGCGGCCGGTTATATTGAAGAGCCGGACGGCGTGGGGGCGCGCGCGCGCCGGCTCCGCCCGGCGGCGGCGCTTCTTTCGCCATGCCCTGTTGTTTTGGTAATGCTGGCGGGACCTAGATGCAGAAACGAATTTTAAGGCCGCTAGTTTCAATTCGGCTGTTTTCCGGTATGGTATGGATGAATGAAAAACGTGACATTATTATATTTGTTTCCTTATTTTTGGTCAGATTTGGATTCGAATACGTAAAACACCATCCATACCGGATAGGATACAATTGGATGTTAACATCATAAATATGTAATTTGAGTAGTTGGACTCATACTAATAGATCTGAGTCCCTCTAGACCGATTCGATTAAACAGATGGCCAGACCATTTTCATCCATAGTTTTCAGCTTAGGAAGGGAGATGAGACGAGCAAAGAACAGGACGAGATTTAAATAGGTGGCCAACGCATTGTAGCCAGCAAAGACTACAAATTTGATGATATCTTGATGCTTCTTATTCAAAACTCTCAATGTTCTTACAAGAAACAATTCTTATAGCCTTTTTTGAAAAAACAATTCTTATATAGCCTTAAAAGAAACAAACACATCTTTATAGTTACTAAAAGATGGGAATATAAAACAACTGGATCAGCTCACACGCGGCAGTTCAGTTACAACATAAACAACATACTTTTGAAGGAGGCAAAACTCCAGACGTACAGATTTCTTAACGTTTTACATTCTTGGTGTGCGATTCATTGGGTGCAGCGACATGATGGCATCCTTCGCCGGTTCCTTTGCAGGTCTGAGGCTTAGAGTGACCATGGGATATCTGTGTTTGAAAGGTTCTGCATAAGATAGAGGTGGTAAGCTCCTTTGGCTTAGAGTGACCAAGAATCCAGAAAGATCATGGATGAAGAAAACCCAGCAATCAGGACATCAGTAGTGCAAAGAGAACTTACTGTGGGTAAAGTAGAATTGTTGCTTCCAAAGGGAACATAAATGCAGCAGAATGCCAGAAATTAATGGTTAATGCAGTATGAGCCTCACAAGTACTTGGATAGCCAAGGAAGATCTGGGGATTCCTTAAGGGCAAATGTCACATCGTCACTGTCAACCGAAAAAAAAAAAAAAAACAAGGTATTAGATCACAAGCAAGAGAAAAGTAGGTTTAAACTGGCATTTGGCTTTGACTTAAAATGTTCTTAATGCTGTTTCCAAAAACTAACCTTGATAGTTCAGCTGCAGCTTCTGTAACTTGTGCTTACTACCCTCTTCAAGAGAGGATGATCTTGCTTTCACCAAGCTTGCAGCTGCGAATGGAACATATACAAAAGTTACAGATAGAGCACCAAACTAATCAAAGGGAGAGTAAATAAAAGTTAAAAGAAATGAGAAGTGATTGAACATCAGCGCAAAAGAATCAGTGGTTCTATCAGAAGAATGAAATGCCACAGATGATGAGAATGTTGTGATTTGTGAGAGTAATTCCCAGCTAACTAAAAGCAACAACTGCATTTCGTACAAGAAAAGCTATGCCAATTGGACCACCTTGAATAATGCATGGGCCAAGTTTACAAATTCCACACAACCTTCACATGCTCGAAATGTCAATACATGAATGATGCAAAGGATGCAATAGCAATTGAAATGGATGTCAGGCTGAAGCATGCACCAGTCCGTTAGTCATTGCTTTCAATAATATATTTACTACTTTTTCCCGTTCCAAATTATAAGTGGCTTTGACTTTTTTGGTTCAACAATTTTGCTATGTATATAGACATATTATTATATTTAGATGCATAGCAAAATGTATACCAAAAAGTCAAAGAGACATATAATTTGGAACGGAGGGAGTAGAAAACTACTACCTGTCATTCTGGTAGGCCAACTGGACTACCTTGAATAGGGTCCAATTTTTTTCAAATTCCACACGATCTTCAGATGCTCAAAATTACAACACATGACAAATGAAACAGATGCAATAGCGATTGAAATGGATGACAGGCTGGAGCTTTCACTTGAGTCTATCCAAGAAAGTCCTAGTTCATATAGCCATTGCTTTCTAGAAAACTATTATCTCCGTCCCCATAAAAACATGTTAGTCTGGGCTTGCCCTAAGTCAAAATCTTTTGAACAAGTTTACAAAGAAGACTGTCAACATTTATGACATGAAATAGGCATACTACAAAAATAGTTCCATGACGAATCTAATGGTACCTATTTGGTATGTGGTAAGATAGATATCAGTATTTTTTTACTACAAAGTTGGTCAAACTTAAGATAGTTTGGCTGAGAATGAAACTAGAACATCATGTTCTTTGGGACGGGTAGTATGATACATGCAAATGCTGGGTTGGCTTGCAATAAGAAGTAAGAACATGGCAAGGTAACTGCATTTGCTATGGCACACAGAGGCAAAGGCAACACCATCACTAGCCACATTACACATGATGGTATGTGTACATGAACTCATGGAGACATCTTTATTTGTATCAGGAACTTGAAAATAATTTCATCTATTGCAAGCTACACATTAGATTGGATTAGCATACCAAATTTTCACTAGTGTGTCGTAACCAGGCACTTGATCTCTGTTCGCATGGCACCAGGAGAAAACTGTTGTTCCTAACTACAGAAAAAGAAAATATCTCATTAGATTTCTTTTAGAAGCACCCATACTAGTATTATATATGCATAGCTCCAAATAGGCAGGACATAAACAAGAGCAGTACTGCTAACATCTTGCCACTATGAAACTTCAACTTCCAAGGTAAGCATGAAACAGTTCATTGCATGGCTCAGTTCACATGGAAAACTTAATCAGATACGAAAGCTAGTGGGGAAAAAGCACCACTTAGTGTATGAAGGTACAATTAAGACTGGATGATAATAATTGAAATGAACAATACAGTGAAAAATATTGCATTTGCAATAGTTCCATCCAGCTTTACAATTGCAGTAGGGTAAGATAGAAAAAGAAAAATGTTAGTTAATGGAAATAGGGAACTCCATAAAAATGAATAAGGGATTCTGAAGCCTGAATAAAGTCTGGAAATCCAACAATACAATGTCAATAAAAGTTCAGCCATCAGAAAAAATGTCAGCAAAACAGAGGAAATCCCAAATGAACAATTTGTAAGGTAGTTTTGGTCCGTTGTCTGCATACCCTACTGCCAGCATGGGTTGAGACAGCCAACAATACAATGTCAAGAAAAGTTTAGCCATCAAAAAAAAAAATGTCAGCAAAACAGAGGAAATCCCAAATGAACAATCTGTAAGGTAGTTTTTGGTCCGCTGTCTGCATACGCTACTGCCACCATGGGTTGAGACAGCCACACAAGGGTTCATGCCAGACATAACTGACGCTACAAATTTATGTACCAATGTAACTCAAAGTATTGGATTTGAGTCAACAATGGCACATAGGCAATTAAGCATGTAAGCCTAAAAGGTCATCTGTATATTGACTCCTGGGCTTGGCAAGGACTTTTTTTTTTTGTCTCCACCAACAGAATTAAAAATCAGAAACATAGTGGCTAAAAAGTAAAAAAAAAAAACAGATAAAAATAATCTAACTCACCTTATCAAACATTATTTCACCTAGTCCACTTTTTGTACAGCTCATGAACTAAGGCAACCAATATAACTTTTCCAAACTTTGGGCAATTCTTCATCACCTGTAAATATGGAGACAAAAATGTTGCAGAGATCCAAATAATGATGGGTGGTCAAGTGACTTTAATAATTGATCTGGTTATGTATAAAAGCTCGCATAAAATGCACATTGTCAACTCACTTGAATATGTGGTGCCTGGAAGACTTCCTGGATTGCAGCTTCTATGTCACCCATGGAAACAACACCGTCACCTACAAGTATTGATTAGTGTTCAGTGGATTATATGCAAGTTGAATTTGGCCCAAACAATGGAAGGCTGAAATTGTAAAAACCATAACACAAATGGTGGATTTGTACTGCTGGTCAAGGTTTATGTGACCATAAATATAAAATAATCAGTGTACACACTTTTTCTTGAATAGTTGATTCCAACACAAATGTTGACAGTACCTTTATTTGCAGAAACAGTACTCTGTGCAGACTGTTGAGACTGTTTAACACGGTAGTCTGCAAACTCTGCTGCCCGTCTACAAATCTCTAAAGCTCGCCTAGCATCACACCTGACATAGCAGCTACCTACAAGCAAAAGCAAGTAAATGGAAGTCCAAACCAACATTACAACAGAAAATGGCATAATATCCGCAAGTTAATTAGTGACAAGTGAGGGGTGTAAATTGACAGCCATTTAAAATTCTTTGTTTTTCCCAGGCTTCAAAAAAAAATTGATCTCGGCAATGTGAACTCATTTAATATAGTCCCTATGGTTATAAATTACACTTTAGCTAAAACATGGCCAATATTTTTAAGTTTGGCCATTCAGTTTGCAAAAATGAACCACATGCAAATATTTGCCGTGAATAACTCTTTCAAAAATCTCATGCGTTTATTAGATGTTATAACTTATCTTAGAAGAAAAGGCATGATCAAAATAGCACCAAGAAAAACTATAAAAACAAAAAATGTCATGTGTTTTTTTACCAGAGTCCATAGGGAGTACTAATATTTTAATTTGATTCGATGCCTAACACAATTATCATGAAGTTCATTTATAATCAACCATATGAACTTATCACCTCATGTGTTCCAATGAAACCTCAAAAAAAAGGTGGAATGATGCAGAGAGTAACAGCTATGGATAAAAAGACATCACAGCAAACATAGAAACATGGTATTGCAAGGCAAACCTTTCTAGAAGCAAATTCAATAGCCTGTTCCTCAAAGGCATCAACACCCTTTTAGACGGCTTGTTATAATTTCCTGCAGTTGCCTATAATTGTATGGACCAAAACACAGTCGCTGGATACCCATCCGACTTGATATACGAGGCAATAACTTTTCTGGAAGATCCATTGTGTTTGCTATACCTGCGATCATAGCAAAACAGACAAGGGGTAAGTAAAAAGGTAAGGCTAAAATCACAGGTCAAAAATAAAACAATAGTTAGTTACCTATAACAACTAGATTTGAATTTGGTTGGGTGGGCCAATCAAGAATGTTATACAGCACCTAATAAGAAAAAAATACCAGTGTCAAATGATAGGAAAACAAATGATAATACCAAACAGATAGTTTATTTATTAATCTCCTGGTATAAAACCTATGAGTAAAATAAACAGTTATAATTTTGGATTCAATTATTACCGATTGGTTTCTTGTCAAAAGAAGATCAAGCTCATCAATGAGCAAAATAATTGGCTGGTTTGCTTGCTTTCCAATTTTAGTACCACCTGAAAAATGTTCTGTTAAATAGTGGAGAGCCTTTTTCCATCCAACCCTATGCCCACTCAACTGTTCATATACAACCTGCAGATTTTAAAAAAGAATACACCAATTACAATTCTTTCCTGAGGGTTATGTGCCAGCTACAGTTGAGTAGGGCAGATTTATTTATCATTAGGCCACAAAGCAGAGGTACCTTGTAGATATTCTCTGGAGATGCTAATTTAAGACCATTAATTTCAATAAAACAATACGGCCTCAAAGTTCCAGAATCAAATTCGATCTCAGCCTCCTCATAACCGCAAGAAGTACACTCATAGTCTGTAGGTTGACAAAATAGATGCAGCATAATTGGCTTAATGTTTAGCCACACCAGATGTGGATAAAACTATAAAACCACCCACAAAAAGACAGCCTTACCTTTGCCAGTACCAGGTACACCATGTATATATAGGCAGCGTCCTAGGCATTGGTCATTGCAGATTGCATCCTTTACAAATATAGATATCTCCTCCATCTCTCTGAAATGAGACTTCAGCTGAGTAGCAGTTTTTGTAAAAAGCGCATAACATTCAGTCAGATGAATAAACATACTTATCCCTGCAAGGCAAATGACTTAGGAAGAGTTGCCAATAACAGGGTTGCTTTTGCCTTCTCCAGCTCAGTCTTTTGGTGGCACCGAACATGCTCAGGAATTTTTCGTATCCCACTTTTTTTGCAGGCCATATATTCTACCTTTCCTTGAATTCTATGGATAAATATGCCATTTCAGTAAAGAAATACAAAACAGAAGATGAAGAGAGAACAGAAGGGTTGTTACCGCTGCCAATGCATATGATTGATTCCTTCTGGCAGAGAAAGATGATGTAGGTTCTTCCTCCTCATCATACTCTGAATCTTCATCAGTGTCACTGTTATAATCATCTCCAGCATTGTAAGGCCTGTCATTGGGATCTTCCTTTGTCTACAAGAAATGAGTAAAACAAGCTTAGTCACTGGGTAGATCGCAATGGTGTCGAAGCTTCAAAGAAGACTGTTTTTGCATCTCCAAGAGTTCATGTGCATACCTCCAGCTCATCATCAATATCTGCCAGACGCTTTAAAATTATGCCAGTGTATATCATACTCATATTCACAGTAAAATACATCATCTCCATCATTAGCATCCCTAAAGTCTTTGGGGCTCATAACAGAACAATGTCTAAGGATTGTTTCCATCTGCACATGCCATAAGACAAAGAACTCAAGGACAAGCTAAGAAAAAATTGTGGAAGAGACAACTATACACAGAAGACAATGATCACCTCAATGTCACCAAGATCATTGGTAATGCGATACAGCTCTCTTCTCAAATTATGCGGCTGCCTTCCTGCTGCAGTCTCTTCAGGGATAGTGTACCACCTGACCTTTGCCCAGAATGTGCCATCAGGCTCCCTCCATAAACTGTTACAGATAACAGCACCATTCAGTTACTATTGACACATGTAAAGGGGTATCTGGTGACATATTGAGGAAATGAGGAACATCTACCATCACAGATTGTTTTTTACATATTTTTGAGAAACAAAAAGAAGAGGATGAAGAGGCACGCCTCAGTATAGAACAACAATACCTAGCAAACAAACCTGAATGTCACAACTAATAATAAAACTTTTTACACATCACTCAGTATTGAATAACTAATAATTGCCACATCATCACTCAGTTATTAAAACACTAAAACCGGTGAATAAAATAATAAATCCAATTAAATCATATATGCAGTATAAGAGAAATAAGGGGCTGATATTAAGAAATTGGAATCGGGTTGGTCAAACACAAATGCAAAAGCCAAAGCCCTCACTGGCATGCGTCAGCAACCAGCTAACAACCGGTCCTCAATGCGTTTGCCCTCAGGCGGCCTGGGCACCTTCCAGTTGGCCTCGCAGTATGGAAATGCCCAGTCACTATAACCAATTAAGGTCGCACGCAACGCAGTATGCAGTATGAGAGGAATAACCCCGCCGGTCTTACACGGCAGCCTCCTCCCTCGTGCCTCCAAAGACTCCGCCAGCTGGCTCACCGCCATCACTGACCTCGAACTCCCTGCCGTCAACACAAATGCAAAGCCAAAGCCCCACTGATCCTCGATGCGCAGCCCCGCAGCTCGCTGGAAAAGGGGTTTCTCCCGGCGGTCCGCGATGCGCTTGCCCAGGGTAGGCTTTGGCCGTCGACCACCTTCCGGCGGCGGCCTTGCAGTAGGGGTCGCCCAGTCAGGCGCTGCGAGCGCCGGTCGCACGCAACGCAGGCGAACTGCCGAGGCACGCGTCGCCGGCGGCCGTAACCCCTTCCGCCGGAGCGGAAAGCACACGGCACTGCTCCTCTCAGGCTCCTCCTGCATCAGACTCCGCCGCGGCGGCGACGGGCCCCGCTGGCGAGGATCATCACGACCTTCGAACTCCTGCCGGCGAGATCCACCACCTTCCGGGAGACGGCGAGGTTTCTCGCGGGTGGAAGGGAATTGTGGATTTGAAATACAGGGGTTTTTTGGCGACGGCGTGCTCGCGAGCGGAGTGAGTCCGGCGGCACCTGACCTCCAAAGGTTGGGGATGGGGCTGGGACCGTTGGGTCGGGATGTCTGACGGAAAGAGATAGGGCGTCGCCGGAGCACAATCAGCGCCGGTGGGCTGTCGTATCGTGGGCTACCGCCTGACACAAAATTTCTGGTTCCTACCGATCCATTCCTGGTTAACTGAAGGTTGGAAACCGAAAAGACCCAGGTTATTTCCGGTTCGAGGATCTGAACTGAATTAGGAACCAAAACTGATGGGGTGGCGGCGTTCTCAGTTTTTTTGGTTCAGTCCTCGTGTTTTGGTTTTTCATGCCCAGAGGGGAGGAAGGGAATTGGGATTTGAAATGGGGTGACGGGCGACGGCGCATTCGCAGCGGAGGAGTCTTGTCAACGGCGCGACTCTCGCGAAATAATATTTTGGGTCTGTCAGATTTCCATGACTTGAAAAAGATATTTTTCGCTCTAACTTTCTATTGGGCTGGTGGGCTGTAATGTATCGTTGGCAAAAATGTTTGATACGTGGGCTGTAATGTATCGTGGGCTACTGGCTGAGACAAAAAAACTTAACATTGTTTGGCACTCATCGAGGTCCAAAGCTGAAAAAGACCATTTGGTTAAGTTCTAGCTTCTTTTCCAAAGAGGTGAATCAGGGAAATCAAACTGATGGGTTCGGTTTTTTTAGGAGAGAATCATTATCCACTTATTATTATTTTTACACTAGAAGTTATGAGCTAAAAACAGCTTATGCCTTATTTGGTTCTTAAACTTTGGAAAAAGCTGCTCTTTGAGCTCTCATGATAGACTTGTGCCGCATAAAGTAAACAAGCATCTAATGCAAAACCAACCCCTCCGCAACCTATGCAAACCTAATCCGACCAATGCATGAGATCCAAGAGTAACGTATGTGATAAACGGCCAGGGGAGATGTGGGAGGAGATTTGTGGTGAAGTGTGATTAGAGCCAAGGTTAATTGTGAAGTTGGTCAACCCCTGACTAACATCCTATGACCTAGATTAGAAGTTTCCATAAGTTGCACCTGAGGGGTTGGTTTTGTGAATTCGACATATGTTGTCAGTCGATAAACGGGCTCCAATAGTTGTATACCTCCGTCCCTAAATAGATGTGCCGGCCTTCCTAGAAGTCACTGTAACGCTAAACTACCGTAATTATATATTAAAAATATATGTACCGTATTTTACATTAAGTAATTAAGATCAATTTTAAAGATTCTGTGCTCTAGTTTTTAATAAATTTATTTAGAGATATAAATGTTGCACGATTTTCAAGTAAACGTAGTACCAAAAGTTTCTGGAAAAGCCAACGGCACGGACCCCATAGCCATATCTAAAAAAGGGACGGAGGGAGCAGTCATTTGAATCTGCTCCACTAAGATGTTTGATGGGTTTTGATCAACTTTCTAATAGATATACCTAGTTTGATCTAAATATCCGCGTTGGGGCTCAAACACCATGGCAAATTGTTGATATTCACCTTTAAGACAATGGCTCATTGAGTTGGCGGTTGTTGGTGTTCCAGGGTCATGATGACGATGGACAAAACAACAAAATAGAATTGGGCATCCTTCCCTTGGCTGCATCCTTAAAATGGAACGCGGCAGTAAGCCCTCCTTGTCTGCTTCTTTAAGGGGCGATACTTCTTTAGAGAGCGGGTACATTGCTAAATGTAAATGGTCCTATCTGTGTCTCATGCATCGTCAAATATCCTTTTTAAATAGTCTTGGAGGAACAGGATCCGGTGAAACCAAAATGAGGTAGTTGCTTCAGTATTATCCACCTCATGAAAAAACTCTTGGGACTAAAAAAAAAATAAGAAAAAATTGTATGAATGTTGTCGTCATTCCTCACAATCCTATTTTACTCTCTCCATAAATTAAGGAAAACAATATCATGAGACAACTTAGAAAGACAACCATTGTATATGTACTCTATTAAGTTGTAAAAAATTAGTCGTGGCTATGAGACTAAAGTTATAAAACAACACCAACAAGGGATGCCCAAACTGGCATAGGAGGGGCTAATTCATATCTTTCTACCTCAAGGATAAAGATGTGCAAGTCCATGCATATTTAAGGAAAAAATCATTGCAGCAGCCAGAGCACTACTAGAACGTACGGATTTTTCGGACGAACCCTGGTCCCGCATGATTTATGAATCTAGCGGTTATTTAGAAAACCTCCACCGCAGCCTGCACGACCTAACCGACACGGTCGATGGTGCCCCCTAACCAGTGGCGGGGATTAGATCTGACCGCCAGTTGTGAAAGCAGATGGCGGTTGTTGTTAAAATGCCGCCCACGGTTAATGATGGACAGGTCGTGACCGGCCCATTTCGGGAAAGCGGGCTGCCGCGGCGCTAACCGCCACTCCTCATTTCTTCCTAACCTGACTTACTTTCCGTCAATACTGCGTCCTCCCAAATCTCTCATTCCAGCTGGACGCTTCCCTTCCCCGCGCATCTCCTCGGCCCCCGCCTGGACGTCCCACCCCTTCGTCATCTCTCCTCGGCCGCCTGGGGGCATACGAATCAGCTGGAGCGACGAAAGCGGGTGTTGTTTGCTGCGTCTTTTCCATCTTTTAAATAGCAGCTGATCAGGGAGGGAGATGGATGGCGCGGCGGCGAATTGATGCATCATGCGCTCACGCATGCTTCAAGTAGAATTGGAGTTGGTGGCGGCGAATCCCGCTTAATGAATAGGCCGTGGCGGCGGTCCGCCGCTGAGAGGCCTATGGCGGCGACCCCAAAACCCGGTGGCGGCTAATCTGGGCTTATATTGAGTTTTGACCACACTCAAGGTTGAGCTTTCTTTTTCTTTTTATTTTTTCAAGTTAAGATTGGTTGCATGACATTTAACCAACTTTCTAATAGATATACCTTAGTTTGACCTTGGCCCTCATGTCGGTGGCGGTCATAAAACACCATGACACCGTTGAATCTTTTTAAGACAAATGGCCACCTAAAATGAACTCCAAGGAATCCCAGTAGTGGAACACGTGCCCTTTCACTACTTTTTTTTTTTCCTTAAGGCAGCAGGCATCCTCACTTGTCTACTTTGTTAAGGAGGCAAAACATATGGCCAACATGAGGCCTAATTTATAATTTATAGATAGCACAATAATATGCATTTTAAGAAAAGAATCATACGCCGAGACAATTTCTGCATGTCACTAATACTTTGTTAAGATAAAAAAACATATAAATAATTATAATTTATAGATAGCTACAATAATATGTTTTATATCGTCAGGTTTGACCAACTGTAGATAAAAATATAAATAATTATGATATTGCTTAAATATCATTAAATTTATTATAAAATCTATATATTATAATAATATGTTTGATTTCATAACTATTTATAAATACTATTTACTAAAATTTGATAAAAAATAAACTGTTTTATCTGTCACGCAATCTATAGTTACATCTTTAATTTGTTATATCTTTTGTTGAGCAGCAGGAGAACGTGAAACCAAACAAGAAAACACGTTTATTATGTCCAATCACAGGTCAACAACTCATGATGGCAGGTGATGCTAAAAAAAAAAAAACACATGATGGCAGGCGGAAAAAAAAAAAAATTGGACACCTCGTTTTGCTCGCCGTGCAGCCCGAGCTTGTTCGGCCTGGCTCCTACTTTTATTCTGCCAATTTTAACTGGCGGGAACTTTTTGCAAAAAGGTCTAAAATGAGGGCTAAATCATACAGTAGTCGTTATGCACGGACAAAAGTTAGTTTATATCGCTAGGCGCAAAACCAAAACAAACAGAGCCCTGACCTTATTTCAAAAGAAGGTACGATGACTCTCTTCTCCTTGCACGGACCCAAGTTTCTCAAGACGTACACCCAATTTTTTGCTTGGATTTGTTCAGGCCAATGCGTTAGGGCGTCCGCAACAACAATAACTTGTTAACTACAGCTAGTCCAACTAATGTAGGGGTGAGAGACAAAAGTAAACTATTTTATATATTGGACTCATATGCTTCTCTCACATGTTCTTAGCCTACGTGAAATGTTTCCCTCCTCTATCCCAAAAATGTTGGTCCTCATCCAAGTAAAAACAACTTTTTTAAATTATATATAAAAAAACTATTAATATTTATCATACATAAGTAGTATCAATGGAAATATCTTTGAATCTAGTTTTTTAATAAATTTTATTTTAAAAATACAAATGATCTGAATTTTGAAAAATCGAAATCAAAACATAGTGCAAAACTGAAAATGACTAACATTTTAGGACAGATGGAGTAGCTATTTGTTTGGTGTACCAAAATGAATGCTCTTTTCTCCTAATTTTTTTCTTGCCACGCTACATCTAGCTAGCGAATAGCTAACCATTATAGACGCATTTTAAGTAATTAGAACAAAAGACCCATCTCCATTACTCATGTATTCTCATAATCTCATTGTGATTTGAACTTTGACTCAACCTGTGACGGACAGAGGGCGTGTTTCTGGAATTCTGGTTGCGCCAAACCGGTGCTCCGTTTGGCTTGGCAACTGTGACCGTGCGTGGCAGAATGGAAGCTCCATACCAAAGGACAGTTTGGAGTCAATAACAAATTAGCGAGATAATAAACTCATTACTCCCTCGGTCTCAAAAAGAATGTAAATCTCGTTTTCCCTAGTCAAACGATTTTAATTTTAACTAAATTTATAAAAAGTTACAAACATTTGTATCTCCAAGTAGATGTAGTATAGAAATGTATTACATGATTGATTAATCTAAAGATACTTATATTGTGACACAAATATTACTACTATTTTGTATAAATTTGGTCAAAGTTGAAATTATTTGACTACTCGAAAAATGAGATTTATATTTTTTTTAAGACGGAGGGAGTATCTAATTTGATTTAGATAATGGGATAGTTTAGCTAACAATTATCGAATCTACTATCTACCCGTTTGAATTCAAAAGAGGTAATTGTTATCATCATATATTTTATCTGTCCTAAAACATTTGTCTGTTACGTTTTCTAAGAAATAAGTTTGATAAAACATATATTAAAACTATTAAAATTTATGGTATATAATTAGTACTATTGAAAGATATTTAAATTTTTAAATAAATTTATTTGAAAATACAGATATCACACGTATTTAGTATAAATTGGAGCCATTAACAAAAAAAACCCCGACAAATAAAGCAAACACATGTGCTGTGTGCAGCTAGCGCGTGCCCAGAGCGCTTTTCCCGCGTCCTGGAAGTCTATACCGGCGCTCCTCACGTCACGCCGTGGGGCGAGCTACCCAACTACTCCTACACAAGCCACCGCAAACGGTGGGCCCGGAGTAGAGGGCCCGCATGACAGACACTACCTATCCATGCTGCTGTCAGCTAGCGAGAGCCAGCTCATTGTTTTTAAAACCAAATTAAAAAAGGTCAAACGGCTAATCTCCCCAAGGAATCTCCGAATTTGTTAGGACCTCGATCTCCGCAACTTTTTTTACCTCACGCCGCTGTTCTTGTTTATAGTCCACTTGTACCTGATGTCTGCATCCAACCTCTCCATTCATATATCTCGATGCCCAGTGCTGTTTTTGGAAGCCATCGGGCACCATTCGCCTGCCAATTTCTTTTCTTGACATTTTTGTCCATTTTTTTTTTGGCCAGTTTATCTCCCATTGATTTTGTGTACCAAAAATTCGAGCAAATCTTTGATCTGATTGATACCTTACCTTCCGCTTATAGCTTATCATCACTCTCTTGATTCTTTCAAGATTTTGTGGATCGATACGATACAGACGCATCCACCTACCTCTCCCAGTCTCAGCTCCGATCTTGCCGTTTGCTTCCCACAGTGCGTAGGATCCAAAGAAACCCCTGAATCGTCTGTGCCTGGACTGGAGCATCCGTTATCCAGATCATGGAGATTGGGTAAAGCCCAGTGAGGAATCTGAGCTCCCGCGCAGTTCTCCTACCGGGCCATGCCAGGAGATCTCGCGCGAGAGCACAAGCGACTTTCGAAAATGTCGCCGCGCAGCCGGCCCCGACGACCTCGCCGAGGACAAGGAGAGGGAGACCAATGTCCTCATCGAGGCGGCGGCCCCGGGGTCGCCAGAGAAGGCGGCCGAGGGTGAGGGCGACGGCCACGGCAGGCCCGCGCCGTCGCCGGTGGCGTGGTTCCGGATGCTGGCCAGGGAGCTGCACTGGAGCTTCGTCTTCGGCGTGGTGGCCACGTACGGCATCAGCCAGGGCCTCGGCGGCGGCATCTCGCGCGTCGCGTCCGACTACTACTGGAAGGACGTGCAGCGGGTGCAGCCGTCGGTGGCGCAGGTGTACCAGGGGTCACCTCCATCCCTGGATGATCAAGCCGCTCTGGGGCCTGCTCACCGACGTGCTCCCCGTCGCCGGATACCGCCGCCGGCCCTACTTTATTCTTGCAGGTGAGGAGCACTGTGGTGTGCTTTGTTCGTTTTTTGCCTTTTTGGTTAGAGTCGCTCCTGAGTCCTGATTTCTGAAACAACCACTGTTCCTTGTCCAATTAGGTAGGAACTTTAGAACTGAGAAATATTCTTGCTGAAATTTAGGAGTGCAAATAATGTTTGATGGCTTGTGGTGCTGAAAAGGTAGTGACAAAATGTGTCAATGGCAATGAGCACCAAACATGCCTATGAGCTAATGGCTATGTACTAGTTGACTTTTACACCTAGTAGGTGCAGCATAAGATCCAAGCTAGTAAAATCATTTTGAAACGATGATGATTTCAGTACATCTTAATTTTGATTCATTGAACTTTGAACTGCATAGAGGAGTACAAGATTTAGCCCAAATAGCTAGTAGTAGGAAGACTATATGTAGGTGCATTTATTTTAAACAAGCTTTGCAGCGTAAGCCAAAATATGGCCTGTTGCGCTAACAGTGATTTAGTAAAAGCATGAACAGAAAATGAGTATCTTGTTTGTTTTGTTCCCTCCCTGTTTCTGAGGAGTGTGCAGGCTTCATCGGAGTGATTGCAATGCTTATACTCGCTCTCCACAGCAAGCTTCATGCATTGTTCGCTTTGTTGGCATTGATGACCGGAAGTGCTAGTGTGGCGATAGCTGATGTTACTATAGATGCTTGCGTTGGCGGAAAACAGTATAGTGTTTCCTCATCTTGCTGCTGACATGATAAGCTTAAATGGATTCTGTTCATCTGTTGGAGGTCTTATTGGATTCTCAATAAGTGGTTTTCTTGTTCATGCAATAGGGGCTCAAGTGAGTATCACTAGTTCATCTCTTATAAAGATTTGTTTGAGTTTCATACTTTTCAGTTTTCACTGATGCACATTGATCACTGCTAAGAAGCAGAATTCATGAATACCTTCATCTTAATCTAATTCAAAGTAATTTCAACCAGTGCATTTTTTCTGCATAATAATCAGTTCACTGGACTTGTGCTGCTTCTCTTTTCTGTGACTTGTCAAATGTAAATTAGACTGGCAGTTATCATTACTTGGATGGTGCTGGTATATTTTTCTTCCTTTCAAAATTCAGATGGTGCTGGAATCTGATAATGGATAAAATCTTGCCTTTCTCAAGGGTGCCCTTGGCCTGTTAACCATACCCTCTGCCTTGGTAATTTTATCCGAACTCTGCTAAAGGAGGTTCATATCCCCAACTTTCCATACGAGCAGGTAAGGAATGACGTTGTTCTTGTTTTCTCTGACACCACATATACTCTCTTTTTACACTACTTTTTTCCTTCCTGGCATGGCAAATTCAGGCCCATAAGAAGTTTGTAGAAGCAAGTGGAAAAATGTTAACAGCTTTGAAATGTCCTGAAGTATGGCGACCATGTGTTTACATGTATGTATCACTTGCATTGAGTGTCGACATCCAAGAAGGAATGTTCTTCTGGTACACGGACCGAAGCACAGGGTTATCTTTTCATGAGGTACATATACATATCATTTAGCTATGATGTATGCTTGGCAGCTTGTTCACGAATATAAAGGCCTCTTGCACTTAAAATTCTTGTAGACCTGACACATTTCAAATGACATTTCATTTTATGAAAATATAGCATGGCTACTTCTAAAACATTGTTCCTTCTGAACCCATAGTCAAACTAACTATATGTTACTTCACCAGGGATTTATTGGCTTTATGTTCGCTATTGGATCAGTTGGTTCTCTTGTGGGTGTTATACTTTATCAAAATATTCTTAAGGATCATTCCTTCCGCAGCCTTCTTTTTTCGAGCCAGCTGTTGCTAAGCTTGGCAGGAATGCTTGATCTGATCTTGGTGCTTCGACTGAACCTTAAAATGGGGATACCAGATTACTACTTTGCGGTGATCGATGAGGGGGTTTCCAAAATGATCAACCGTATCAAATGGATGCCTCTTCTGGTGCTTAGCTCAAAGCTTTGCCCCACTGGTATTGAAGGCACATTCTACGCATTGCTCATGTCCATCGATAACATTGGCTCGTTAACTGGATCATGGGTCGGTGGGTTGCTCTTCATTTGTTAAGAATCACAAGAACAGAATTCAAGAACCTATGGGCCGCGATCTTGATTCGAAATATGATGAGGCTGCTACCACTGGCGCTGTTGTTCTTGGTGCCAAGAAGTGATCCGAATTCCACTCTTCTTCCATCCGATTTGCTGAATGAGGGAGATGACGATGAAGCTCAGCGAGTAGAGAATGTCGAGTTAACCTCCCTCCCTGCAAACAGAGATTCTTGCAATGATAAGGAATCTCACCATGACCGTGAGAACCGGAGGGCCTTGGTGGCGAACGAGATGATGACGAAGCATCACTTCTTGCCAACAGGAGTTGATACTGGATGCATACGGAGATTTTTCTTTTGTTCATGAGAAAATAGATAAAATTTAGAAAAATCTTTGACATTTGTTTACTATAGAAGCCCATTTAGATGTCCATGATGTTAAATTCATTGATTTTACAGCAGGGTAGCTAAGGCTTGAGAGAGATATACTGGGGATGCTTTGAGTTTGTTCTCCATTTTTCTGTACTTCCCCATATACCAAAAACTATTATGAATCAAACTTTACTAAGTGCGAATCTTGACCTTTTAATGAAGTTTTACACTTGTTGCTATATTACAGTTTTTGTCAAAGTCGTACTAATTTTGACCAGATTATGTAACAGCCGGTCAGGCATTATATTAAAATAAAAATTTAACGTATTGCAGCACATTATTTTTTTCGTTTCAAAAAGATAATTTTAGATACAAAAATGATGATATATATCAACATTATTTAAAAGGAAGAAACATCTCACTGAGTCGACAAAATCCCTCAATGAAACCAATAAAAAAAAACTTGGAACAGTGAAGCTTTTTTTTTTCCTATCTCAAAAGATAATTTTACATACTCCCTCTATTCCAAAATAAGCCTTTCTTGTATTTTGACTAGTCAAATAATCTCAATTTTAACCAAATATATATAAAAAAAATATTTGTGATACGAGATGAATATTATTAGATTAGTTACGTTATTTATTTTCATGGCAAACCTATTTGGAGATACAACCTTTGATACTCTCTCCATTCCAAATTAGAGAGTCAAAACATCTAAAGTTTGACCAAAAACTAAATAGTGATTATAAAAATTTATGACATCAAACATATAATATAATATGATATTTGTATCTAATAATACTTAATTGACATTTAAAATATTTTGTATCTCATCATAAAATTTATCAAAAGTAAGATGCGTTGACTCAGAATTATAGAATGACTTATATTTTTGGGACGTAGAGGATTACTATTTCTGTATTTCACTATTTAAGTAAACGTGTTTAAGTTAAAGATCAGTTGACTTTTCAAAATTCAAGATAAAACTTATTTTGAGACAAAAGGACTACATAAATAACATATCAACAATATTTAAAGGTGAAAAGATCCTAGTTGACAAAAACCCATAAAAGAATTACCTATACAACTGACAAATAGAGCCTCAAAAACATAAAAAAATTACATTGGCAACTCCCCCGTGGAGCCAAAAGCCTCTTGCCGTCGCTGAATGTGGAGCACCGAAAGCTCTCGTAGTGAGGCTTTGACTCTTGGCCACTCTTCCAGTACTTTCTACTAGCCCAATACTGAGGCAGTAGTTACTGCAGCCAGAGACAAGTCGGACTAGGGCCCTAGTCCGGGCACTCGCCAGTAGCCGTCTCAAGTAGTAGCCAGATCGGTCGGACTAGCCGTCTCACCGTCGGTGCGTGAGATTCGCGTTTTCCACGTGAACGAAACCAACGACGAGACCACGAGACCGAAAGCGGCAAGACGAGTCGTACTGGCACACAGACACATCCCCCGCTCGTGCGCGTCGTGCCGTGCCAGTACTACACGGGTGTTGTAGTAGTAGCCACGCCCGAGCCCGACCGAGCATCCATATCCAGCCAGCCCCACCGCGCGCGTGGGCCCCGCACCTGTCACCGCGCCGCAAGCGCTGCCTGCCTGCTGCTGCTGACTGACAGCCGCGCGCGCCTGCGCCTGCATCCTCCAACGACCCCCGCCACTTTATCCACTCTCGGGGTGGGGTGGAACCACCACCTGTCACCGACGCATGGGGCCCCAGCGAATCCAACCCCACAAGTCATCCACTACCGCCGCCTTGTCGTGCGCGCCGCGCCGCGGCGGCGGCTATTTCTGGACCCTTCTCCTCCCCGAAAGGCCAAGCAGGCAACCAGGCTGCCGTCCCCGTCCCCGTCCCCATTGCATTCCGCGCTCCCTTCCCCTGCCTCGAATCAATCGATTCGCCTCGTCTCGCCCGCCCGCCCGCCCGGTTCGACTCGGCCGTCACGGTGATCGGGACCGGCCGGCGCTAGGTTAGGTTCCGGGCGACCCCCCACCCGGATGGTGCAGCTGCCGAAGCTCGGGGAAGCGGACGGCCGAGCCGGCCATGGCCGTCGCGGCGCGCGCGGCGGCGGCGGTTAAGATGGAGGTGGAGGAGTTCGGGGCCGACGAGCGTGGCCCGCTCAGCAAGCGCGCCAAGGCAGCGGCTCAGCCGATGCTCCCGACGCCTCCGCAACCGCAGCAGCAGGTAGATCCGAGTCGTTGGTTTTTTTTTCCCTCCTCCTCCTGAATTTGGTGTGCTCGATTGGAACGCAGTGAGCTGGCCTCGCCATGTTTGATTCCAATCGGGGAGTTTCGTTAGGATTTTTTTTCGGGCTACTTTGTTTAGCGTGGTGTTTTTGGTTGGGAAGGTTATAGAGGAGCTTAGCTGTAAAATTCAGGCGTTCGATCAAATTACCCTCGTACTCGAGGACTAGATGAAGCTGCAACGAAGGGCGATTCTCCTACAGCTTATTTCCTGCATATAAATTTTCCGCATGTAGTTTGTATGCCACTGTTGTAATGCAAATGTTCCATGTCTAGCTGCGAGACTGGCTGGTTGGCACTTTATTGTCCACATTTACTTTCCAGTCAGTGCATTCTAATGATCTATAGGAAAAAAGCAACAACAGTTTAACTGTGCTCATGAAGCTATATACTACCACACTGTTCAATTAATAAGTCCTGTCATCGTACAAATTTATGATTGGAGTTTGCTACTATCATGTAGACACATAAATACATATACCAGTAACATGCTTGGCAACTATCATCTAGACACATATAATGCACTGTACTAATGTACATGTACTCTGGGCACTAGGTATATATATTTTGCTAGGTATATTTACGAAACTTGGTTGCATATGATACGTTGCCAATTATGTATCTGTTCGTACTTTTATCCTGGCAGCAAACTTGCTGTGTGTTCAAGATATGTTGTTAGGAATGAATGGAAAAATATGAATAACTTTGTTAAGAAAATATTCCAGACTGGTTATTTATCCCTAGGTAGTTTGTATGCCTCTGTTTTGAGGTGTTTGTGATATTTTCCTCCTGCAGGGTAAATGTTCATGATTATTCACCTTTGAGATTTATTGTTCTTATGTTTATGGTCTCTTTCAGGATATGTACCACAATGTACTCGATGAACCTAGCCCGTTGGGTCTGGCGGCTGAAAAAAGCCCATCACTCTTGGATTTGATTCAGATGAAGCTTTCTCAAGCATCCAACGCAGGGGAGTCTTCCATGGACAACAGTGGTTCTGAGCCTTCCAAGAAGAAAGACAATAAATCTGGTGGGTCTGCAGCAGGCTTAACGCCTAAAAGCTTCGAATTTTCCTGCAACTATATTGAAGATTGGTTCATGGGAGGTGAGGAAATTTATTTTTGCTGTTCTTTTATCAGCTCTGAGCCTCTGATATGGCCTCAATATGCATTAAGTGTATGTCTCCCTAGTAAACCACTATCGTAGTTGTTTTTTCTGTAGCCTATGCAACTTGAAGCTAATAT
Source organism: Hyparrhenia diplandra (assembly GCA_015847255.1). Taxonomy (NCBI): domain Eukaryota; kingdom Viridiplantae; phylum Streptophyta; class Magnoliopsida; order Poales; family Poaceae; genus Hyparrhenia; species Hyparrhenia diplandra. The sequence goes on along the minus strand of JADLZK010002168.1, from coordinate 24,093 downwards.
TCATGCAATTATAATACTGTACTCTGTTGTAGATTTGTATTATGAAGTGTCAGTGCGACATTGATGCATATTCTGTGTTGTCCAATCTTCTATGTATTTTTTGCTGCAACAATTGCTTATGAGCCAAACTCCCTGCATTCTAGCACATCCAGTAGTTCATACAATAGTTCACCTGAACAAAAAATGCCATTAAATGTCTTAATTAAAGCTATCTCTGTTCTCTGTATAGTATGTGTCACGGTATGAAGGTGATTTGGTGGCAAAGTGTTACTTTGCAAAGCATAAACTTGTGTGGGAAGTTCTGGAAGGTGGCCTTAAGAGTAAGATAGAAATTCAGTGGTCAGATATTACTGCTTTGAAGGCAACTTGCCCGAAAATGCCCAAGGAACCTTGGATGTAGCGGTATGTTATCTGGAAGATGTTTGTTTCTTTATTCTTCTTCTTAGTTCAGTACCTTTTCTTCTATTCTGAGGCGTTTTCCTTTTCCTGAAGTTGGCCAGACCGCCACTTTTCTTTAAAGAGACAGATCCTCAGCCAAGAAAACACACACTGTGGCAGGCTACCTCAGATTTCACGGGTGGTCAAGCGGTATGCACAGGTAAATTACTTTTAACTATTGAGTGTTCATAATTAAAATGGATTTCATATGAGAAGATTGGTCCTATATCTCTGGAGCTACCTCATACTTGTAGTTTGTTTTATACTATTTTTCTATTGGAGTATAGCATAGCTGATCTGCTTTATGCTTAAGGCTCTGGTGGCATTTCAAAGATATTTATGATGTTTATGTGGGTTCTGTCATACTAATTGCGCTATGATTTTTACGTAGTCATTCCATTTTTGTTGGCTCTGGTTGCATTTCAAAGATATTTACGGTGTTCAAATGGGGTTCAGTAGTACTATGTTTTTGGCTCTGTTTTTCTTATTAGAACAGAAAGAACTGTTTTGTTCCTTTTTGGGAGCAGTTAGATACTGTAGATCACATTTTAAAACTGTTTAAGTTGTATTGCTAAGGGATTAGTTATTTAGTTGTGGATCACTTTGACTTGAATTGTGTCATATCTAGATTAAATCTGCTTAGAAGGAGACATTATTAGCCTACCCCAACTTGCTTGGGACTTAAAGGCTTTGTTGTTGTTGTTGTTGTAGGAAGGAGACATTGTCACCCTTTCAAGTTTTTTTTTTGTTTTTAAAAAAAGAATGAATTTGTCTTTCTGTCCTTGTGTTCTGTCACCCATTCTATGTTCACATATGTGCATCACAGGACCTCATCTGGTCTCTTTTGTGTCCTAAAAATGATTAATTAAAAACTGTTTCACACTGCATAAGAAGACAAAAAGGGTAGCTGGCATGCATTCAAATATGTTTGTCTGGAGCCAGATATCTATTTAGTAAAGCTATCGGGTCGAGCTTTGGTTTATAAAGTGTGCTGTTACTATTGCTTGTTGAGCCTCTTCTCTACTACTTTGTTCAGCGTTCTGATTGTTCAAAAATTTTGCAGGCGGCATTTTCTGCAGTGCCCTTCTACTTTGTTGGGCAAGAACTTTGAGAAGCTTATTCAGTGTGATCAGCGATTATATCAATTGAGCCAACAACCAGAGATTGCATTAGACTCTCCATTGTTTGAACCTAGGTGCTCCATATTTGAGGATCCGGTTGAATCAAAATGCGCTGGTTTTACTAATTTGAAAGATGAACATGAGGGTCTACCTGGCTATTCAGGTTCTGTGTCACCATGTGCTGGTTCCTCCATATCTGCTAAGAATGAAAACAATGATTCCATTGGGATGCCAGCAGAATATCTTCCTCAGACAGTAGGACCAGGTAATTTTAAAGATCTTTGTTCCTCTCCGCTCTTGCAGCATGTTGTGTTGCCTTAATGCACTGCTTATCAGTACCTTAAAGTATGATGAGTACACCTACCTGTATGTGAGGCAACCATGTACATGGTGTTTTGCCTTAGTTCTTTCTGTAGACACATCTCTAGTTAGATTGAATATTACTAGAATATTATACTACTGGGGCGGATGTGCTAGCCTGTACCATTCTCAGATCCTCTCCTGTTGATGAATCAAAATTTCAAGGCATTTCACATAATCACATGATACATCTTCATATATTTGATTAACCTTTCTAATCCCACAGGCATTTTTACAGGAGTTGGTGCTGTAGGTGTACAAGCTGTGAGCAGAAATGTGAATGGTGCAGCACCAGAATTCAATATCCCCCACTGGTGGAGTCAATTGAAGGTGCCTGGGCTTAGACCATCAATGTCAGTGGATGATCTGGTGAGCCACCTGGGTAACTGCATCTCAGAGCAGATCACTTCAGGCAATCCAGCATTGGCCAACAATGAGGTACCGACCAAAGAAACACTTGAGGGGATTGCTCAGTACCTTCTTGGTGATACTCAAGGCCCACCAGTTTCTGCTTCAGACGAAAGATCACTGATGGCCAGGGTGGACTCCCTCTGCTGTTTGATTCAGAAAGACACAGTACCAGTTGCCAAACCAAAGCCGGAGCCGAATGACAGTGAGAGCATTGGCGCTGAAGCCTCAGATGGTTCCGACGAAGAATTCAGCTCAGCAGCACCAACAGGGAAACCTACAGATGCCAACAATCAGCCAGCCATGTCAAGAAAAGATTCGTTTGGGGAGCTGCTGACAAACCTCCCCGCGTAAGCCTCGCTACCGCAGTTCCTCTTCAAGATCCCAGAGGATACCGAGAACTGAACATGGAAGTCAAGACCTCGCACCCTGTACCCTGAAATAGGGAGTATGCTGTAAAGATTGTATCCAAGCAATAAGAAAGCCCCTTATCGCCGCCTCAGAGGCGAGTTCCCCCCCTGTAAATGTCACACCCGGTAGGTTGCTCCAGTTGTATGCTTCTCGACTCAAATGGGTAGTGGAAAATTGAAATGTTCATTGGTTCTTTAACTCAATCGTGCCCCGTGTGCAAAACTTGTGAGCAGGCGGCACCTCCACTGGTACCCTGTATGTTCCAGATTGACATGAATATAAAGGTTGTTTCGATCTGTCATGAACATCCGGTTCCATCGTTTTCTATCCTTTTGGGGGCATTACATGTTCCAGATTCACGTGAATGTAAGGTTTTCATCTGTCATAACTCATAAGCAGTTAAGCACTCGGTTCCATTGTTAGTTTTGCAACACCCTTTTGGAGCATGATGTTTATCATCTACTTAAGTTGGACGTGTTGAACGTAATCGACTTGTGTTGGACGTGTTTAACGTAGTCGACCGACTTGTTGTATTTAAGTATTTCTTTTTCTTTTCTACAATCTTGTAACAGAATCAGCAGCATGTCTTGCTGGCAGTCTGGCACCATCACACATGCGTCTGCTCCTTGCAACTGAGCTCCCGCGCTGCACATACGCTAGGCTCCGAATGCAACAGCCACGGCAAAGGCTGCAGCTGACCGTAGGCCGAAATATAACACTCTCCAGAGTAGCACCGAGAGAAAACACCATCGCACCCCCCTGTGAGTGAATAGAAAATCGATTCTACTTATCCAAACTACAGTATAGATTGTGCTTTGGATTGGATGCCACAACTGTACCACAGGTCCAGAAAACAACCATCACAACCTACTCAAAAGCAATCATACACGAAAGAAAGAGCTCGTGATTTCTGAAATATTTTACAACATACAGATTGCTATAAATAATATCACAACAGTGCCATCCCATCCGGGTGGCACAAGGACATGGAACATGAACCCACGAGCTACCTGATGGTCTATTGTTCCATACTGTCCCTGCACAGCAGCCCCAACATGATGTTGGAGCGAAGTCAAACTTTACACACAAAAAATATCACATGTGAGACCTGGCACACAAAAGACAATTGTCAATGGCTGGAGTCATGAGAGTTTTTGCGTAATGTGATAGGCAAATAAACAAGGAAGGGACTGAGAATATGGCCACTTACCAGCGTACAAGAATATAGGTCTACTAGTCCTGGAGAGCTTTCACACGGAGGTCAGCTCTCTGACTTGATTCTTGAGGCGCTCAGGGTTGCAGAAGAAATCAACAAATATTTGTCGCTCCCTCCCCACCTCATGGGCACGATTTTCGAAGATCTACATATAATTTTGCAGTTAGTTAATCTTTTGAAGAACATGGTAACAAAGGGGTGATGACTGTTCTTCAAATATTTCTTGTTTAAGTTCTTTGCATGATGATGATGATGACGACTGACAATCAAGACAAGAAGCCAGCCATTCTGTGCAGTATGCATTGGGTAAATGAAACTAATCTCTGAAAGCGTAGTCTACTTTATGGAAATTACAGATAAATGCAAAGAAAATCAAACAAGCTTTCGTTCCATTAGGCAACAGTCATGAAGGGTCATAGCATGTCGATGAGTGAAATACCTTTATCTTCTGTGTGCGAGCCTTGGTTACTTCTTCCATGGAACCTTCAACTTGAGCGTTGGCATTTTCCATATCATCAAGCGCCGCATCAATGGCTATAAGACGAGCAGGGATTATCACATCATTTCACATGTCCTCAAAAAAAAAAAAAAAAAAAAAAATATCAAGAAATATCAATTTGGAGGGGTTCAAAGAATGTACCCAAGGTGTCAATATTGGTTCTGCAGTAGTTGATGACGCAAATAGAAGCTGTTCCACTGTTTGAATAAGAGTACATCTGCACGAAAGTGAGGAGAGTGAAATGATGGCGCTTGGGACCTACTAAAATAATATTGGCTAACTAAAGAGTGATTTTGTGGGTCAAAACATAATATTGGATGACACTTAATAATGCTTCTAGTGAAGAACTTGCAGGAAGATCAGATACTCAGCATGCTGTGATCCTTCCATATTGAACCTTATTTCTGTTTATGAACAGTAGACGAGGCAGTAGCTTCGCATATACAAATCAAGCTGTGAAACACCAAGAGTTATGGGCATTGGAACTACTGCTCAGGTTTGACTGCAAACTAGAAAAATGCCTACTGTGTGATTCATCATTTTGATATCTGGGAGTAATTGTTTATACATGGGTACGCTACAGTAGAGTAGGTACATATCAGAAAAAGCATTAAATGAAACTTTTGATTTTACATATTGACAGGATATAAGGTAAAGGAAACAAAATATTAAACAGTGTTTTGTTAACTTACAACTCATTGATACATCTTTTCCGGTCAGCTGGAAGGGTGTTCTCCAGCTCAGACTGAAGAGAAAGCAAGTCAGATTGAAGTGCTGAGATCTGCTGAACCAATGCATGTGCTGACATGTATGTTGGCACTGTTGCTTGACATCTACAGAAAGGATAAGCCACGTTAAGAATATGAGAATAAAATACCCATACAGATAAGTAGAGTTGACTGCTTACTTGAGTGAACACATAGGAGATCTCGCACTGCATGGAGGAAAGTGTCACGGTCATCAATAGCTCCTTGTTCTCGTGCCGGATGCAGCTTGAATTAATGAATTATAATGACCCTGAGAAACATTAACACAAAGAAACTAAGCATAGACCTGAAGACAATGAAAATAACAAGCGACGGAAATAGATGCTGCTGAAAACAGAATGTAAAATGAAAAGACACCAAAGAAACAAGGACAAGAATAACAATGGAGATTGATTACCAAGCGGGTACTGACTGCTGAGAGGTAGCTTTGCAACTTCGGATTCTATTACTCTAAGCAATGTGTACGCTCTAGCTATATTTTCCTTTCAAGTTGGCAAGCGATCTTCAGAAACTGGTGTCTGGCAAGCTGATTAACCAAATGATTGATGAACTGCAAAATGTATCAGCTCAGATACCAGTAAGATCAGGAGAAAAACAAAAGGGGCATAATAATGACAAAGTAACAAGTGCAGTCTACTTAGTCTTATGAGAAAAAAAATTCCTCCTGCTGCAGTCAGACTTCTGCGAGTATAAACCGAAAGTGAGGCAACCACATTCTGTCAGCCACACTACCGTGACTACCCAACTAAATCTACATAACAGCAAAGGAATACATGTAAATTGCTGTTGCAGTTTCTTTTCTGCAAATGTGCAGCAGTCTCCTTTGCTGTGAATATGGGCTGTCTTAGAAATCATCCAACAATGCTCACTTAACACAGCTTGATACTGCCTAAGTATTTCCTCATATAGGGGCATTGTTGGAGAGTGATTTTCGTTTCATAAACCTTGATTTTCACTTTAAGAGTTTCAATCAGGGAACTCTTGGAGATGCTCTACAGCATCTTAATTTTCATAATATTAGAGAAGATAGGACATTATCACAAGGAAATACAAAACAAGACACATAAAGATGACATGTATAATGTGATTTGTGAAATGAGCTCACCGTTTTTTGCCTGTTAATGTAGTACTCCTGGCGCATGACCTTTAAATCATAATCCCCTGAATATTTGAGTGATAAGAAGAAGCTAAGAAAACAACACAACAAAATTTGTAGAACACTGAAAAATAAAATCCTTTTTGCAAACCTTGCAAGATATATGTGCCTTGAAGTTGAGCAAGTTCTGAACACAGGCATGGTATTGTCTGGAGGGGAGAACAAGTAAATAGATGGAGGAAGTAAGATGTAAGATTGTACCATGAAAAACAAACTGGTGCACTTCAGTAAGAACTATTATTGCTATCTTATCCTCTAAAACATAGAAAGTTCTTGCAGATAACGAACGTGACTCTGAAAGATCATGAAGCTAATCCCATCAAACAAATTTTCAGGTCCCAAGAGCACAAAAATACCAAGAAATCAAACTTAAATTTGATTTCTGATCTACTATTTAATATCCCAGGAACAAAATATATTTTTCTAAACAAAAGATTGTGTCTTACATACCTCAGATACCAAAGCTTGCACCTTTTGAGAAAGTGTCGAGCTCTCCAGCAAGCTCAGAACCTTTTCTCCTGAAGGCAAATGCCACAGATACAAGGGGGCTTATAAGATAATTAAATAAATCTTTGTTTCTGCTCGAATTTATTTGCAGTTATGCATATAAGTATATAACTTATTGACTTATGTGTATGGCACAAAGCTGGAAAACTGATAAATCAGGATAAATAAACATAGCATAACATATACCTAAGAGAATGGATATCCCTATGTATATGAGCCTCATCCGATGACACCTGTGCTTTCAATGTAGAGAGTATAGCCTGCTGTTTAGCATTCTCAACCTGTGCTTCAATCCACTGTCTTTCACTTGTTGCAAATCTGTCACCAAAGTAGGGTAATTATGAGTAAATTCAAGAACTGTAAGAAAGTTGCAAAGCTGGAAAACACATTATTAGCTGCCTAAGAGGTTAACACAACGAACAGAATGTGATCCCAAATTTTACATAACAAGTAACTCAACGAATCAATAACAAACAAAAGGTCACAGCATAAAAGTTGAATACTGGAAACGGGTAGCTGTATCAAAATGGTATAATTGAAAGCACAAATAGGGTGCAAACCTATTTTCAGGTGAAAATATTCAAACTTCTATGTAAACCATTGGAGGATGGATTGATGATTAAGTGGATCATGAATCATAATGAGGCCTAAGTCCTCACAATTTATTCTTCGATAATTAGGAGGTTACAGAAGTTGGCCATCCTCATGACACTAAAGTTTCTTGAATGCTATGCATCCACATTTTTATGTAAGGGATCCACATGAACAGTGAACAATTTAGAACATCTGGAACGTAATGTGAGCTTTACTTGACGATGGTTAAATGAATCATGCAACAAGAGGGCATGAGATGATTGCAATTACAAATCTGATGAGTGGTTGCCAATAGAAAGGCTAAGACAAGGTGTCGCGGTAATTACATGGAACGAAGTCGTTGCAACTCAGCGATGCGTTGGTGATGATGAGATTTTTCAGAATCTCCTGCACCATGACAACATAATGGTTACTATGATTTCATCTGTTACGTCACCCAGTATTAGAATCATACTAGTTCCCCTCCATGAAAAAAACAGTTACAAATAATCAAATGAAGAAAGCCAATTTACCTCTTATCAAGCAATTAGTGATGTCATCAAGACTAACCCAGGAACATTTGGATTTCCCCTCCTCAGCAACAAGTCGAAATGGCCCCTGGTCACATAAAAAATGTTAATGTTAAATAAGTAAGCAGACAAACTGTGGAGTGTTGTCCTATGCTACTCAAAGGGTAAAAGGTAAAATTGTGCCAGAGATATATAACTGTACAGAACAGTGTTTTGGACATGTAGTGAAGATGAAAAAATGTAGACATGTAGTGAAGATGAAAAAATATACCTAAATCTGCCAATTTACATGGTATTGACTTGTCATAGATTGTAAACTTAGCTAGTCAGTTAACTGAGAACAATGTGACATCCAAACATGATTTACCTTCTCAAATTGCTTTGAGAACCACCTATTCAGCTCTTTTGTACAAGCCAAGTCGCCAACAACATAGGGATGGAAATCTGAATATGCCAAATATATACTTTCCTCTGCAAACAATAAATAAATAAAGGATTTCATTGGATACAGTATAATTTTTTATACTTACAGAATGGTTAGTATTATTCATTGATCAAAAGCAAAAAGAATAATAGCTATGCTCAATTGCCACTACTAGGTAAAGCGCGTACCATCCCCTGAATGATAATGGGCCAGTTCCTGGGTAGTAGCAGCGATTCTTCCAAGAACTGCATTCATCTGAAAGTTAGAAAATACATCAAATCAAACTCTACCAAAAAAAAATAACCACATGGAACATATAATATCTTGTTTACATCAGTAAAAATCTACAGAGACTAGGTATTTCATATATCATAGTATCTGCATACTCCAAATAAGACATAGGCGAAAAGTTGGGACGCAAAAAGAAGCAGCCAGGGAATTATTTGATTTACAAGTGTACTAATACAAAACAAAGGGCAATATTTACTATGAGATAAATTGCAGAGCATAGCAAAAGATATGCTGTTATCATTAGTTAAAATCTCATCATCAAAAACACTCAATCATGTACCACAATAACACGAAACAAATCCTTTTTTTTTTTTTTTTTGTGCCTGCTATTTGTAAGATACAAATACATTCAGATGTCAAAGTATCATAACTGAATGTAATAAAAATAAACATCTTTTTTCAAAATGCAACTGATTGAGTTATACCTCCAAGTTTCTGGAAGAAAGTGTCTCATCTAACGATATAAGCTCTCCACTAACTGCAGACATAGCAGATACACGTGCCCTTCTACCTTGAATTAGAGTTGAAGCCTGGCCTGCAAGCAAATCAAATTGTGCTTGCTGCCGTGCAAGTTGCTTTTGTAACTCAAAAACTTCGGCTCTGTATGCTAGTTTTGCTTCACTGCAAGTACCAAAAAAAGAGAAAATTGTCACAAAAACACTTATAAGATGCTAGGAAGGAACATTTCAATCATGCGCTTTTACAGCTTGGCATAGTTAGCATTTGACTTCACTTGGGTCTACAGATGTTCCCAGAGCAAAAGCTCAAGCAGATAACAGCAGTTTAAATTCGTTTTTACACTGTTTTCTGTCAAAAAATCATTACCGGAAAATAGTTGAAGTAGCATACAAACACCCACTTGTGATTGGTTTCATAAACATTTTGCACTAGCAACAATTTCAGAAACCAGTCCCCACTAAAATTTGAACCCATTCTATAAATATGACAATGTATGAAGGGCAACCCTGGTGCAAGCAGTAGTGCTCTACCGCCTGTGACCAGAAGGTCCAGGGTTCAAGCCCCAGCCGCACATTGCAGTGTGCGGGGAAGGCTTGGCACTAAACACCCTTCCCCAGACCCCACGCAGTGCAGGAGCCTACAACACTGGGTATGCCCTATAAATATGACAATGTAAATGTAGCAATACTTCAATATTGGAAGGTCCAAGCATACCGATATCAAGAATGGTTTCTTCCGATCCAAACACAGCCTCTTGATTGTCTTTCTTGCTTGAAAAGGCTGAAATACTCTCAAAAGCAGAGTCCAAATCTTCACCCTGAGAAAATGACACATGTGGACCATAAGAGTATTGAAGCCTGACAGAAATAGATGCCTACATAAAAATGCAGTTCCATGGAGGTTCTAGATCTTGGTTGGGGCTGGAACTATTCTCTAATGAAGCCTATCCACCAAGAACTAACCAAATTTCAATCCATCCAAGAGAATTTAGTGTAATTATAATTACTTAATATGCTATTTGACCACGAAACAAAAAAAAAAATTGAAGCAGATTTCCAGTACTTGGCAAACCCACTTGCCACATCAATTAAAAAGAAGCAATTAAGATATCATATCATTCTTTTTAAAGCGTGTAAGAATGTTAAATGGCCTTTTCGAGTATACCTCTAACAGTCTTCCCTCTTCCACGAGCTGTTCATACCTGAAAGCCACATGCACAAATTAATTAAGTAATAAACAGACTCACCCATTAAAATTAGTATGAAAAAAAAATGATATCAAAACTTTGGATAATTGATCAGTAGGCCTAGCGAATACACAATTCACTAACCACATCACTGCAAGTAAAACCGTAGATTCAGAAGCATTAAGGAAATCATACAGTGGGAAACAACATTTATTAACAAAAAAAAAAAGCAGATATTTGACATATTCTTCCTACGCAACACGCACCCTTCAAATACTGTTCATGCCCAAATTTTAGTAAAATGGATGCCTTTGTCAAAATGCACCTACAAATAAACCCCACCCAGAATCCATAACTTGACACCCAAATTCACAGCTTTTGTCAAACTGGGGCCATCATCTCTCAACTAAATCCTCCACAAAACACAGGCACTTGCCACTAATTCCCAACATTTCGCGCCCATAGAGAGTTAGAGGCACGAGCACTCCCCTAGAACCCTATTGCACCTAGCCTCCCCGAGAATTCGCAGTAACTCCACCACAGATTGTCTCCCCAGCTGCCCGAATCTCCCAACAACGCCTCCTCATTAACTTTCTACGCCTCAAACTCAAAACCATTTCGTGTCGCATGCCACAGCAATGCCGCAGCGAAATCGGCCTCAGCAGCAATCACCACCACTACCACTACCACAGGCCGAAAAAGGATGATACCAGAGCACTACGATGTGACAAGGGGATGGGAAGCATTCGCTTACTGGGCCAGGTGGGACGGGGAGAGAACGTTGGAGGGGCGGAGACAGGAGCAGATCCAGGCAAGCAGCGGGCGCGCCTCCTCGTACTGGAACGGCCACTCCAGCGCGTCCGCGTCCAGCGGGTCCTCCCCGTCGAACCCCAGCTCCGTCAGCGCCGCGCACAGCGCGGCCCCGCTCATCCTCGCCGTCGGCGGCCGCGGCAGCTGCTGTGGCGGCGGCGGTGGGAGGCTGTAGTGGTGGACTGGTGCGGGTCTGGTGGGTGGGCGGCCGTGCGCGGCCGGCAGCGGTTGCTCCTCTGCTTGCGTTGCGTGAGTTCGAAACAAGGCGAGCAAAACAAAATGGGATCTGCTGCTCTGCTGCTTCTGGTTGGGGAATCGGAAAAAAGTTAGAGAATTCGGACCGCTTGCCTCGTGTTGTGGCAATTGGGTTAATAAAAAAATCTAGTTTCGTTGGACTCCACAATTTTTATATAATATGATATGCTTTTGGGGCTGAAAATAATTAATTAAAAGAATGGAAATTCTATAATTATTTTTTGAACTAAAGCATATCATATTATATATTCACTGAGATCTACTCATGCCCAACAAAACTTTGCGATTAGAATGATTTTTCCTCGCTGGAGGTTACCCATCTTTTACTGGGCCTTATCTTTTCTAATGAGGCCCAGTAAAGATAAGGCGTTACTGACGAAAGCTCTTTACTGGGCCTCATTATAAAAGATAAGGCCCAAATAAGGTATCTTCAAATTTTCACTGGTTAGATTTTGCTCACATTCCTAGATGTTGAATTTATGTGTCGTTTGTTGTTTTGATCAGTGAGCATCTAGTAGAGAGAGACGTGAAAAAATAAGGCAAAAGACGTCCAATGTTATATGGGCCTATATATTTGAAATTTGAAATTGCAGAGCAGCAAAAGTACTGCCAATTGAGATGTCTTCGTTTTGCCTTGTGGTTGGACGCAATTGGGTGATTAATTGGAGTTGTTTGGGGTTTTGAGGGTGACTCCTACTCGTAGTCGCCGCAATCATAGACGTGATCACGTGCTGCCCACTGCCCACTCACGTATCCCCATGTCCGTATGTCACATGGCCACACATGATGCATAAGATTCATGGCAGTACCAGTTCTTCTATTATATATAAAATATTTATACGGGAATATATTTTTTGTGCCTCGTTGTGCATATATATACAATATATATAAGTATGTATATAATATACTGCATGTGCCGTGCGTGGGTTAATATTTTTATTTCGGATTTAGTGATTCTATCCTTATTCATAAGTTTAATGGTGATTTTACCTTTTTCCTTTTACTTTGTAGTTTTGCCCTCTTTTATTTACACGACGAAGCTCCCGTCTACCCCTTCTTTCTAACACTGTAAAAAATTGATAGATTAGATGGTTATAAAAAACAAAAAAAGACACATACCAGAAAAAGACCATCGTACCCCTCACATCATTCTCCTTTCTCTATTGCTCTCGTAAGGGGGAGTCACGACTTCGGCTGCGGTCGCACTCAGCTAGGGTTTCGTGCTTTCGGCGGCGGCGTGCAAGCGGCGACGATGCTCCTCTTCCCTCAAGACTACTCCCCCCCCCCCCGAAGTCGTCTCTTCCTCTCCTTCCGGCCTGCTCCCGATGCTCGTCTTCATTGTTATTATATCATGCCATTTGACTGTTATTTTCTTGGGTTTCCATCCAAGCGACTTAATTGATTTCTTGGTCTCGTTATGGATTGTGCAATCACATGAGTGTTATTCTGATCTGCATTTTCCAGTCATCCAATCATACAAACCTATCCAAGTGTGCCCGCTTACAAAGGTTGATTCTGACTAATGGTAATGAAAATATTGAGATCCACATCCATAATTATCTCCGCGTGCACAACGAGATGAGTCAGATGACCTTTTAGGTTTGCACCCCCCCCAAACCAAAAAAAAAAAAAAAAAGATGGCCTTTCTTTTTTGAATAAAAGATGTAGAAACCTCCGAGTATTTGTTGGGTTTATGTGTTTTTTTTTCTAGAAAAATCGGGTTCCTTTGCTTGGTGGCCACGGGATGCCGTGCCGCGCAGCCAAGACCAAACACACGTCACACTCCTCAACTGTGCGTGCAGTATGGCACAGGGTCAGGGACCAGACTCCTCGCGGCAGGCCCACTAGGCCACTTCTCCTCTCGCTTCGCTTGCGCGTCACCCAACCGCAACGGTTCCCCCCGTGCCGCACGAGCGCCGTTAGTTGGCCAGCTACTACTACTAGTATACTACGCGAACTATTCAGTCCACTGGTACTCTGCTATCCCCGCGCCGGAGTCGCCGCCACGACCACGATGGCCTCCCACCGCTCCCGATCCGCGGCCGTGCCGCTCTTCCTCACCCTCCTACTCCTGGCCGTCGTCGCGGCCTCCGACGGGGCCGCCGCGAAGTGGCGGGAGGAGCAGGCGCGGGACCGGGTGCCGCGGGTGCCCGGGCAGGCCTTCAACACCAGCTTCGCGCAGTACGCCGGGTACGTGACCGTCAGCGAGCAGCGCGGCGCCGCGCTCTTCTACTGGTTCTTCGAGGCCGAGAACGACCCGGCGTCCAAGCCCCTCGTGCTCTGGCTCAACGGAGGTGCCACTACCTACCTACCCATCACCCCGCTCGCTGACCGCGCGCTTTGTTTGTTTGTTTTGTTTGCCGCGTGATCCGTTTCGTACTGTGAATCTGTGACGATTGTTGGGGTCTGGTGGCTACTTGGGGGGCACATTTGGCGGGGATCTGACTTTGGTGGCCGCGACGGGGCAACCAAGGAATTTTTGGCTACTTCGGGGCGGGTGGTGATCTGACGTCTTGAGCTTGTTTTGGAACATGGGAGCTGAGAGTGATGCCTTGCGTGCGCAGTGTGTAGAGAGATGCTTGTGCTATCTCATTCTTGCCAGGACTAGAATTTCGCTTGGGATCCTTTTATTCCCACAGGGCATGTAAACTTTTCCATTGTCTGGATAGCTCTTTTAACTTTCACCAGCTCTTTTAACTAGATTACTGGATCAGCTGTCTTTATCTGATTACTGGATATACAATCTGTATATAAGTAGCATTGGGCATGAGATTAGTGGATGAGCTGTCTTTATCTGATGCAAATGGTTGCTAGTGATTTACTACCAGGCAAAAGGTTACCTATGGGCTATTGATAAACTTATCCGGTCCAGGCTCTGTTCCTACTTACTTCAGTTCATCTGTTGTGCAATACTACAATAAAACGCGCAATTAAACTACTGCCTGTAAATCTTCCAGGGCCTGGGTGCTCGTCCATTGCTTATGGACTCGGAGAAGAAGTAGGACCTTTCCATGTTAATGCAGATGGCAAGGGGGTGCATGTCAATCCTTATGCTTGGAACAAAGGTACCATCCAGTTAAACAAATATCTTCACAAACACTACCACTGTTTTCCATTTTTAATTTCTTCATGTGCTGTTATGTGACTTTTCTTTAGCCTTTTGTTTCGGGTTTCCATAGATTGTTGGATTGCCAATATTATCAGTAAATTGTAACCTTTTCCTATTATGCAATTAACCTCAGTTAGGCAGCAGGTTACTACATTTTGCATTTTTGCAACTGCTTAGCATTCTTAGTCTTTGTTTTTTTTTGTTAAACAAACTGGTAGGCTTGTATATACACTCTGGAAAGGATCACAATTGTGAAAAGGTAAACTTGAAAAAAAAAAACAAAAAGAGGTTTTCAAGTATGCCTGCCAACTATTATTTTCCTGAATTTTGAACTTTCCTTAAACTGTAAGCTCAACCTTATTAGCACAAGTTCTTGCCTTTAGTCGTGGAATTGATTTCAGCTCTGTTAGGTGCAAAGTGCAACTTAACCATTGATAACCTTTTCTAAGTGCTCATAATCATATCAGATAAAACTCTAGTTTCATTCTTATAGAACTTTCTTGTTTTAGCAAAACTGTAAGTTTATTTTCTATAGCTAAGCTTATAAGCTCTCTCTCTCTCTCTCTCTCTCTCTCTCTCTCTCTCATAAGGCAGGATAGCTGTGTGGCATTTGATAGAAGAAAAAGAGTAGCATATCAGTTCTTCTGCACTCTTTAACTCCACTTTTATACTTCGTTACTTCAATGACATATTTGCTAATAATGTCTTCCATTTTGCAGCTGCAAATTTGTTGTTCCTTGATTCACCTGTTGGTGTTGGTTACTCATATTCAAATACCTCTGATGATGATTTAAAAAATGGGGATGCGAGAACTGGTACTGTTGTCCTTGCACTATTAGTTATCTTGTTAAAATGATATTCCTGGCCCTGAATGAAATTTTATTAGAATTTGCTCACTCGTTCTCTCAATATTTTACAGCCACGGATTCATTGGCATTCTTACTGAAGTGGCTTGAACGCTTTCCTCAGTACAAGGAACGCGAATTTTATTTGACTGGAGAGAGTTATGCTGGTGAGTACCTTCTATGAGATTATGTTTTGTGTGTATTAACAACTGTTTTTTCTAAAAACATGGAAAAACTTTGATGGAACTCCGATTTGGTTAGGTCACTATGTTCCTCAACTGGCTCAAGCGATAAAAAAGCACCATGAGGCTACTGGTGACAAATCAATTAATCTAAAGGGCTTCATGGTATGTTTTTGGTAATTCTGCCTTTACTTCTCCAATACCATCAACTGAATTAGATATTTCTTGTTATATTTATAATTTACTTTGCAGTTTTTGTTGTCCCTTATGTCCTATGTTCTTATTATAAAAGAACCTTTAACTTTTGATTGCAAATCAAGTGTAATGTTATCCTAATTAGTATGTTGGATTAATGCAATGGTTGACTGACCTTTGTCTGCTACCCATTTATATGATGTTATCCTAATTAGTATCGTTATGTTTCCTCATTGGCTTTGCTTTGTTGGTTAACAAAAGGGTCTTATTTGCTTTATTAGTTAGTTATCAAAGGATCTTATTTGATAGCTGGCTCGTATCTGTTTTGAGATATATTTTGAACTATATGTCTATACCATAAGTCCATAACACACAGAACCAGTATTATAGTATTGTTTCGTTATATTTGAGTCATTTCATGCAGGTAGGAAATGCTCTCACTGATGATTTCCATGACCACTATGGAATATTTCAATTCATGTGGACTACTGGCCTGATCTCTGATCAAACATACAAGCTGTTGAATGTTTTCTGTGACTACGAGTCCTTTGTGCATTCGTCTCCACAGTGTGATAAGATTCTTGATATTGCTAGCACTGAAGCTGGAAACATTGATTCATATAGCATCTTCACACCTACATGCCATGCATCTTTTGCCTCCTCGAAGAACAAAGTGATGAAAAGGCTACGTGTAAGTTTCTGAAATCAAAAACTCAAGCAATAGTACATAGTTTCAGGAGTACATGTGTTGTAATGAAAATCAATCGTAAATCCTAAATGCTCATGTCAAATTATCATACACATGTCGACATTTGATTTGGTAAATTTGTATAATAATAAACAGTTTTATGTGAATTCTCTATTGTTGATCCTAATGTCACACCAACATGCATACCAATAGATGCATAGAAATTGATCCAAAGTGAAAGTAGCAGACCCTACCAGGCTACCACCAACCATATATTTATTTGTTATAATGCAGTTTTAGATTCACTGTTAATTTCTTGTTTAACTTTAAAATTCTCAAAGGAGTTCCCCATTTAGGTGCAACTTTGACTTTACATAAAGTAGAGGGAAAAGGACTCACGATTCCGGTATCCCAGATCGGGGTCCAGAAACTACCAAACTAAAACCAGGAGATTTGGGCCACATGTATATTGTTTTAAATGGATTGTGTAGAACATTATTAATGTTAGATGAGGCATGATGCTTAAAGCAAGATACAAAATTTAAAACAACAAATTGGAAGTCTGACATCTAATTCTGGCCTGGATTCACAGTTTTAACTTCAATTTGTGAACCCTGATCTATATAGTTGATTCTGTGTGTGATAATGCGAATGGAAACATCTGAAATTTAAACTGTTATCGTTCATGAGCTGACAGTTCCACATATCTTTTGACATGATTTCTTTTAATAGTCTGCTGGAAAAATGGGAGAGCAGTATGATCCATGCACTGAGAAGCATTCAACTGTATACTTCAATCTAGCTGAGGTTCAGAAGGCACTTCATGCCAATCCAGTCATTGGAAAATCAAAGTGGGAGACCTGCAGGTAACTCTTATGATTGTATTTTAGAAATCTGATGCTGTCATTACCCTGACATGTTGGATCATGATTTCTGGATGATGAACTAACAAGTGATTCATCTTGTAAATTTGCTTCTTTGCTGACAAGTTCTTGTTTTTTTATTTGTAATTGCACTGTTCATTTTGGCAAAAATAAAAGATTATCTATTTTGCTTTCCACTAATCCACTGCATGCTTTATGGCTATTGATCTTATTTCTGCCAGAAGAATAGTTTTGGATCTGGGTGATTATATAAGCAATTCTACTGTAACATGTTTATGCTTTTCAATATGAATATAAATTACTTGGATTGAGTTTTTCATTTCTCAAGGTTATTTCATAATTCATACTAATTGAATTGTATTAATGAATGTCAATGACACAAAACACTGATAAGCATATTTGGTGATTTGGAAACTTTTTTCTTTTGTTGTCTACTACTCTACTCTTTTAATATTATACTATATTTTGGCATTGTCAATCTCTACAGTGAAGCTGTTAATACTCATTGGGGGACTGTGAAAGATCTGTGCTGCATATATATCATGAACTTATACAGTACGGCCTTCGTATATGGGTGTTCAGGTGATTCCTAATACTGAGCTTTGAAGGACAAGTTGCTACCCCACCCAAACATAGTTCTTATATATGTCTTTTACTGAGTTTCAATAATTGTTTGGCTTGTTCTGAAGAAATGACTGAGTTAATTGGGTATAAATTTGTTTTTTTTTTTTTTGAATTGTATCGGGTATAAATTTGTAGTAAATAACCAGTTTATATATGCATAAAATTGTAAACAAAACTACTAAAGTATTACATTGATGATGGATTTTTCTCATTCTTATTTTTTCCCCAAATTTTTTCCAGTGGAGATACAGATGCAGTGATTCCAGTGACTTCAACTAGATACAGCATCAATGCTCTCAAGCTTCCAACAATAACTCCATGGCATGCTTGGTACGGCGATGACGGCAGGTAGGTCCTTCCTCACCTCAGTTCATGGGTCTTCACTATGACTAGCAGCTATGCATGTTCAATTGTGGTGTGTTTCTGCATATTTTTGTCCTCAGTATCTCTCTAACTAATAAATCTGAACAAATTAATGCCACCACAGTCATCGATGTTATCGAGTTATGTTGTCCATTCTCGCTAAAAGACAAGGAAATAATAATTATGTAATCCATCGAATATTGTTGTTTTGCATCCATTACCTCTGCCTTACATCTGTACATCTGCAGCTATGGCACCTCTTCCCTGTGGAATTCATTTTTATCATATCTATATATCTGGGACTAAATTCTGTTTTGATTGCAAAATCTTAACTTAGGTTTGTTAAATTACAACTTTTAACCTGTACATAAATATATCCGTAGCAATGTGCACTGTGCACAATTCACTACAGACAGTTCTATATTTTTCCCCCTTGAATGCTACTCAAAGCTTGAGAAATTAATGCTAGGGAATGGAACCACTGGACATAGAACTCTAGCTCCTTAGGAAAGAAGTTCCACAATCTACATTTGGCATTCCTAAGCTGTTTTAATTCACTGGATGCCCCATCTACTTTGTTTCAGACATATCACAGGGTGTGCTAACCTTTCATTGAGTCTGTTAAACATAAGCAATTGCACAGGTAGTCTATAGAAGTCTTGACCACCTAGGTCAGATGGAAAATTCCCAAATATTGGCCACATGCTACTTACTTGTAATGTTTTCCTTTTCAATTGGGACCCACTGTATTTTACTAGTCTTTGCTCTGCAGAATTCCTTACTATCGTTTATTTGATTCTTCTTCCAAAAACAAGTTCTTCTGTGGAGTACCCATCATCTATTCCCAATTTCTGATTATTATGTGTTTTTAAATAGGTCGGTGGATGGACTCAAGGGTACAAGGGACTCAATTTTGTGACCGTGAGGGGAGCAGGTCATGAAGTTCCTCTTCATCGACCCAAACAGGCTCTCACACTAATCAGATCATTCTTGGCTGGGAGCCCAATGCCTGTGCAATCCAGTACACACGGTGACATGTAATCTGTACTGTCACAACTGATTGAAGAGATGAACATCCCAAAGCACCCAAATCAGCCAATTGTTATAGCTGTTTATCTATCAGAGCTACTGGTGCTGGTTATTGTAGCCGTTTATTTATGGGCCCTCTTGGTGCTTTGTACCAATTATCCCCTAAAACAGGGGACATAACTGCGGAATAGTTTTGGACTTTTTGGTTGCCATGGAATATGGAACTGATACCACATGTGTTACCGACTTACGGTGAGCCTAAGAATAAATTTGCATCAGTGTCACAGCGGTATTCTAAACATCGTACCATAGTATTTTCTATGCACAAGATGTGATTCTGATGTCTGCAATAAATGATCTGGAGTCTGGACTTGGAATGAAATGAAATACTGCTGCATTGCATCTGTGTGATATGTACTATTTGCACTCTAGATGATTTCATAGTTCAGAGATTCAAGCGTTGTACAATCCCGAGGTAAATAATTCATTGCTGCCCAAGACTGCAAAGCTATTGCTGCAGTCTCCACATGAACATTTTTTAATTTGTTCCTAAGGTTGCGGCACACAATTGGCATATGTATTAGCTGGTGACAAACCTGAAATGCAGATGTACTATCCTGATCCTGTTTTTAAGGTGTTTGATCATTATCATCTGATGAGCCGAAACTAACAATCATCAATAGCATTCATTCATCTGTGATCACAACATGGTACCCAGCAGCCAACATTGATCATTTGGTGTGGAAGGCAGATGTCATAAATTCATGATGATTATGATTGGTCTGAAACTCTGGACATGAAGTAGTGGCGTATGATCGGTAGTTTGATACAAATGTCTTGGTAAGAATCTGTCATTCGTGATCTTATATCCTAATTTTCCACTTGCATGTCTTGTCATTGAGGCGCTTTCTATGATTCCGCCCAAATTAATATTTCTGAATCTAAACACAATGCAAAAAAAATGTTGTCAATATCAAATATACAGAACTAGTATCTTTTCTTTTTTCTGCAGGATTTACTGGTTTTCTCCCTTTTGACGAATAGTTACTCTTGTACATTTTTTTTTGTTATGGTCATAATGTTTCCAGATCCACAGAGCACACGGAAAAATCTGCACTCGTGTATGCCCATAACCAATAGTGCTCTTGTACATTTTCTGCTAAATGCACTATATCCTGTCCTGAAGAAATATAGGAGACAAATTTTCAATAATTTTCTACAATAATGCTCGATCTCCTATATATTTGGTTTAGGATACTAGATACTCTCCTAAACCCTGCTTTTTGTTATTTTTTTTTTTTTTTCCTTTTCCTGTTAGTCTTTTCTTTTTGAGACTCTTTTTCCTATTAATCGTGCATTTTGAAGAGTGAGCACTAACCACTGATGTTGTGCACTAACTACTGATGTTGCCATTTCCTGTTAACTAATTTTGTTGTTTTTTTTATGTCTAATAATAGTAAATTGATATATCTTTATATGCTGATTGAATTTTCAGTTAGGAAGTGGCAACTACATGAATCCTTCATTCCCTTTTTGTTTAAAAAGTTATGTTGGGTACACTTTTTTGATTGAGACCAGGTCAGCTCTGTACTTTCTAGACATACCTTGGCGTCATTTTCCTGAAAGGAGTAAGAATTGCACATTATTTTAGTTATAAGGATTCTTTAATAGAATATGCATTGAGAATTTGTGTTTTCATCACTTGCTCACTCCACCCTAGGTAAGGAAGTGTGTCAGTGTGTGGTGTATGTTTTCTCTGACATGGGAGCTGCTTGCTGGCCTTTCCCCTTCTTTTTTTTCTTTTTACTGAAACGACACACGTCATTTCAAGAAAAAAGTTTCAAAGATATTTCCGTATGCGTGTAGCTGTCATGCTTCCACATCTCCATGACAAATTTTCACCTTCCACTCAAGTAACTTCTACGCGGCACTGTGGGGACACCTAGTAGAGTAGTAGTCTAAGAGCACAATGTGTTGACTTGCAAATTATTGTTACTTCAATTGACTTCAGCCTTAATAAGGTTCATATTACACCCATGATATATATATATATTATCGTTTGATTTACAGTGTGATTGTTCTTTGACCATGCACCTTGCACCACACTTATCCTCCTTAACTAAAGGTTCCCTTTCACCACTCTTGGCGTGTTGGCCATTTCCTGGACAGGACGACACGTACCAACACGTGACAGCCTCTAGCTCCCTTTCCCACTTTCGTCGCTAATGTGGCTGCTTGCCTGCTTCAAATATTGGATCGATCACGTCACGGCGTCATGCGACCGACTGCAATCTTTTTGGCTGCATGCAGAGATCGAGTTGAAGTGACTCTCGCAGCTTTCGGTGTCTGACGACAACAAGCAAGCTTTGGTTGCATGTCATGTCTCGTCCAGGTCCGGGTCACCAATCGTCCATGCATCACCGGTGGATCGATCAGCAGACAAGCCTCCCCAACCGCACCAGCGCCAGGCCACACCGTGCAGTGTACTTCCGTACCATTGAGTGCATGTCACCACGGATTCCATGTTATCATTTTCAATCATTGTCTTATTCAAAATTTTTACACAAATATAATTTATTTTTAATAACTTATTTTATTAATAAAGATACTTAAATATTAATTAATTTATTTTATTATTTGCATAAATATTTTGAATAAGGCGGATGGTCAAATATTAAGTTCAAAAAGTAAAAACGGCCGAACTTCATAGGACGGAGGGAGTAAGTACAACGGGCAGTGTCAACGGGGCGCCGCGTCACACCGCAACACAAACACACACACACGACACGCACCAACGTAAACTTGCCCGGCCAGATCACGTAGCAAAGCACAATAACAGGAGATGATGGAAACGTACCGTATAGTACCAGTGTGAGAGTGACTGACTTTTGTTTCGTGTGGACGCATGCAATTATGCACAAATCATAGTTTAAGCGCCTCTAATGGCACGCGTGTTAGGGAGTAATCCCACCCAAATCCAACTCGATCGCCACCCATAGCTATAGGCCATAGATGATCACGCGCACGCTAACTTTATTTAACACTACTACCTCCGTTCCGAGAATAGTGTTGTTTTAGAATTTCAGACATTTTGTTTGACCATCCGGCTTATTCAAAAATTTTATATAAATATCATTTATTTTGTTATGACTTACTATCATTATAGATACTTTAATAATAATTTATTTATTTTATAATTTGCATAATTTTTGAATAAGATGAACGGTATGTCTAAAAATAAAAAAACAAAAGGACGGAGGGAGTAGTAGTGCATCCATCGGGATCGGGCCAACTGCTTCTAGTTTATGTAAGATTATTGTGTACTAGTATTTGCCTGTGTGGTTGAATTGGTTTGGTTTCACACAGTGGAAAAAGGGCAAACGTTGACTTGATTAGGGTTTTATTGGAAGGTTCAAAGGGAGGATCGCCATGACGCAGTTCGAGCAAAAATGAGGTGGATAGCTTTAAGTTGCATGCCTCCTGGCCATTTTCCTTATATATACGACGCTGGTAGTTGCAAACCTAATTCAGATAAATCTTAAAAATTTTCCGAATTACAAGGTATATTTTTGAGATGCTCAACTATATCCATATGTGTGTGCCTTTTGAACCAGATACGTGCCTGCATCCATACATGTTGGTGACGTCGAAACCCGCTATCTTGCTCAAAATGACTCACCACTCATATAGTTGTTGGTACCTGAAATCGATGACATCCATGCCTGTCTTTTTAAACAATGTTTTAAAAGGAAATTGAAAAAATAAAAAATCTAAACATGCTAATCAAGAGAGAAAATTTCAGTACCACCTTTTTTCACCTTTTTTCCGTCTGCCTTTCACCTTTCCGTTTTACCTTTTTTCTATCTGCTCTCCTCCGTCATATGCATACCCTGCGCCCACTCCAAGTTCTCCTCCGCACGGAAACCTCCCTCCGTTGGCGCGGTATTTTGCCGCGTTTTTTCTGCCTGCTCTCCTCCGTCGTAGGCATACACCGTGCCGCTCTGAGTTCTCCTTTGCGCGAAAACCTCCCTACGTTGGCACTGTATTTTGCCGCGGACCAGTCTTCCATTGCGGTAGGAGGGCAACTTCGTGATGCCACCAGGAGGAGGCCCTCCGTCGCACCGGCATCGGTCTGCCGTCCGCCCCAGTTGATCGATCTACGATGAGGTCTTCCCTCACGCCGTTCCTCCATCGAGCGACGACAGGGTTCGCCTTCACGCTGCCATCGATCAACGCCTGGAAGACGTACTGCGTTCTGCCGTTGCTAGGCAAATCTTGAAGCAACCCAAATAAAACTCTATACAAGTTCAAGTTCAATCATTTACGCTCGCTGCTATGTGGACGTACGGCCGGCCGGCTCCAGGAGGCCACGCCGCCTGTTGTTTAAGGGCCACAGACGGTGCACCTGAACGAGTTGCGAAGGACTAGGGTAGTACCATGGACTCGGCGGTGGCCCTGCGATAACCACGACGACTTCCCATGGAAAACACAAAACTGCAACAAAATAACTCAAGTGGGCCAATTTTTTTAGAAGTTACGTTTTAGAGATGAATTGTTTTTGGTTCCAATGAAAGTAGTTGGGAAGAGCTTTTAGGAGTAAATTTTAAGGAACTTTTGGATATGCTGAGTATATAGAGAGAACCAAATAGATCGTGGCACAGGAGGACCAAATCGAGAACCGAATCAAGGAAATTTGAAGCACCAAGGAGTAGAGATCAATGAACAAAAGCACTAGATCGAGACCATCTTATTAGAAATATTAA